>CANTUT010000888.1:97500-605000 GCA_947687605.1 Reutealis trisperma
ATATATATACACATATGTATATATATACATATACATATACATATATATGTATACAAATTGAACCTCAGCAAGGGAAGCAATTTGATAATCATTTCTGATATGCAAAAGGTAATAAAAATCTTTTATTTTATTCTCATTGCATTATTATATGAGTTAAGCATGTCATGGTTTTAACTATTGTTTTAATTTCTTTTATTGCAGGGGTTGGTCAAGACTGTTGATAAAGTGATCCCCCAAGCAGTGCATAGATGGTGTGCTAGATACATCTATGCTAATTGGTCGAAAAAATGGAGAGGGGAAGCACTGAAGAAACATTTATGGATATGTACATGGAGCATATATGATAAAGAGTTCAAAGATAGTATGAAGAATCTAAGGGATTTGAGCAAGATAGCAACATTTGATTTACTGAAGTATGCTCCATATAAATGGTGTAGAGCATACTTCACTTGTAAAAGCAAGTGCTACATGGTGGACTACAACATTGTTAAGTGCTTTAATAGTTGGATCAAAGATGCAAGGCACAAAGCAATTATTAGCTTGCTTGAAGACATAAGACTGCTGTGTATGACTAAGATGACAAAGAATAAGAAAAAAGTAAAGAGCTAGAAGTATACACTAAGCCTAACATGTATGAATATGTATAATACCAATAAAGCAGATGCCACTCACGGTGAAGTTGTGTTCAATAATGATGTGTGGTTGGAGATTGAAGAAGGAGAAGACAAGCACATAGTATTCTTAGATAGGAAATTATGCACATGCAGGAGATAGGAACTCACAAGAATCCCATGTGCTCATGCAATATGTGTATTATACCATCATAAAAGAGTCCCAATGACTGAGATTTCTTTATGGTACTCAAAAAGCAAATACCTTAAAGCCTATGAGACTCCACTACAACCTATGCATAGGAAAAAGTTTATGAAAGTTGAGGAATATAAGTTAATGGAACCACCAAAAGTTAAGAAATTACCTGGCAGATCAAGAAAGAAAAGGATTAGGGGAGCAAATGAGTCTAGTAGAGGGGGTAAAGCTGGCAAACTTTCAAAGAAAGGGAGAAAACAAACATGTGGATTTTGTCATGTAGAAGACCATAATCAGAAGAGTTGCCCTAACAAATAGGCTATAAGCAACATAACTTTTTTTTTTCTCCATATCTCCATTTCAAACTTTCTATACTTACTAATTTTTACTTTTTAATTACTTCAACTTGTTATAAGTCACAAGATGGAAACACAAATGTCCCCCAAAATGCTGCTTTAGCCTTTTAAATGCCAACGAATAATGTCACCCAAAATTCACAAAGAAGAATTTTACAATAGAGAGCTCTATCTATAATTTCTTCAAACTTGTTTTTTCTGTTATAGTTCTATACTATTAATTACTTAACTTTTTTTCCTATGTTTTCTTATTTTGTTTGTTTTAAGGTTTAAACTGGGATGGCAAATGAAGTTGCAATCTTCCCAAGGCCCACTTTTGAAACTAATGCACAAAATGTACAAAGGAGAATGTCATCAAGGAGAGCTTCATCAGTCCTTTCTAAACCAATAGTAGGAAATGTAAGAAATTATTAGCAACTATTATGCATAATTAATTTAGGGTTACAGCTATATACTAACAATAATCTTAATTTGTTTTTTCATGTAAGGCACAAAGAGGCATAACAAATAAAGCTCCAATAAATAGCACCCAAAGTTTTCAAAGGAGAATGTCACCTATGAGAAAGCAATCTACTCCATTTGGTCTTAGGAAATCTACTACAGTTGGTCCTGTGAAATCTGCTCCAGTTGGTCCTGTGAAATCTGCTCCATGCGGTTTTTTATCAAAAAGGCAAAGGACCACAAACATGCTAAGACGTTTTGGTTGCTTGGTTGATGAAATGACAGGTCAAATAGTATCCAATGTAAGTAAATGATTATGAATTATGTTTATTGCAATACTTGAATTAGTTGAATAGGGCAGCATTATTAAGTGTGAGTGTTGAATTGGCTATCTTTAATGCTCATCTATTTTTTCAGCCTGGTATGTCAATCAAACAGTAATTGATTCTGACATTCAAGCACTAACTAGATATTCAAACCCTGTAACAAGATTTCCAATCCTTCATGATAGAGACATAAGGAATAGTAGGACTACATCTGCAATAGTAAAGAATTCAAGGAAAATAAGCTTTGTTGGTGATGGGTCAAAAGTCTCTTATGCTACCAACCTCCCATTTAAGGCATCAAGTTTGCAATGGAATGGAGGTCCCTGCATCACTATAAGATAGCTATAAGTACAGAGAGAGAGCAAATGATTAGCAAACAAAACAAGAAAAAAAAATTCCCAACCTTGAAGATTATGTTATGGATTTTGTGAACCTTGATTTTTTGTGTACTATTTTTTGCTACTATTTTTTGTCCAACATATTAAACAATCAGTATTTAGTATTTCTGCTATTGGTTTACGCTTTGTAATTATAGGGTTAAAAAAGTTCCTAAAGGAACTTAAGCCATAAACATTTAGTGATGACCTATTGGAACTTATTTAACAATTATTTTGCACATTTCATGTGTATGGAACAGTTAGTACAATTGTACTCAGTGATCTATAATTACTTTTCCTTTTTACATGGAATTAAATTGGTACAAGAAGTTTCAATGTATGCATTTTCATGCAAGGGATGTTACGTGCAGATATTATATGTCCTATTTTTACTTAATCTCAGTCTCTCTGTTGCCAATCTAACAATCTACAGATTAAGGTCCAAAATTGGAGATACTATAACTTGTTTTTTAACATTTCATTTTCAATTTGTTTCATAAATTATCACTAACCATAACAATTCAATACAACAATCTCTGTTTACAATTATCAATAACTATAGCAATCTCTAATACAATAACACTATTATCATAAGAATCATAACTAAATACTACAAATATACATTAAAATTTAGACTTCAATTAATGAAATTAATGATAGCCATTACAATTACAGTTTCATTTCAAGCCAACTACAAAGTAAATTAACAATGTCCAAGAAAAAATAGTAGCCACTATAGCTCTTATCTTATTTCTTTTTTCCCTTCTAATTTCTTCATCCCTTTTTTGATGGTCTTTCTTTAATTTCCTCAATTCGACCCATAAATCACCCATTTCATCATCAATATTGTAATAAATAGCTTAAAATTAACTAGCTAATTTAAGTTAAAAGTATAAGCATTATTTTTAATGGTTTAAAATGAAAAGGATTTTTCATTCACTTATTTTTTAGGAAACTCACAAGTATAAATACATGTAAAAGTAATGTAAATTTATATCAATTAAATTCAATAGAAATTTAAATAAAAGAATCTTTAGAGCAGAGTTCTGTGAGAGATTAGAATTCTAAAGGAATTCTTGTTCATAGTTTATTCTCTTATCTTCTCATTCGTTAGCTTTTAAATTTTACAATTAAATTTCTCCATCAAAGTTATATTTTTCACAACAAATTGGTATCAGAGCTATGGCATCTACAAAGTTTGATGTTGAGAAATTTACTGGCAAGAATAATTTCAACTTATGGCGAGTGAAAATGCTCACACTCCTCACACATCAAGAATGTGAGATGGCATTGGAAGGAGAAGTGAATTTGCCAGTTGATCTAATGCCTGCTCAAAAGCAAGCTATAATGAAAAAAGCATACAGTTTAATATTGTTATCATTAGGCGACGAAGTTTTAAGAGAAGTGTCTGGAGAAAAGACTGTCGATAAGCTATGGGCAAAGTTAGAAAGTCGGTATATGACAAAATCTCTCCATAATCGTCTTTGCTTAAAGAAATAGTTGAATACTTTACAAATACAAGAGGGCGAGTCAACTCATTCAGCTTGTTCAGCTCATTCCCTTCTGGTATTGTTTAGCTCGTTCGGCACTCTCTGCCTTGTATCTTTTCTCCATGACCTTGGGCTTATCTACGAGCTTGGCTAAGGTTGGAAACTCTGTTGTTACCAATAAATTGAATAGAGGTGTGATCAGTCCTATAAGGAAATGATTGACATGACTTGTTTTGGTAGGAACGATGTTGACAGCGAATTGACTAAGTCGGTTAAACTCCTTAGCATAATCCAACACGGACATTCCTGGCATTCGCTTTAGTTGTTCGAACTACAATGCCCTATCTTGCCTTTCTCTTTCTGGTAAGAACTGATCCATTACTTCTTGCTTAAACTCTGCCCACGTTAGTGGGTCAGCCCCGTAAAGTCGTTCTTCAATACTCCTCTCATACCAGTACCAAGCTTCTTTCTTGAGTTGGAGTCCTACTAACTCAATCACTTAAGCATCTGAGCAAGATAAATGACAGACTAGCTTATCCATCTCATCCAAAAATTCATGAGGGTCATCTCTTTCCTCACCACAAAAGGTAGGCGATTGCAGCTTCTTAAACTCCGCCACGGTCATTCCCTCATCAGGTAGCCGTTTCCTCTCTCTCCGAGCAGGTGTCACTACCACAGGTGGCGTATCTCCATCCCTTTCTTGAGTTGGCAGTGCTTCTCGCCTTTGAGCTCATAGCTCATCCAGTTCCTTGCACAAATCTCTCATTTCTTCTTACATGGCATGCACTTCTTGTGAAGATGCTTGCTCACTAAAGCCCATAGTCGATGCCCTCGAGTTGGATCTTTCTCTTAACCGTATAGGTGCAGAGGTAGCATTCAATGCAGTGTCTGATATAACATCATCGTTAGCCCTAACAAATTGGGCGACTCTGCGAACCTTCTTCTTGGGAGGCATTCTATCTATTATAGTAAAGGAATTTAGTATTAATCCCCTATCCTAACCCATTTAACCTCCCCCTTATCCTAGGACACATTATCATGCATTTACCATATCACATCACTAGGCACATGTCATGTATGAATCGCATATCACATAGTTTTGCACATATCACATACCATAATCATATAGCATATATCTCATAATATCACACTATAGCATAATAACGAAGGAAATCATCTCATCCTAGGTAACTAGGCAATTAAAGAAAATCATTCATACCATATAAAGTGCTATGCCGTTACATCGATCATCATATCTACTCGACCTAGTTATCATGTCCACCTTCAAAGTAATCAAGAGCGACATGGCCACTGCTGCCACATCGATAGCAAAGAAGATCTCTATCTTGATGGCGATTAGCTGGAGATGCAGACCTCACTGATGAGTAATCTCCTGTATGCTCAACAATCCCTAACCTGAGTTGCTCATATCCTCTCTAAGTGCATGAAGCACGACCTTAAGACGTCAGTTTTCCTCCTTCAAGTATGAATAGCTATCCTCTAATTTCTAAACCTTACTATATACCTAATTAGGGTCTAAGTGCTCCTCGGGGTCCTCCTCTTTGTCAGAGGTCTTCTCTTTCGTGGGGCGAATCACAGTTACAACTTTCTCGAGCATCTCTAGCCAAGTCCTCTTACAGGTCACATGGGTTGCTCTAGGTCACGATCCTTAAGCAGGCATAATCTTCTTGGTCATCTGTCAGAAGAATCATAAGGCAGGCAAACAATGACAAGGATTACTAAAATCTACTAGGATTTCGTGAAATTATGCTAGTGATAGACTGCAAGTGACGTGATAGGAAAATTCCTATGCTTTAGGATTTTACTTAAGCAACTCATATAAAACAAGCCTAAACTAGACTTTTAAAAACTACGGCTCTGATACCACCTTTGTCACATCCCAACCTTAGAGATATGACGGTCCTAGAACATAGGGAGACATAAGGTCACCCACGCTCGTAGAACCCACTTACTTATAAACAAATCATGCCTAGGATCTTACCAAACCTCTTATATTAACTCATTTAAAACATTTTAGTTGAATACCATATATTTGCAGAAGACTAAAGTAAATCATTACATATAAAATCCATAAGGAAAATAATATATCTCAATAAGTATCAATCAACATTCTTGGAGCATCTAATGACAAGACTTCATAAAAATAGTATTATTGATAACTTGGACAAGGAATTCCCCAAGCGAAGTAGAATGCTTGAGTCATCACCTTGCCTCCTCACACTTGTTCACCTGGAACCACACAAGGAAAAAGGGATGAGATAGATGATCTCAATGAGTAAACGAAAAGGCACATACATTATCACATATTCCTTTGAAAGGAAACACATAGCTTATACACATAGTTCATGATTTATAATTCATGAATTAGGTTACAATTTAGCAAGGATCCAATTTGGCAGTTTTTGCAAAAATCACACTTATCACTTATAATGAGTGAAGGCTATTGCTCTATCACTCGAACACATTGAGGACAGGTGGCCTTATACCAAATTCCAACTCCTATCACATATAAGGCATGAAGCTGATCAGGCTCCAATGCTAGAACCGGCCCTTCTAGCTGAAGTGGATACACTACCCCTATCCATCGAGTTAAGACTATATGCACAGGTTCCAATGATTACCCGCATCGGCACGAGGATTATGCATAAAGGGTAAAAGGTACCATAGCTAGAGCTAATGGTAATCACAATTAACAATATCATATAAGGCAACAATAACATGTATTCCAATAATGATAGTGGTTTAGCTTTCAAACAAAAGATACAATGATCATGTCGTTCTAGAAAGAATACGAGGTAGGGTGTTAATCACAAGAAGTTCTCATTAGATAAACAAATTAGTTTGGACCAAATGTCCTTTGGCAACCCAAGCTTGTCAAAGAAATCACATAATAATATTTAGAATAGAAAGAACTTGGGTTTCAAAGATGACAAAGGCTCACATAGCATGATATCACATATTTGTAACATAACAAAATGTTACTTGCACTTGTAGAATGAATACAATATTTACTCATGCTTGTAGCATGAACATAGTGTTTACTCACCTTGAGGTTTCTTTGCTCCTAGTACACGTAGTCCCTTTTGCACTTCTAAAGCTCCTCAAACTCTAACATAATATTTGATTTGATACTTACTATTTATTTACTCATGATGCTCCTATCCCATAACTACCCATGCACATATAGCATACACATACACTTAGAGTCCACATATAGGTGTACTCATCACTTGCACATAGCACATTAACTTTAAAAGTCTTGCATACTTAGGCCTTATAGGCCCTCATGACACACATTATAATCATATTAACACCTTTTTAGGGTCATCACAATATTATTAACTCAATATTAATTCACTTTAAAAATTATCTTTTTTCACTTTACATTTCCATTCATGTCAACTTAACAATTAACCTTTCAATCGTCATGCTTAACTCTTATGATCCCTTTCACTTCATCATCTCATAACCATATGTTCATCATCAAGTCATCATAACATCTAGTTTCAAATTTCCCAATCATGTTTGCATTCTAATCACAATATATGGTTAAGATACCTTAAGTATACCTTAAGTATACCAAAATGCATTTAAGCTTATATAGGATCATACCTTCGACTAACATGAAATTTTATCATTTATTATACATACCTATATGTCCACAATCATCAAAACACATCACATAAAATTTATAAGCATTGGGACAAAAATGTTCATGTAGGCCGAATGCATCATCAAGGTAAAAACCAAATTCTTCTTCTTTTCGTACTTTTCGTCCATTTTAGAAATATGTAAAAACATGGTTTGAGCCAAGATTTTTCATATAAACATAACAAAAATAATTTTAGACTTTAAATTCATAAGAATTGTCCACTATTGGTGTTATTTATACACAAAAATTCAACTTTTAAATCATAAAGCACAAAACCATAAGTTTTCTTGTTTTTGGTATTTTTCGGTCATTTCAGAAATATGTAAACAGGTTGATTAAACTATTATTTTTCATTCAATCATAGAAAATATTAGTTTATAACACATCCCTATACGATTCGGCAGCCATAGATAGGTTTATACAAAAATTTTCTAAGTTTAAAGGCTTAGGTGAAAAATCATGAGTTTCCGCGCTTTCCGCGCATTTCGTTCATTTCAGCGATAAACAGATTCATGATTCAAATCGTTATTTTTCATCTAAACAAAACAAATATCATATTAGTGTACTTATTCATACAAATTGGCAGCCATATGTCCATTCAAGAATAAAATTTTCCAACTTCCAAGTTCTAACATGAAAACCTTGAACTCCTTTGTTTTTTGAAACTTTCCGATCACCACAGAAATATGCAAAAATATTATTTAATCCAATATTTTTCATCAAAACAAATCAAAAATCAGTTTAGAATACAACCATGCACAAATTCCCCCCCCCCCCCCCCCCCCCCGATGTTTATGCATAAAAATTGTGATTTTAAGTTATAGAATTCACCTTTGGAGAAATCTTGCAAAAAGAATCGTATTTTCGGTAGAAAATAAATTTTCTCTCCCAAAAACTCATCCAAACAGAATTAAATCTATAAAAATCAGTAATCAAACAGTTCAAAATAATTTTCCCATAATTTATTTCATAGAAATCAGTTTAGAAATCAAAAGAGAATAAAAACTTACGATTACAGTCACGAAATCGTGAAACGGAAAGGTGTTTTCAATATTTCGGCGGAGAGAGATATTTTGAGAGAATTTTCTGCCAAGATATAGAAAGAATGAGAGAATGGCTGCTGGAAACCCTGGTTTGGCTGAAATTTAGAATATATATTAGGGTTGGAGTGGAATTTTCACTAATACCCTTAATGAATTAGGTTAGGAGGATTTTGGTGTAGTGGGCTTTTGGGTATTTGAGCTTTTCCTTTAAATTTTCAGTTGAATAAGAATTAAAACAAAAAGAATATTTTTCTTATTAATTCTGGAACATTTTCCTCAAAAATATTGATTTTAAAATATTTTAAAAATACCCATAAAATTATTTTATGCTTAAAAATTGTCTTATGCATGAAAATTCATTTTATTTAAAATAAATTCTTTTATGCAAATGCACTTCATGTAAATCATTTATTTCACAATAGCAACTCATATTATGCATATTAAAATTAATTTAATATGCCACATACTCATCAATCACTTAGATCACAAATTTTCACACAAGTACACACTTAACCTTTTTAGTTCTAAAACAAGCAATTTATCGCGAAAATTCCTAGGGTGGGTGTGAGTTATTACATTCTCCCCCCTTAAAGAAATTCATCCTCGAATTTAAACCCTTACCTAGTTTTTCTTGAAAAGCTGAGGATGCTTCTGTCGCATCTCTTCCTTTGCTTCCCAAGCGCACTCATCTATCCCATGATTCCACCACTGGACCTTAATCATGGGTGTCTCCTTATTTCTTAGCTTCTTTACTTGTTGATCCACTATAGCTATTAGTGGCTCCTCATAAGATAGTTGTTCATCTAATGAAATTTCTGGAGGTAAAAGAAAATGCGATGGATCTGACACATATTTTCTTAACATTGAGATGTAGAACACTGGGTGCACATGCGCCAAAGTTAGAGGCAGGGCAAGTTTATAAGATACTTCTCCAATCTTATCTAAGATTTTGAAAGGACCAATGAAACGAGGTGATAATTTCCCTTTCTTGCCAAATCTCATAACTCCTTTCATTGGCGAGACCTTTAAGAATATGTGATCTCCCACGGCGAACTGGACTTCTTTTCGCTTAGGGTCCGTGTAACTCTTTTGCCGACTAAACGCCATCTTTAGCCGATCTTGAATTATTGGTACTTTCTTAGTAGTCTCCTTAAGCAATTTAGGCATTTCTATATGCTTATCTCCAGGTTCAATTTAATAAATCGGAGAATGACATTTTCTCCCATATAATGCTTCATAAGGCACCATGCCAATGGACGAATGGTAACTATTGTTGTAGGCGAATTAAATCAAGGGTAAATACTTATCCCAGCTACCGCCAAAGTCCAAGACACACATCCTTAGCATATCCTTAAGTGTCTGAATCATTCTTTCAGACTGGCCATTCGTTTGAGGGTGAAACGTCGCACTAAAATCTAGTTGTGTTCCTAATGCTTCTTGCAACTTTTGCCAGAACCTTGAGGTGAATTGAGTTCCTCGATCTGAGATGATAGAAATTGGCACTCTATGTAGTTTCACGATCTCATCTACATACAACTGTGCATATTGAGCTGCAGAATATGTGGTCTTAATTCCTAGAAAATGGACAGACTTTGTCAATCTATCTACTATGACCCATATAGAATCATATCCTTTGGAGGTTCTAAGCAAACCAACAACAAAGTCCATAGTGATGCATTCCCACTTCCATTCAGGTAGTCGAATCTCTTGTAGTAATCCTGAGGGTCGCTGATGTTCATACTTGACTTGCTAGCACGTTAGGCAAGATACTACAAACTTACTTACATCTTTCTTCAGTCC
Organism: Reutealis trisperma; assembly: GCA_947687605.1. Taxonomy (NCBI): domain Eukaryota; kingdom Viridiplantae; phylum Streptophyta; class Magnoliopsida; order Malpighiales; family Euphorbiaceae; genus Reutealis; species Reutealis trisperma. The sequence continues at coordinate 107,814 of CANTUT010000888.1, forward strand.
AGGCCACCAATAATTAGCTTTCACATCATGGTACATCTTGATAGTTTCAGGATAAGCACAGTAAGGTGTCTGATGTGCCTTCTTCAATATCCTTTCCTTTAGTCCATCCACATCAGGCATGCATACTCTATTCTTGCACTTTAAAATTCCATTGACTACCTCAAACTCAGAGTTCTTTCCTTCTCTCGTCTCATCCTTCAACTTCATCATGTATGGGTCCCTATCTTGTGAATCCCTTATTTCTTCCATTAACTTAGATCTTACTTGAAAATGAGCCAATAAAACTCTTGATCCTCCAATCTCTAGTTTCAATCCTTGATTAAACAATTCATTTAGTTCCTTCACGATCGACCTCTTTCTCACATCCACATGGGCTAGGCTTCCCATCGACTTTCGACTCAAGGCATCTGCCACTACATTTGCCTTCCCAGGATGATAGAGAATCTGATAGTCATAATCCTTCAATAGTTCAATCCATCTCCTTTGTCGTAGATTAAGGTCTCTTTGGCTCAAGATGTACTGAAGACTCTTATGATCTGTGTAGATCTCACACTTCGTCCCATACATATAATATCTCTAGATCTTTAGAGCAAACACTACTGTGGCTAATTCCAAATCATAAGTAGGGTAATTCACTTCATGTCTCTTTAGTTGTCATGATGCATAAGTGATGACTTTACCATTTTGCATCAAAACACATCTAAGTCCTACTCTCGAAGCGTCGCAATAGATCATGAATCCTTTTTCTCCTTCTGGTAATGTCAAAACTAGAGCTGATATCAAACACTCCTTGAGCTTCTGAAAACTCCTTTCACAGGACTCTTCCCAATTGAACTTAACTTGCTTTCTTATCAACTTGGTCAATGGGGCTGCTATCTTAGAAAAGTCCTCTATGAATATACAATAATATCCCGCCATGCCCAAGAAACTTCGTACTTCTGAGACTGTTGTGGGCCTTGGCCAATTTGCTACCGCTTCAACTTTCTTAGGATTAACTTGAATCCTTTCCTTACTTACTACATGTCTAAGAAAATTGACCGACTCCATCTAAAACTCACACTTAGATAACTTAGCATAGAGCTGGTGATCACGCAACGTTTGAAGCATGATCTTTAGATGTTCTTCATGTTTCTCTTTATTCTTTGAGTAAATCAGGATGTCATCAATGAATACGATCATGAACTTGTTAAGGAATGGCGTGAATACTTGATTCATCAAGTCCATGAAAGCAGCAAGAGCATTCATCAAACCGAATGGCAAAACCGTGAACTCGTAGTGTCCATATCTAGTATGGAAGGCAGTCTTACAGATATCTTCCCCTCGGATCTTTAGTTAATGATAGCGAAACCTTAAGTTGATTTTGGAGAAGTGACCAGCTCCTTGCAGTTGATCAAAAATATCATTGATCCTCGGCAATAGGTATCTATTCTTTATAGTGACTTTGTTAAGTTGACAATAGTCGATGCACATTCGAAATAAGCCATCTTTCTTCTTTATGAACAACATTGGAGCGCCCCATGGTGAACTGCTTGGTCAAATGAAGCCCTTATCAAATAGATCATGCAATTGCGTCTTTAACTCCTTTAGCTCCATTGGTGCCATACGATATGGCGGTATCGATATCGGTTGCATATCAGGTAGCAATTCGATGTTGAACTCGATCTCATGATCTAATCCGGGTAAATCTTCTAGAAAGACATCCATGAACTTGTCTACTACGAGAATGCTCTTGTCTCGAATGGTGGCTTCTTTGCCAGTGTCGATTACGTGGGCTAAATACACTTGGCATCCTTTCCTTAACATCCGCCTCACTTCTAAGGCCAATATCAAGTTCAGAGGATTCTCATTCCTATCTTCTTGGTACACAAACTCCTTCCCATCTCTAGTTCGAAACTTGACAAGTTTCTTTCTACAGTCGATACGAGCTCCATGCTCATACAACCAGTACATCCCTAATATCACATCGAATTGTAGTACGTCTAATTCTAACAACACTACCAAAAGTGTTTGTCCATTAATGTCTACAATACAGCCCTTATACTCATACTTTACTTCCATCACTTCCCCTAAAGGAGTTACTATTACTAATGGTTCACTCATTAATTCCTTATCTATACCCAAGTACTTAGCAAAACAAGGCGACATAAAAGAATGGATAGCACCAGAATTAATTAAACATTTTGTGCTAGAACTTTGGATGGGGATGATACCTGTGATGGCGGTGTGTGAATCGTGAGCCTCTTGCGGATTTAACACGAAGACTCGACCCTTGCCCTTATTCTCTATCGTCGGTGCATTCCCAACCATTTGTCCCTTATCCTTGACTCCTTGTCCTTGCATTTGGAAAAGCTTAGATTATGGTCGTACCGTGGTCCCATTCCTTTAATTCCTCATCTGAGGGCAGTCCTTTATGAAGTACCCTATTTGCCCACACCTGAGGCAAATGCCAGTATCCTTCTGGTAGATTCCAGGATGTTTCTTTCCACGTTTGCTACAAGTGGGGATCTCTTACTTAGTTTGACCATTTCATGGTCTAGATTATGAAAACTCCTTCTTTTGTTCTCCTCCATTTCCATGCTATCCCTTATGACCTTTGTTCTTATGCCTTCCCTTCTGGTCTCGTTCAGCTCATTCGGCTCTCTCCGCCTTATATCTTTTCTCCATGACTTTGGCCTTGTCTATGAGCTTGGCTAAGGTTGGAAACACTGTTGTTGCCAACAAATTGAATAGAAGTGTGATCAGTCCTCTAAGAAAACGATTGACACAACTCGCTTCGGTAGGAACGATGTTGACAGTGAATCGACTAAGTCGGTTAAACTCCTTAGCATAATCCGACACGGACATTCCTGACCTTTGCTTCAGTTACTTAAACTGCAATGCCCTATCTTGCCTTTCTCCTTTTGGCAAGAACTGATCCATTACTTCTTGCTTAAAATCTGCCCACGTAGGTGGGTCAGCCCCGTAAAGTCATTCTTCAATACTCCTCTCATATCAGTACCAAGCTTCTTTCTTGAGTTGGAGTCCTACCAACTCAATCACTCAAGCATCTGAGCAAGATAAACAATGGACTAGCTTATCCATCTCATCTAAAAATTCATGAGGGTCATCTCTTTCCTCACCACAAAAGGTAGGCAGTTGCAGCTTCTTAAACTCTGCCACGGTCATTCCCTCGTCAGGTAGCCATTTCCTCTCTCTCCGAGTAAGTGTCACTACCGCAGGTGGCATATCTCCATTCCTTTCTTGAGTTGGCGGTGCTTCTCACCTTTGAGCTCATAGCTCATCCAGTTCCTTGCGCAAATCTCTCATTTCTTCGCACATGGCGTGCACTTCTTGTGAAGATGCTTGCTCACTAGAGCCCATAGTCGGTGCCCTCGAGTTGGATCTTTCTCTTGACCATATAGATGCAGAGGCAGCATTCGATGCAGTGTCTGATATAACATCGTCATTAGCCTTAACAGATTGGGCGACTCTGCGAACCTTCTTCTTAGGAGGCATTTTGTCTATCATAATAAGGGAATTTGGTACTAATCCCCTATCCTAACCCATTTAATCTCCCCCTTATCCTAGCACACATTATTATGCATTTATCATATCACATCACTAGGTACATGTCATGTATGAATCGCATATCACATAGTTTTGCACATATCACATACCATAATCATATAGCATATATCTCATAATATCACACTATAGCATAATAATGAAGGAAATCATCTCATCCTAGGTAACTAGGCAATCAAGGAAAATCATTCATATCATATAAAGTGCTATGTCGTTACATCGATCATCATATCTACTTGACCTAGTTATCTGTCCACCTCTAGAGCAATCAAGAGCGACATGGCCACTACCGCCACATCGGTAGCAAAGAAGATCTCTATCTTGATGGAGATTAGCTGAAGATGCAGACCTCACTGGCGAGTGATCTCCTCTATGCTCAATAATCCCTAACCTGAGTTGCTCCATATCCTCTCTTAGTGCATGAATCATGACCTTAAGACATCGGTTTTCCTCCTTCAAGTATGAATAGTTATCCTCTAATTTCTGAACCTTACTATATACCCAATCAGGGTCTAAGTGCTCATTGGGGCCCTCCTCTTCGTCAGGGGTCTTCTCTTTCGTGGGTTGAATCACAGTTACAACTTTCTCGAGCATCTCTAGTCAAGTCCTCTTACAGGTCACACGGGGTGCTCTGAGTCACAATCCTTGAGCAGGCATAATATTCTTGGTCATCTTTCAAAAGAATCATAAGGCAGGCAAACAATAATAAGGATTACTAAAATCTACTAGGATTTTGTGAAACTATGCTAGTGATAGACTGCAAGTGACATGATAGAAAAATTCCTATGCTTCAGGATTTTACTTAAGCAACTCATATAAAACAAGCCTAAACTAGACTTTTAAAAACTACGGCTTTGATACCACCTTTGTCACATCCCAACTTTAGAGATATGATGGTCCTAGAACATGGGGAGACATAAGGTCACCCACGCCTGTAGAACCCACTTACTTATAAACAAATCATGCCTAGGATCTTACCAAACCTCTTACATTAACTCATTTAAAACATTTTAGATGAATACCATATATTTGCAGAAGACTAAAGTAAATCATTACATATAAAATCCATAAGGAAAATAATATATCTTAATAAGTATCAATCAACATTCCCGGAGCATCTAATGACAATACTTCATAAAAATAGTATTATTGATAACTTGGACAAGGAATTCCCCAAGCGAAGTAGAATGCTTGAGCCATCACCTTGCCTCCTCACACTTGCTCACCTAGAACCACACAAGGAAAAAGGGGTGAGATAGATGATCTTAATGAGTAAACGAAAAGGCACATACATTATCACATATTCCTTTGAAAGGAAACACATAGCTTATACACATAGTTCATGATTTATAATTCATGAATCAGGTTGCAATTTAGCAAGGGTTCAATTTGGCAAGTTTTTGCAGAAATCACACTTATCACTTATAATGAGTGAAGGCTATTGCTCTATCACTGGAACACATTGAGGAGAGGTGGCCTTATACACAAGCACACACTTAACCTTTTTAGTTCTAAAACAAGCAATTTATCACGAAAATTCCTAGGGTGGGTGTGGGTTGTTACAATATCGATCTGAAGGTGGAGTTATGAGAATTTCTAGAGGTGCCTTGATGATTGTAAAGGGGAAGCTAATGAATAGACTGTATATCCTACAAGGAAATATAGTGGTAGGATCAGCCTCAGTTTCTTCTATTTCTAATTTTGATTAGACCCATTTGTGGCATATGAGGTTAGGGCATATGAGTGAGCATGGATTGAATGAGCTTAACAAGAGAGGCTTGCTTAGTGGACACTGTACTGGAAAGTGAAATTTCTGCAAGCATTGTGTTTACAAAAAATAGAGCAGAGTAAAGTTCAGCACTGGAGTTCACAGAACGTGAGGGACTCTTTATTTCAACCATTCAAACCTATGGGGCTCATCAAGTGTTCCTTCTCATGGTAGAGTCAGGTATATGTTAACTTTCATTGATGATTATTCAAGAAAAGTCTAAATTTATGTCTTGAAACAAAAAAGTGATGTATTCCTTAAGTTCAAGCAATGGAAAGCTCTCATGGAGAAGCAGACAGAGAAGAAGGTCAAATGACTTAGGACAGACAATGGGTTGGAATTTTGCAATAATGAGTTCAATGAGTTCTACATAAATGAAGGCATAACTCGCCATAAAACAGTGAGGCATACACTACAGCAAAATGGCGTGGCAGAATGAATGAATAGAACATTGCTTAAGAGAGCTCGGTGTATGCTCTCTAATGTAGGATTGCCAAAGAAATTTTAGGCAAAGGCAGTTAACATTGCATGTTTTTTAGTGAATAGGTCTCCTTCTACAGCTATAGATTATAAGACTCTAGAGGAGATGTGGTCAGGCTCTACAGCAGATTATTTAACTCTGCGTGTATTTGGATGCCCAACTTATGCTCATGTTAATGACGAAAAGCTAGAACCAAGAGCCAAGAAATGCATATTCTTGGGTTACCAAGATGGTGTTAAAGGGTACAGGTTATAGGACCTTAAAGAGTCAAAGCTTGTAATCAATCGAGATGTGACTTTGGATGAGACTAGCATACTTAACCCAAGACCACAAAAGAGTCACGAGAACAAAGATGAAGCTAGTGGAAAGGTGGAGCTTAAGATTAAAATTCCTAGCCAACAAGTAATAGAGACATTAGAAGATACTGCACCAGAGCAGCCTAAATTTGCCTTGGATAGGCAGGGAAGACAAATTAGGGCACCAAAAAGGTAGGATGACTTTGTCACTTTTGCACTCAGTATGACAAAGAGTATTGAAGAATAAGAACCAAATTCAATCCATGAGGCAATTAGTTGTGATGAAGCATCACAATGGATAGGTGTCATGAAAGAAGAGCTTGAATCCCTTCATAAGAATCAGACTTAGGAGCTTGTTGAGAAGCCAGTCGATCAGAAGATTGTAGGTTGCAAGTGGATATTCAAGAAGAAAGATGGAACGAGGTTCAAAGCAAGGCTAGTAGCAAAGGGCTTTACACAACGAGAACGTATTGACTTTAATGAAGTATTTTCTCTTGTAGTAAATCATAATTCCATTAGATTACTTCTTGCTTTAGGTCTCTACATGACTTGGAGTTGGAGCAACTAGATGTGAAGATAGCCTTTCTCTATGGTGATTTGGAGGAAAGGAAACAACCAAAAGGGTTTATTGTACCAGGAAAAGAAAATCATGTTTGTTTGCTCAAGAAGTCATTATATGGCTTGAAGGAGTCATTGAGATAGTGGTATAAATGGTTTGACTCCTTTATGATTAATATTGGGTACACATGGAGTGAGTACGACTGTTGTGTCTACCATAAAAAAAAACTCTCTGATGGTTCCTATATTTATTTGCTTCTTTATGTTGATGACATGTTAATTGCTTGTAAGCATGCAAGTGAGATCAACAGGGTGAAGGCACAACTAAATGGTGAGTTTGAGATGAAAGATTTGGGTCCTGTAAAGGAGATTCTTGGTATAGAAATTACACGAGATCGGGACACTGGAAAGTTATACTTATCTCAAAAGAACTACATTGAGAAAGTTCTAGAGAGATTTGGTATGCATAATGCAAAGACAGTTAGTACTCCTTTTACAGCTCATTTAAAAATATCTGCAAAAATGTCACCACAGATAGAGGAAGAGGAGGAGTTTATGTCCCGGGTACCTTATTCTAATCCAGTTGAAAGTCTAATATATGCCATGGTATGTACTAGACCCGATATTGCACACGTAGTGAGTGTTGTTAGTCGATACATGGCTAACCCAGGGAAGGCTCATTAGCAAGCTATGAAGTGGATACTCATATACTTGAGGGGTTCAACTGATGTAGCTTTAGTCTTTGGCAAGCAAGCAAATAAAGTTACTAGATTTTGTGACTCAGATTATACAGGCAATCTTGATCATAGAAGATCCTTGACTAGTTATATTTTCACTCTTAGAGGTAGTGCTATTAGTTGGCATGCAACCTTATAGTCCACAATGGTCTTGTCGACAATAGAGGCAGAGTACATAGCACTTACAGAGGCGGTGAAGGAAGCATTATGGCTTAAAGGTCTAACAGGTGACGTAGGTGTAACTTAAGAAGATTTTATAGTGTATTGCAATAGTCAAAGTGCAATCCACTTATCCAAAAACTAGATGTATCATGAAAGGACAAAGCATATCAGTGTCAGGATGCACTTTGTTCGAGATGTCACATCACAAGGTGACGTGTTAGTGGAGAAGATTGCCACTTTTGATAATCCAGTAGACATGATGACAAAAGATCTTTCATCAGTAAAGTTCAAACATTGTTTGGATTTAGTTAGCATACACAAGTATTAATTACTTGCTAAATAGTTTATGAAATTTTAAGCCAAGGTGGAGATTTGTAATAAATGGCTTAAAATTAACTAGCTAATTTAAGTTAAAAGTATAACCATTATTTTTAATGGTTTAAAATGAAAAGGATTTTTCATTTACTTATTTTTTAGGAAACTCACAAGTATAAATACATGTAAAAGTAATGTAAATTTATATCAATTAAATTCAATAGAAATAGAAATAAAAGAATCTTTAAAGCAGAGTTTTGAGAAAGATTAGAATTCTAAAGTAATTCTTGTTTATAGTTTATTCTCTTATCTTCTCATTCGTTAGCTTTTAAATTCTACAATTAAATTTCTCCATCAAAGTTATATTTTTCACAACAAATAAAACCTATGCCTTTCCCCTCCAGGTGTCGTATTTCATTCCTTAGCAGCTCATTCTCCTTTTTCATTTTATTCAATAGCTCTATCACCCTTTCATTCATAGGAACATCAAAACATTTAAAGTAGCCACAATATCTGTTCTTTGCAGGATTGGGCTAGCAATATAATAAAAATAACTAAATCATACTCAAATAAATCACACTAATGAAATCTAAATGAAATAAAAAATAATAATTCACACTTACATTCCAAAATCGACATCCATAATACCTTCTTCCTGGATTACCATCACTCCATGATGTCTTTCTTAGGGCTTTCAGTCGTCTTCCCATTGCTAAGCATTTACAGTACCTCGGTTATCCTTCATAATCATATCCTACAACTCTTTCACTAAAATGGCTGCTTTGTGCATCTGAAGTTGATGAAGAAGATGCCATTAATCAATTATATTTCACCTTGGTCTATTTGGGTTTAAGACGATGAAGAGGGTGAAGTGGGTGTAGGGTTTTCAGATTTGGGGAAAACTCTGGGGAAGAAATAGAAATTTGAGACAATGTAAGAGAGAGAGAGAGAGAGAGAGAGAGAGAGAGATTATAACTATATATATGTTTCAATAGTAATAAAGATTGCTAAATATTTTAATTTTATTTTATTAATATTTGTGTCCACGTTGGACTGAAACTGGGGCCCACAAACAGGGCGTTTCACTTAAACAAAAAAGACATTAAGTGAAGGGGCGAATTGAAAGGTTTTAAAAATATGGGAGGCAAATATGCGCTTTGAAAAATATTAAGTGCTCATCTGCACTTTTACTTAAACTACATGAGTATATTTGAACTTTATCCCTTTAAAATAAAACTTTAGTATATTTCTCCCTCCGTCTCATTTTATTTGAGATTATTTTTTATTTTGAAATGTCCCAAAAAGTATTTCATATTTTTATTTTTAATACTTTTTTCTCTTTATATCTATTTTATCATTGAATATTAATTCAATTTTTTAAGAAAATAAAATTTAATTATATTTAATAAATAATATAAAAAGAAAAATAGAATATTATTTAAATTACTGTTAAATTTTATGAAAAAATATGTTCCAAACAAAATAAAACAGATGGAGTATTTTAGTTTTAATTATTTGATATTAAATAATAAACGTTATGATAATCATATTATCAACGTTCGGTAGTTATAAAAATAAAAGAAAAAAAAATCCAATTAGTATGAAATTGAGTAATCACATCCGACGCGAGTAAACATTTGTCCTCAAATCAAGTAAGTATCAAATACATTAATTGAAAGCATTATCAATTAACATTAGTGGCTCGATTTTTCAAGTAAAAAAGGATTTTAAAAATGTAATAGGATATTATTATAATGAATGCTGAAATTAATTGAAAATCTGTGAAATTAGTTGGAAAGCTTTAGAGATTTTGTCGTTTTATGAGCTTTATAATCCCCTATAGTGATTTGCGTTAATGAAGGTGATTTGAAGTACCACCAACACATTAAATAGTATATATAAAAAATTAAATGCAGAATCAATCCCTTTAAACGGCATTTGTTTAGCGGTACTTTACACTCATAACGCGCACCGAAATTAGAAACAAAAGTTCTTCTAATTTCTTTCTCAAGGGTATGAAGAGTAATTAAGAATTTAATGTAAAAAAAATAATGAATTTAATATATCAATTTAGCACATCAATATGTTTAATTTTAGAAAAATAATTATTTTGATATTTGAAGTAATTTTTGTATTTGTAAAAATAATAGTACTAAGAAATTAAGAATTAGATTTTCCTTAACTTTATAGATAATGTAAATGAGATGTAACTTATTTATCACAAATTTTAATGTAAATAAGCTGTGATTTATCTATCACATATTTTATTGGATTAGACTTATATTTTAATCGGATACTAGCTCGTTAGGGATGTATTTAAAAAAGTTATCAAATCAGGCCCAGCTTGCTAATTTAATTGAAAAAAAATTGAGAATTGGTCCACAGGTTAGCCTAGGTCATCTATGATACTAATTTTATTCTAACAAGTGTTCAAAATGTATAATAAGCATTTAATTGATTGTAATATTTATTTAAAACATATGCGTTACCCCTGCATATTAGCAATGAATGAATACTTAGTAGCAATGTGTAACAAGCATTCAAGTAATTACAATATTCATTTAGAACATATAATGTGTATTATCCCTGAATATCAACATATAAATAATAAATATGCGATATTATTTAAAATTTTGATTTAACTGTGGTTCAACCTCTTATTTGAGACTCTCTACCTTTACTAGTTCAAAGGCCAAGCCAAGTTTTAAAACCATGGAATTTAAGTCCATTATACCTATAATCACTTAAATAGAAATTGGATTTCACACACATATTTTTAAATTGTATTTGCTTAATATGTTTTAGTGAGTTAAAATAGTTCATAAGTAATTGGAGTCCATAATAAATTTGTATTAACCCATGTCTTATTAATGTATAGAGAGTAAAGTAATAATTGTTGTGGATGAAGATGATGTGGGTCAAATTATAACCCTAATCCTCAGGATTAAATATAGAGTAAGTAGGGTGTCGAACTCAGGGAATTTGAGGAATTTTATATTAACCAAATAGATACTAAGATGGATAGGCACACAATATTAAAAAGGGATTTATATCTAAACTAATTTCTATTATTATTATCCTAAATTATGAATAAAGAATGTTAGTTATTAGAATTACAAATCTAGACTGATTTTAGTTATAAGATTTATATGCATGCAAAGATTGAGAACATGACCTAAAGTTTTTAAAAGCAATTCTCATTGTCAATTAAAAATATTTTGATCTAGAGTCTATAAGCATTCTCATGTCATTATAGAGACAGAACAAAACTATTAAATTTATGCCATTTTATTTTATCCCCTTAAGGTGGACTGCTTGTCTCCAAGTACTATCCCAACTCTTAAGTAACTTCAATTGCTTTTCCACCAAGTTATCCCAACTCTCATTGTGAATAAATTGATTACAAGTTATATATGGTGATCAAGCATACACAACATAATTAAGCACTCAATTGAAATTAAATCTTTCAATGCATATAGAAGATGAAGTAATTAAAATCAGAACTTCATTGCAATTCAAATAACTTAAACTTAGTGTAATTCCATAGAGTTAATGACAAAGTATTGACAAGAAGACATGTAGAACATCAAGGAACAAGTTAAAAAGACAAGGGAAAGGAAACTTGATGATGTTTTCTTCACTCCTTCAAAAAAATACTTTGTAGAAAGTAGCCTTTGAATGCTTCCTTGAACCTCTTGAAAGATTTCTTCACTCTTAGACTAATTATACTACTTGAATTTACACTAAGTACTTGTAATTAAAAGCTATCAAATACTAACTTAACATCCCCCAAGTGAGGCCAAACAAATGTATTTATAAGCCACAAGGTGTCCCAAGTGATGCCTTTTACAAAAAGGAGTGTTTGTGAAGGGATGTCATAAAAGGGTGTTGTAACTACTTGGCACATGGAGGCACGACTTGGCACAGGGAGGCACTGTCACTAGTAGGCACAGTGGTGCTGAGTCGGCACACTGAGTTGCTATCATGAGTTGGCACACTGGTGCCGACTTAGCACCTCCTGGTTCTTTGTCTTAGCCTTGCAAAAAAAATTCCTTCTTTAAGCATTATACCCTTTAAACTTGATATTTGCTGAGAAACATTTCAAAATTTAAAAACAAAGTTAAATGCACCAATTTACAATGAAATGAATGCATGCACACACAAAACAAATTATTATTTCATCAGTTTAGTTATACCAATTTGCATCATATCAAATTCCCCCATACTTAAACCTTGCTTTCCCTCAAGCAAGAACAAAAGGGAAAAGAAAAATAAAGAAAGTACTTAGTTTCTTCAAAACAAAATGTAGCAATCTTGACTAAGTTAAATTTAAGACTTAGTTTCTTCAAAACAAAATGTAGCAATCTTGACTAAGTTAAATTTAAGTTGTTCAGGGAGTATAGAGCTAATGTGTTGATGAAATAATTTTTAATGCCCAACAATGGTAAAGAGTGACAAGTCTTATAGTGTAAGCCTTGAGTTGTTTATTTATCTCATTCCTATCAAGAACAAAGTTATTAATTATCTGGTCAAGGTCCTAATCATGCTTTTCTTAGTCAACATTAAGTTGAGAATTCTACAAATTCAAACAACCCTTGGGACATAAGTAAGCACACGCACAAATGCAACTAGTCTCATGGTATTTTTGGACACATATTTTGCTATACTATTTTATACTAGTGAAATCAAGTACATCTTTTGAATTGATTGCGACTAAGGAGCAAACTCATCCGCACACAACTTACTCAACATACACATTCATTAGTGATACCATACATATCTTTCAAATTGAATGCAACTAAAGAGAAAACTCATCTGCACACAACTTACTCAACATGCATAGTACTTAAGCAAAGAACTCCCTCTCTCTTTTTTTTATTTTATTTTTAAATCAGTATATTTCTTTTAGTGTCTTCACCCATTATTGACTAAATGCACCACTCGTATTATGGCTAAAGTTTCCTTTAGGTAATTCAAACCAATAGAATTCAAAGACCTAATTTATCTCAATTTCAACACTTAAGCATAACTAGAAAGTTGACTAGACCATTAAAACCTTAGAAGTAATAAGATTGAGATAAAAAGACAAAAACATGACAAATGCTACAAAAGACTTAAAGATTTTATCAATTGGGCAACTTCAAAATCAATCAAATTTTTTTTTTTTTTTAAATATAGTAACTCCAAAACATAAAAGAAAACCTAATCAAGATAAAAATGAGTAAAATATGGAGAAACTAAGTAATGAGCATTTAAAGTTTTAAAATTTTGAAACTTTGATGCAAATGGTAAAAACTAGACTTAACAAAACAAACATACAAAAACATGCAAAAACAAACAAACCATAGATGCAAAGTAATGAAAACAAAATCCTAATTCTATCCTCCCCCATACTTAAACTTCACATTGCCTCAATGTGAATCCCAAATATAAAGGAAAGGAAAGAAGCACTCCCTCAATCTTTGGATGGAGATGGAGGAGATTGGATGTTATAGCCGGATTGGTCAAAGAACTGTTTCATCTTATACTCCATCTTATATTGGCGATGATCAATTTGGCAGTTCCAAGTCTCCATATCATTCAATTGGTGTTGCATTATCCGTTAATTCTCCAAAAGTTGCTCTAGAAGCTCCCTATTTGATGAGCCACTTGCATCACTTGGCTCATTCAAGGATGGAGGAAGAGTATGAGTAGGTTGCTCCTCATGGTGAGTTTCTTCTTCACTAGATTGTTCCTCCCCAACATTTTCTTCATCTAATTCGTCAGTTTCATCTTGTGCCAACCCTCTCCAACATGATCGAGATCTCGCCAGAATCAAGTTAAAAGAAGCATCCACTGCTTCGCCTCTTATAAAAGCTTGCTTAGTAAAATAAGAACACTTAACAACATGGTGAAAATCATCAAGGTTAATATTAAAGGATTTAGCAATGATTGTAACAACATGACCATGAGTGAGTGGAGCATCTTTACGGGCTACACAAGTTAAAAGTTGATTAAAAATTCAATAGGTCCAACACACTTGCTTTTTAGTATCAATACACCATATTAGAAACAATTCTTGTGCAGAAACCCTATTAAATTCAGACTTATGGAAAACAACACAGGCAGGAATTTTGTGCAATAACCAGAATTTCAAATCTTTAATAAACATTGCCTTACCCTTCTTTGGTTGAAAAGGGGACTGTAAGTCAGTTAAAAAGGTCCAAAATTCATTCACACTAAAAGTCTTTGGAGGATCACACATACCATCTTTCTTAAATCCAAAAACCTTATGCATGAAAGAATATGAAAGTTGGTGTTTCTTCCCTAACAATCGAAATTCAAGTATATGAGAATCATTTGGGTTCACTTCTAAAGATGTATAGAATTCTATAATTAATTCAACATAGGTATGTGCTTGCATAGAAACAAATTTCTTAAGCCCACAATTAGTCAATAATTGATTCAAAGAGTCATACATATCTATATCATTAAGGAGAGATGAAGGAATATACTTACAACCATTGATGCCCCTAATCTTAAGGATTGTGAATCTATCACCTTCTTCATGGGAAAGGATAGGGAACTTAGCTTTGTAAATGGTGGCCAAATTTTCCTCCTCTTGCTCCTCATTATGTTTTCTTAGAGAAGTAGAAGCTGTGGATTTACCCATAGTAGGAAATGTATTTGGTTTCAATGTGAGAAGAAAATTTTGTGGATGAGGAAGGATGGGGGAGGAGTATGAGCCGGTTTGAAAGGAAAGAAGAAGATGGTAGTGATAGTTGGGTGTTAGAAAAAAAAATAATGAAATGTTGAGTGTTAAAAGAAAAGAGGGTAACGTGTTGGGTATTAGAAAAGAAGAAGAAGGTGTAAGAGATGAAAAGATATGACATTTATTGGGAAGGGATGTAACTTTTCAGGTTTTGGAACTTGAAATTGTGAATTGAAAAGTAGAGTCATATGAAAGATATAATAGAGGGAAAGGAAAATAAAATATGGAGTGAAGGAAATACTAATTAAAAACTAGGGTTAGGGTTTTAAAAATAAATAAAATAAAATAAAATAAAATAAAATAAATAAGAATAGAAGAATTAGTGGAAGGAAGAGGGTGCACGACTCGGCACCATTGGGATGAGTCGGCACATATTGGCTCTGTGCCGACTCAGCACCATTGGTGCCAAGTCGGCACAACACAAATTTTTTTTTTAATTTATTTCTACAAAAATTATACTTACAAAAATTATAAAATACTACAAAAGTATTAATTTGGTAAAAAAAATATTATAGCATAAGAAAGAAAATTCTACAAAAACTATAATGAGGTAAAAAAAATCCATTTAAATAAAATAAAATAAAATAAAATAAAAGATAAATACCAAAGATAAATATTAAAAATATGTAAACAATACCTTGCCACATTTAATGGTCTATAGCTTGACCTAACCTTTTCCAAATTAAGGTGTAGATGAGGGAATTGAACTCCTTTGTTCAAATACATCACCAATCAAATAAGGCTTAAGACAATGGCCATTAACCTTAAAGATTTCTCCCTTATTTGATAATTTTAATGGTTCCATAAGGATGAACTTTGACAAATTTAAAAGGACCAGACCATCTTGATTTTAATTTGCCCGGAAATAACCTTAATCTTGAGTTGTAAAGTAAGACAAGTTCACCTTCATGAAAGTCTCTATTAACAATATTCTTGTCATGCCATAGCTTCATACGATCCTTATACAATCTTGCATTCTCATATGCATTTAATCTCAATTCCTCCAATTCATTGAGTTGCAGCAACCTTTTCTTTCTTGCTTTCTTTATGTCAAAATTTAATGCCCTTGTTGCCCAATAGGCCTTATGTTCAAGTCTACAGGCAAGTGGCAAGACTTACCGTAAATTAACTGATATGGTGTAAGGTCGATCGGGTCTTAAAGGCTGTCCTATATGCCCATAGAGCATCATCCAACTTCAATGCCCAATCCTTCCTAGAAGAAGAAACCATCTTTTCCAAAATCCATTTGATCTCTCGATTGCTTACCTCGACTTGCCCACTTATCTGTGGGTGGTATGGAGTAGCGATTTTGTGGGTAACTCCATACTTCTTTAAGAGACTTTCTATAACTTAATTGCAAAAATGGGAACCCCCATCACTAATTAATGCCCTTGGAGTATCAAACCTTTTTAAGCATTTTCTTAACCACCTTAGCATCATTGGTGATGGTAGGTACTGCCTCAACCCAT
The DNA here is from genome assembly GCA_947687605.1 of Reutealis trisperma. Lineage (NCBI taxonomy): Eukaryota > Viridiplantae > Streptophyta > Magnoliopsida > Malpighiales > Euphorbiaceae > Reutealis > Reutealis trisperma. The sequence continues at coordinate 123,915 of CANTUT010000888.1, forward strand.
TTGGACACATAATCCACCATTACCAAAATATACTTATAACCAAGAGAACTAGGGAAAGGACCCATAAAGTCCATACCCCAAACATCAAAGAGTTCCATTTCAAGAATACCATTTAAAGGCATCTCATTCCTTCTATAGATGTTACCCATCCATTAGCATTTATCACATGTAAGCACGAAGTCCCTAGCATCCTTAAATAGTGTAGGCCACCAAAAACCACATTGAAGTACCTTGGAGGTTGTTTTTGATGTACCATGGTGTTCGCCCACATTCAATGAATGGCAATGCCTCAATACGTCTTGGATTTCATCTTGAGGAATACATCTTCTTATTAGCCCATCTGCACATCTTTTGCAAAGCAAAGGTTCTTCCCAATAATAAAATTTACTGTCATGCAAGAATTTCTTCCTTTGTCTATAATCCATTCCATAGGGAAGAACACCACTTACTAAAAAGTTGGCTATATCAGCAAACCATAGAAGTTCTTTTGATACAACACTAAACAAATGCTCACCATGGAAAGTTTCATTTATTGGTATCCCATCATCGTGTTTCTTCAATCCTTCTTGATCAAGCCTAGATAGATGGTCTGCTACAAAGTTTTCACTTCCTTTCTTATCCCTCACTTCCCAATCAAATTCTTGGAGCATTAGAATCCACCATAAGAGCCTTGGTTTTGCATCCTTCTTGCTTAAGAGATATTTTAGGGTAGCATGGTCAGAATAGACGATTACCTTTTATCCTACTAAATAGGTTCTGAATTTGTCAAATGCATAAACAATAGCAAGTAGTTCTTTCTCCATGGTGGTGTAGTTGATTTGAGCATCATCAAGTAACTTACTTGCATAATAGATCACATAAGGCTTACCTTCTTTTCTTTGCCCGAGAATCGCCCCAACCGCGAAGTGGCTTGCATCACACATTATTTCAAAAGGTTGCTCCCAATTAGGTGGCTGTAAAATTGGTGCTAATGTAAAAGCCTTTTTTAATGTTTCAAATGCTTCATTACAAGCATCATCAAACTCAAAAGTGGCCTCCTTTGCAAGCAATTTACATAATGGCTTGGCGATCTTCGAAAAGTCCTTAATAAACCTTCTGTAGAAGCTAGCATGTCCTAAAAAACTTCTTATATCCTTGACACATTTTGGTGGTGGCAGATTTGTGATCACCTCAACTTTTGCTCTATCAACTTCAATGCCTCTCCTTGATACCATATGCCCCAACACTATTCCTTCTTGTGCCATAAAATGGCACTTCTCCCAGTTGAGTACTAGTCCATGCTCTTTACATTTGTTAAGAACTTTTGAGAGATTTTCTAAACACTTTTCAAAGTTAGTTCCATATACACTGAAATCATCCATAAAAACCTCCACACAATTGACAATCTTAGAAAGTTTTAAGCAAAACTGGTGTGTTCTTCTTGGAGAAGAATGCCCATTATATATCATGAATACAAGCTGAAGCTTAGTTCTAAAATATAGCTAAACTACCATATACAGATATGTCCTACAGCTAGTATATTCTAAATAAGGAAAACAGATCTGTCCTGCAACTAGTATATTATAAATAAGGAAAACATAGAGAATTTACAATAATAATTACAACTATACAAAGCATAGAATCTGGCATTAATTCCTTTGACATCCCCCCTCAAATTGATGCTGGTAAGTCAACAAGCATTAATTTGCTAAGAAGAAAATTATGTCGCTGATGTGTCATGGATTTGGTGAAAATATCGGCAAGCTGTAAAGTGGTGGAGATATGTGGGAGAGTGATCATTTGGCGATCATAGGCCTCCTGGATAGAGTGGCAGTCAACCTCTATGTGCTTCATGCGTTCATGGTATACAGGATTGGCAGCAATTTGTATGGCACTAGTGTTGTCAGCATGTAAGGGAGTAGGTTGATATTGGGAGAAACCAAGCTCTGTTAGAAGACCACGCAACCAAATGATCTCGGAACATGCAGTAGACATGGCGTGGTACTCTGCCTCAGTAGATGATTTGGAGATTGAGTCTTGCTTTTTGCATTTGCAAGAGATAAGAGCATCACCGAGAAATATACACCATCCTGTAGTTGTTTTTCTTATGTCCGGGCAGCCAGCCCAATCTACATCACTGTAGGCTTGTAGTTTGAGGGAAGAACCAGTAGGGAAAAATAAGCCACGACTAGGTGTGCCAAGAATATATCTAATGATGCGGCTGACTGCTGATAGATGGGGATGTCGAAGGGCTTGCATGAACTTGTTAACAATATGGACAACATAAGAGATGTCTGAGCCGGTGATAGTTAGATAGATAAGACTACCTACCAACTTTCGATATAAAGTAGGATCCTTAAAAAGTTCCCCTTCATCATGCCGATATTTCACATTAATTTCCATTGGAGTGTCTACAGCAGTAGTGTTTGTGAGCCCAGCTAGCTGAACCAAATCCATAATATACTTGTGCTGATTTAAGAAGATACCTTGAGGCCGATGATGCACCTCTAAACCCAGAAAATAGGTGAGTGGACCGAGATCTTTCATGTGAAAAGTAGAGTGCAACAAATTTTGGAGTTTAGAAATAGCCTCTATATCAGAACCGGTGATAACAATGTCATCCATATAAATAAGGAGAATAACTATGCCCTTAGATGTCTGTTGGAGAAAAAGTGAGGAGTCATACTGACTTTGAGTAAATGAAAAGCCAAGGAGAGTCGATTGAAACTTTTTAAACCATACTCGTGGTGCTTGCTTCAATCCATACAAAGAGTATTTTAGTTTGCAAACATCATTAGGTGAAGCAGTAGGCATACCATAGGGAAGTTTCATGTAAACTTCCTCCTTGAGATCACCATGTAAGAAAGCGTTCTTGACATCCATTTGATGTAAAGACCAAGATTGTGAGGCAATAAGGGCGAGTATTGTGTGCACAGTGGTGATTTTGGCTACCAGTGCAAATGTCTCATCATAGTCTAGGCCATATTCTTGTTTATTACAAGAACAACCAAACGAGCCTTGTAACGATCAATGGATCCACAGAATGGAGCTTGATAGAAAACACAAGCTTACTACTAAGAGGTTTCACAGATGGTGGACATGGAACAACATCCCAGGTCTGGTTTTCTTCAAGTGCAAGAAATTCTATTTCAATAGCTCTCCGCCAACATTCATGCTCCATTGCCTGTTTGTAGGATGATGGAATAGGAATAGAAGAGACAGTGGCTATCAAAGATAAAGGAGAGGTGAAACCATACCTATCCGGTGGTCTATGAACTCGAGTACTTTGTCTAAGAGGTGCTGGTGCAGTTGCTATAACAGGATCAGCATTAAGGGAATTAGCTGGAGAGGGCCTGAGAGGTGTTGAATTCTTGCGTCGTTGATAGATTATGAGAGGCTTAGAAGGTATGGAATATGTAGAAGAGTTAGTAAACATTGGCAAAATAGAGAATGAAGGAGAAAAGTCATCCTTATGTGTGGGAAAAAAATACTAATTTTCAAAAAAAATCACATTTCGAGAAATCTGAATGTGACGTAGGTTAGGATCATAACAAAGAAAACCTTTTTGGTGCACTGAATATCCTAGAAAAGCACATTGAACAGCTTGAGCTATTAGTTTTGTTTGTTCATGTGTAGGGAGATGAACATAGCACACACAACCAAAGGTACGAAGGTTAGAGTAATTTGGGGTATTACTAAATAATCGAAAGAAAGGAGAAACATGGTTCAATGAGGGAGAAGGCAACCTATTGATGAGGTGGACAGTAGTGGAAAGAGCTTCACACCAAAAATAAGAGGGTACAAATGACTCTAATAGAAGGGTGCGAACAACATCTAGAAGGTGACGGTTCTTTCTTTCAGCCACTCCATTTTGTTGAGGGGTTGAAGGACATGATCTTTGAGGAATTATACCATTGGTTTGCAAAAATTCTTGAAATACATGAGACATGTACTCACCCCCATTATTAGAACGAAGAATTTTGATATTAGCAGAAAATTGGGTCTGAATATGTGCATGAAAAAGCTTAAAAGCAGAAAACAATTCATCTTTAGAATGTAGAAAATAAATCCATGTGAAACGACTATAGTCATCAATAAAAGTGACAAAGTACTTATAATTAGTATGGGAAGTAACTGGGGCCATTCCCCACACATCACTATATATCAAATCAAAGGACTGAACTACTTTAGGTGTGTGAGTGGGAAATGGCAGAACTTTACTTTTTCCAAGTCTACAAGAATTGCAATCAAATTGAACAGTACTAAGAGATGGTGACTCGTTATTTCCAAGTAAACTAGATTTTAGCAAAGCATAAAGTACATTAGAGTTTGGGTGTCCAAGACGTTTATGCCATGCTTGGTAATCAACATAAGTAGAATTACAAGTGATGACTGGTAAAGAGGAACATGGAGACATAGGAAATTGAAGAGGAAAAAGATGTCCTACTTTAGGCCCCCTTGCGATCATCTTCCCCGATTGCTAATCCTGCACAACACAACTAGATTTAGAAAATTCCACTTTACAATCATTTCTACTAATTGTCCGACAGAAACAAGATTAGTGGTAAGGTGAGGCGAGACAAAGACATTGGTTATGGATGAAGAAACATCACCAGTGGCAGTGATAGGCAAAGAGTTGCCATCAGCTGTATAAATCTTGAGATTTCCAGTATATTTACTTACATTGGTGAGGAATTTAGCATTGTTTGTCATGTGATGGGAAGCCCTAAAATCAAAGTGCCAAGGAGAAGGTTTAGAAAAGGGTTTACCTGAGAGTCCTAATGTAGAAAATGCAGAAATGATCATTTGTTGAATCATTTCAGGTGTCACGGATTGAGCAGGAGCAGGAGTAGGAGCACTTTGTGTCAGATGTGCTGTATCCACAGAACTACCAGCACTAGAAGAAATAACTGATGCAGTATATGCTGTTCCAGATCTCTTGGGGGGTCAAATAAGACATTCCTTGATGATATGTCCATCCTTTTTGCAATAGTTGCAGAATTTTTTTGAACAATTTGCAGCATAATGGCCAAATCCTTTGCAACAAAAACACTGAATAGTATTCATGTCCCTACCTTTTGGCTTGCCTTGAGCTGCATAAGCCATAGGAACAGAAGTGGATTTAAGTTGTTCCATGGTAGCTTAAGTAAGAAGTCTTTTCTCCTCATGAAATAAATCATTAAGACATGTATCCAAGGATGGGACAGATTCTCGATTCCTAACATTAGACCTGGTGCTTTCAAATTTAGATTTCAGTTTCATAAGAAATTGATTCCTCATAGTAGTTTCATGTATAGATTGAACAGAACTAAGACCTTCGAGAGGTAAGGCAGCGTATATAATATTAGTATATTCAATCCAAAGATTCATGAAGCTAGAATAAAAATCAGAGATAGAGAGACTGCCCTGTTGGAGACTTGCTAGCTCATGTTCAAGCTGAAATCAACGAGCAGTGTTGTGTTGACTGTAGAGTTTTCTCAGATAATTCCACATTTCAGCTACAGTTTTGAAGGGTCGAAGATTCAAGATGATGTTGGATTCCACAGACCCTAGAATCCATGCCATGATTTGAGCATCCTTAACTTCCCATTTGGAGTGCTCATCCTTGTCTTTGTCTTTGTCAAGTGCAGGTTTGCTGCCATCCATATGACCCCATAGATCTTTACCTTTGACGAATATCTTGAAGTGAAATGCCTAGGCTGAGTAGTTTTTGCCATTGAAATGAATCAAGAAGACATCATGCTTATCTGAAGACATGAGGCTAAGATAACTTGATTAAAATAACTAAGAGCAAGGAACTGAACTAGGACTGTGTTGGAAGAAGAGACACAGAGGAGAATTTAGAGCTGAGGCTCTAATACCATGACAATCTTAGAAAGTTTTGAGCAAAACTGGTGTGTTCTTCTTAGAGAAGAATGCCCATTATATATCATGAATACAAGCTGAAGTTTAGTTCTAAAATATAGCTAAACTACCATATACAGATCTGTCCTACAGCTAGTATATTCTAAATAAGGAAAACATAGAGAATTTACAATAATAATTACAGCTATACAAAGCATAGAATCTGGCATTAATTCCTTTGACAATAATCATCTATCAAATCACTAAAAATAGAAAACATACACCTTTGGAATGTTGTAGGTGCATTGCATAAACTAAATAGCATGCATCTAAATGCAAATGTACCATAAGGGCATATGAAAGTAGTTTTTGCTTAGTCTTCAAGATATATTGGGATTTGATAAAAACCACTAAAACCATCTAGATAGTAAAAATAAGAAAAATTTGCTAATTTTTCCAAAACTTGGTCAATGAATGGTAACGAGAAATGGTCTTTCTTGGTTGCTTTGTTCAACCTCCTATAGTCAATACACATACGCCATCCTATGATAGTTCTGATGGGTATTAAATCATTTGATTCATTTTTAATAATGGTTAAGCTGCCCTTTTTAGGGACAAGCTAAACCAGACTTACCCATTTACTATCACTAATAAAGTATATAATTCCATTATCAAGCAATTTAGTGACTTCTTTTTTGACCACTTCCTTAAGGGTTAGATTAAGTCTCCTTTGATCTTCAATAGAAGGCTTAGCATTGTCTTCAAAATTTATCCTATGCATGAAAATATTTGGGCCAATACCTTTTAGGTCACTCAAGGAATAACCAATGGCATCCTTATGTCTAAGCAACATTTTGCATAAGAGATTAACATTTTCTAAAGACAAAGATGAATTCACAATAAAAGGAAATTTTGACTTAGAATCAAGGAATGCACATTTTAAATTTGATGGCAAAGGCTTGAGTTCAAAACTTACTTCTTCTTTTGAAGAAGGGTTTGGGTCATCATTTCTCTCTAGAGGTTCAAATCTAGAAGGTCGGAAAGAGTGATGATGTGTAGTCTCTAAAAGATTTACCTCTTCTTCTTGGACTTGGTAAGGGGGAATAGGGTCTTGACTCATGCATTCATATTTGACCTTATTTGTACATTCATCAATCAAGTCTATAGAGTCAATCCTACTAACTCCTTCCATAGGTGAAGATTTCATTATCTTAAGAACATAAAATTCCATAAATTCGTTATTTATCTCAAAAGTAATCTTACCTTTCTTCATGTCGATAATAGCACCTATCGTTACTAAGAACGGTCTTTCGAACAAGATTGGAATCTCAAGATCTTCCTCCATATCTAGTACAACAAAATCAGCAAGAACAATAAATTTACCCACTTTTGTTAGCACATTCTCAAAAATGCCAAGTGGATAAGTAATAGTTTTGTTTGCCATTAAAAGGCATATGTTAGTGGGCTTAAGTTCGCCCAAATCAAGTCTCAAATAAATAGAATAAGGCATTAAGCTAATGCTAGCACCAATATCACAAAGAGCCTTATCAAAATACTTACCTCCAATCATACAAGGGATAGTGAAGCATCCCAGATCTTTTTGCTTTGGTAGGGACTTAGAATATATGGCTTTAGATTCTTTAACCAAAGCAACTAAACCATAGTCTTCTAATTTACTTTTATGGGCGACCATATCCTTTAAAAATTTTTCCCACGCTGGCATATCCCTTGTAGCATCCATAAATGGAATGGTAATGGCAATATATTTAAGATACTTAAGGAATTTGCCAAATTATTTATCTAGGTTCCTCCTTATGAACCTTTGAGGGAAAGGTAAGGTTTTAAGGTCTACCTTAGGTTTATTAACTTTGGGTGGTATGACATTTTCCTTTTTATTACTACCCAAAATTATCATTAACTCCCTCTCCTTTGTCAACCTCTAACCTTTCTTCTTCATCATCTATTATGATATCATTACCCTTATTAGCAGTGTTTTCAACCAATTTTCCACTTCTAAGGGTAATTGCTTGGCAAGTTTCTCTTTGTATAAATTCCGGTTGACTAGGTAGCTTGCCTACTGGTATAGAGTTAGATGAAGAGGCTTGTTGGGTAATTTGGGTTTCTAAAATCCAGTTGTGAGTAGCGAGTTAATCAATTTTGGAATTAATTTGCTTAAATTGCTCCTCACTTTATTTATTGATGGAAATTTGTGTTCCAATAAATTGCTCCATAAAGGTTTCAAGGTTAGATTTGGGTGGGGTATGGACATAAGGTTGCTTTATAGGAAATCCTGATGGGTTGTGGTTTGAAATTTTGGTTCATGGTTGAGTTTAATTGGGAGGATGGGTTAGACCATGAAAAACCAGGGTGATTTTTCCATTGAGGGTTATAAGTGTTGGAATTTATACCTATTCTTTGGTTATATCCTCCTTGCACATAATTTACTTCCTCATTGGAACTAGGACTACATTGAGAATAAGGGTGGGGACCTCTACATAATTCACAAATAACATCAGTATTTTCAATAGAATTAATTTGAGTTTTACTTACCATTTTGGTGAGTGCATCTACCTTTGCTGTTAGTAAGTTAATAGTGTCAAGTTCCAAAATACCCCTTGCTTTTGCCATAGTTGTCTCATCTCCCATATATCCTTAGGATGCAAGTTCTTCAAGTAAAGTGATAGCCTCTCTTGCTATCTTATCCATCCATTTTCCACCAGATGCCATATTGACAATGTTCCTATTTTCATTTGTTAACCCATTATAAAAAATTTGAGGAATCATCCATTCAAGCAATCCATGATGTGGGCATTGCCTTTGAAGTTCCTTAAACTTCTCCCAAGATGTACAGATTATCTCATTTACATTCTGCTTGAAAGTGGTGATCTCATTGCGGAATTTGCAGTCTTGTGTGGTGGGAAGTACTTTTGAAGGAATGCCTGCTTCAATTGATCCCAAGTGGTGATTGATTCACTTGGTAGACTAGCCAACCATAACTGAGCCTTCTCCTTAACTGAGAAAGGGAAAAGCCTCAATCGAACTGTATCATCTGATACTCCATTAATTTTGAAAGTTGCACATTGTGAGGCCTCACCTGAGCACCGGTCTGATCCGCCGAGGGATCGAAATGCTCTTCGAGAGAAACTCCACGATTGGAACTCGCTGTGAGTTCAGAAAATTGAATTTTTGTATTTCGAAGGTTGAGAAGTGAGTCGCCATTTTAATTTACTTATTTTAATTGGGAAAATTAAAGAAAACCCTAAATTGATTGACTCCAAAATTTGATTTTATCCTAATGGAAAAGTGCACCAATCCACGAGTGACCAAGGAGGGCTCGGGGATCAGGTTTTGGTAATTACACAGTTAAGAAAATGTTATTTTCTTTAGTTTGGCTTGAAATGCAAAATAACTCTTAAAATTGAATTTTTGTGTATGCATGAACAAAAAATATAATGATGAATGAACATATATATGTATATGATGTGATGGAATGATAATAATAAATAAATAGGCAAGATAAATCCTACTTAGTTATTACAATATCAAAACAAATGAAATAAAGGGGATCTTTACTCTAGCCCTTATGGGTACTAGGAAAAGCACACATTCCCCAAAATAAACCAAAATAAAATCACAAGTGAAATATTAATATGAATAAATCAAAATAAAAAGGAAAACAATATTAATAAAAAGATTTTTGGAGTTGATGCCTTTCAGAATGGCAGCCTGCGTATCCTATTGAATAGGAATCAAACCCCACGCATTTCCCGGCGGCATGGCATGCGGCGGCAAGATTTCGATGCTGCAACGGTGGCACAGTCATCTCCCAGTGGCACGACATGCGTGCCGCCTCCTAGGCAGCACGAAAATCGTGCCTCCCTGCACCACTCGCACGGCTTAATCTATTTATGTCCGTTTCGGGCCTGTTTCAGCTCTGATTCGAGCTCTGCTTGATTCTGTGGATTTGTAATTGAAAGACGATCCACTAGAGGTGCATTTTTTAGGGTTCACAGCTGCCCCCCTTATCTGATTTGGCCGGACAGAGGCCGGATCTGATAAGTGTGAACTGGAGGCTTAGGATGCCATTCCAAATATTCTGAACATCCCTTTCAGTATTGGGATTTATGGAAGAGCTTCATGTCTGATCTTTGGCTGTTCTGATTTAGTTTGGACTGTTTTCCAATTTTCAGGCTATTTTTGAATTTTTAATTTTTCTGCAATTTCTAGAGATTCTGGACTCTAATCGAGACTCCATCTATTTTGGGAGATGGATAAAAATCCCACAGATTCACTACTTCAGACAGCACTGAATTCTGACTTAAAATAAGCTTGTTATGGCAAAACTATGTGAATTGGACCTGCGAATCAAAAAGTGAAAAAGATGTTATGATGGGGGGCCCACCTTTTCCTCTATATAAAGCTTTAACTTCTTCACACTTTTCTCGTAATTTCATTTGTCTCTCTCTCTCTTCTTTTCTCTTTCTCTCTCTAGCTTCTTTTTCTCTCAAATTTTACTCTCTCTCTTTTACTCTCTCTCTTTTACTCTCTCCTGATGGATATCTTCAACCAGCCAGCAGCGGGTGCTGAAAATTCGGAGATATTGCTAAAGGAGCCGGAGCAGCACATCAGCTTCACTGGAACTATTCAGGTATGCTTTCCTTTTCCTGCATAGTTGAAAATAAAAATTCTGATAACAACAAAATATATATATATATATATATATATATATATATATATATATATATATATATATATATATATATATATATATATATATATATATATATATATATATATATATATATATATATATATTACAAAAAATTGCAGAGGACAAATTTAAGGCCCCGGGATGGCCGTAGTGTCATGGAGCTAGTTCGCATATATATATATATATATATATATATATATATATATATATATATATATATATATATATATATATATATATATATATATATATATATATATTACAAAAAATTGCAGAGGGCAAATTTAAGGCCCCGAGATGGCCGTAGTGTCATGGAGCTAGTTCGCATTTACTTGACTAGTCAGGAGGCTGTTCATCTGCGTCTTGAACCCTCCGGACTGCTCGGGTGGCTGGAGCTAGATGTCAAATAGCCAGCTAATGCCACTATGCTCAAAGCATTAGTGGAGCGTTGGTGGGATACTACAAACACATTCCACTTTGGCTGTGGTGAGATGACAGTCACTCCCTTCGAGTGGAGCATGCTGACTGGTATGCATTTCAGATCTCGTCCCCTCGAGTTTTATTCTTCATGGATCGAGTGCTCTTATGTAGAGATGGCCGCTCTTATTGGGGCTGATCCCCCTCGTGGGAGCCTAAGTGTCCCACGTCTTGGCTTCACCAGACTTTGATGACTATGGGTCAGGCTCCTAGTCAGTATAATGTCGATCAGGGTGCTAGACTTTGTGCTTTGATTATCTTGAGCTGCACTTTTCTGCACAACTACAAGGACTGCATAAATCTAAATATCCTGCGATCCTTGGAGAATCTGGATGAGATTGGGGAGTTCGACTGGGGAGGTGCTGGCCTTTGTGCCATGTATCATGAGCTGTGCAGCATCTCCCGTGGCATGCTTTGAGGGCATGGTGGTACCTTTATTATGCTTGAGGTAAGTATTACTCTGTGGTATTTTTGCTGGTTGACATCTGCCTAAATGACTGACAAAATTCTGTTTCCTGCAGTACTAGGTTTATGAGCATTTTCCGATGTTGGCTCCATCACTGAAAGAGCCCAATGCTATTGATCCTCCTTACGGACGCATTTGGAGGATGTCCAATAGACCTGACTTCATGATGAAACCATTTGATCAGTGCAGACAGTTTTTTGCTACTGTGACCACAGACCAGGTATTTCTCCGTTAATCTTAATATGTCTCTTACTATTTCATCTCCTATTACTGCATATTGCAATCTGTTTGCAGGTGAGATGGTCTCCATTTATCAGATTTCTAGAGTGGATCCCTGACCGGATCAGGCCTAGCATAGCCCTGGCCTCTTGTCGACTCTTACTCCGCTATGAGTCTCTGACTCTCTTATCAAAATGCCGAGCTAGTTTCTGTTGATAACCTTGCGTCTGATATAAGGCATCCATTCTCTTTTCATCGATGGCTAGAAGTTGGTTATGGTAACCTTTTGCCCATTCCACTTCGTCCAACTGGCTCTCCCTCAAAATGCGAGCTGACCTTATTTCTACCTCGATTGGTAGGACGGCCTCCATCCCATACACCAAAGAGTAAGGTGTGGCACCGGTTGGAGTACGCACTGTTGTTCTGTATCCCCATAAGGCATATGGCAAATGTAGATGCCAATCCTTATGGTTGTCAGCCATCTTTTGCAGTATACTCTTCAGAGTTTTGTTTGCGGCTTCAACTGCGCCGTTTGTCTAAGGTCTATATGGAGAAGACATGTGGTGTTGAATTTTCTCCTTCTTTAATAGCAGAGCAACCTCCTTTTGAAAGTGAGATCCATTATCAATAATGATCTCAAAAAGGACTCCGTACCTACAAAAGATGTTGGTACAGATAAATTGGGCTACTCGTTTGGAGTCCAAAACCTGGTAAGGTGCAGCCTCAACCCATTTAGAGAAATAGTCAATGGCTACCATAATGAACTCATGTTTGCCGGAAGATTTCGGGCTTATTTTGCCGATGACGTCAAGGCCCTAAGTTGCAAATGGCCAAGGCGTGGTGATTGGAGATAGAGGTACAGGAGGTTTCCTCTGAAGTTTTGCATAGATCTGGCACTTATGGCATCTCTGAACATACATCGCGCAATCCTGATTCATGGTAAGCTAGAAATAACCTTGATTCATGATCTTGCGAGCTAGAGCAATTTCGTTCATGTGTGGACCTTCATTGCCACCATGCATCTGTTCCATGATCTATTGGGCTTCTATTTCAGTGACACATCTTAGATGGATGTTATCCCATGTCCGCTTGTAGAGTACTTCCCCATTTGGAATGAAACTCTTGGATAACTGTCTTAAAGTCCTCTTTTCTATCTTAAAGGCTCCTTCAGGATAGAGTCCATTCTTGATGTAGTTGAAAATATCCCAAAACCATGGCTTGCTATCAGCTGCTTGTACATTCAGATAATGAGCTACACAGCCTGACTCGTGTTTAACTTCAATGGTAACTGGTCTGATTATGAAGCCGTCGCTTATATCAAGCATTGAGGCGAGTGTTGCCAAAGCATCAGCAAATCTGTTCTTTGTCCTTGGTAGATAATGGAAAGATAGTTCATGAAAACTAGCTGCTAATTCATTTAAACGCTTATGGTAAGGAACCAAGCGCTCTTCTCTGATCTTCCATTTTTCCAAGGCTTGGGAGACTATTAGATTCGAATCCCCATAAATCTCGAGACATTTGATCCTGAGCCTTATTGCTGCTTCAAGACCACAAATACATGCCTCATACTCTACTTCATTATTTGTCACCTCGAAGTTCAACTTGATTGTAATGGGTAAGTTTTCTCCATTTGGTGTGATGAATACGACACCGGCACCATATCCTTTGATGTTGGACGCCCCATCAAAGTAAAGCTTCCAAACTTCATTTTAAATTGTCAGGATGTCTTCATCGGGAAATTTAGGTTCAACCCAATGATCATCTATTGGAGCCGCAGCTAACTGATCAGCCACTATGCTACCTTTTACTGCTTTTAGCTGCACATATTTCAGATCATATGCAGCTAACACAGCCATCCACCTTGCCATCTTACTGTCAAGAACTGGCTTCTCCATAAGGAATTTCAAAGGGCTCTTGTCAGCAAGAACATGAGTTGTAAAGGAGCAAAGGTAGTGTTGCAGCTTGTGGCAGACCCATACCAAAGCAAGGCACAACTTTTCTATAAAACTGTACTTAAGCTCATGAGATAGCATCCTCTTGCTTAGGTAATAGATTGCATTCTCCTTGCTGGAGTCTATAGCATTTTGGGCAAGCATTGCCCCCATTGCTTCATCGGTTACTGATAGATAAAGCAACAAGGGCTTTCCAAACCTTGGCGGCTGTAACACTGGTGGGTTTAGTAAATACTATTTGATCTGGTCAAAGGCTTTTTGGCAGTCATCATTCCACTGCTTGGAGGCTCCTTTTCTGAGTAGTTTGAAGATGGGACCACATACATCAGCCAATTGATTGATGAATCGACTGATGTATTGCAATCGTCCAAGGAAACCTCTGACCTCCTTTTCTATTTTTGGAGGTGACATTTCCAGAATTGCCTTTGACTTAGCAGGGTCCACTTCTATACCCTTTTTGCTGACCATGTGGCCTAGGAAAACTCTAGATGAGGCTCCAAAGACACATTTGGCAGGATTGAGTTTGAGATTGTATTGGCGAAGTCTAAGGAAGAATCGCCTTAATGCCTCTGAATGGCTTTCAACAGTGGTGCCTTTGATTACCATGTCATCCACATAAACTTCAATTTCTTTATGCATCATGTCATGGAAAATGGTAGTTGCCATCCTCTGGTAGGTTGCTCCAGCATTTTTAAGCCCAAATGGCATGACCCGGTAGCAATAGGTGCCCTATTCGGTAATGAAAGCTGTCTTCTCTTTATCAGGAGGATGAACCATGATTTGATTATACCCCGCAGCCAGATCGATTAAGGAAACCAATTCAGAACCTGCCATGCGGTCTACTAACAAATCAATATGAGGTAAGGGAAAATCATCCTTAGGACAGGCTTTATTCATATCCCTGTAATCCACACACATTCTGACTTTGCCATCTTTCTTGGGAACTGGCACAATGTTGGCCAGCCAGGATGGATAGTTGATGGGCTCGATGAAATTGTGATCCAGTAGCTTGGCAATTTCTTCTTTGATTAGAATAGACCATTCTGTCTTAAGTCTTCTCAACTTCTGTTTGACGGGCTTAGCACCTAGATAAACTGGGATTTTGTGGACTGCGATGCTTGGATCCAACCCTGTCATGTCTTTCGATTGCCATGCAAAATAGTCTTGAAAGTCTCTGATCATCCTTTCAATGTGATCCCTATCTATGCATGTAGATGCAATGTATGTAATTTTTTGTATGTCATAAGTGCCAGCATTGACGGGCTCTTCAATTGTGTCATCTTTTATTTCATTTATTTCATTTTTATTTGATGTCTCATTTAAGTCAGATTTAAAAGTTGGAACATCAAAGAAAAATGGAGACACAGAGTCGTAAAAGAAAAGAGTTTGACTTTTATTGATTTCAAGTGGGGATATGTCCTAGTTTACTTCAAAAGAAAAAGTGAGACCCTTAAGGTCAATTACATCATTAACAGAGGAAATAGAAGAGATAGACTCAGATTCAGAAGATGAATCCATCTTAGACTGGGAATCTGACTCAGGTATGGATTCTGGTTCAGATTCTGATTCAGATGGATAGAAGGGGCTCTCCTCAAAGGACCAATTTTGCAGCACGGTCTCGGTGGGCTGGATTAAGGTGGAAAGGTCAGTTTTCTCCTCCTCAACAGTGAGCACGGATACTTCATCAAAGAGACTAGCTTCCATGTTCTCTTCCCAATCTCGACTGAGCATGTAGATTGGTTCATAATCTTCTATCTTAAGCCTGACATCAGAGAAAATTTAAAATTCGGGAATCAGTTTTTCGGTAATAGGGCAAACCAAGGCTCAGGAAAGTTACAGTAAGGAACTGTGTCACCTTCCTTTATAAAATAGCCGTTTAGGGTTTTGAAGTAAGGCTGCATGGGCCAGTCATAAACCTCACCTCTTTTAAGGGCAGCTATTCTGTCTTTGGCCCGATTCTCCATCTCTTCCATATCCTCATCAGTGGGCTTGTACCCTAGCCCAAATGGTGGTGTTGCCACAGGATAATCTAGGAAGGACTTCAAGCCCTGTTGGCTTCTTCCCAAACCTAGACCAGGAAAGTAATTCACTTTGTGGAGCATGTTAGCAACAGCAATATTCCCAAAGGGGTCAAAATCAAAGGGAACGAATTCTTTACCCTCTTCACCCTCAATGTATTGTATGAAGGAGAAGCCTGAAAGTGGATATGAGGATAGCTCAGGCTGAATTTCAAGAATAGGAATAGAGCTTGGAATGTCTAGTCTTTCATGTATGTCCCCTTTTATAGTCACGATCCCATTTTTAAAAGGGAACTTGACCTTCTGGTGTAGAGAAGAAGGGATAGCCTTTGCTTGATGGATCCAGGGCCTCCCCAGTAATAAGTTGAAGCAAGAAGGTACATCGATCACTTGGAATGGTATGGTGAAAGATGTTGGCCCAATGGTTACATCAATGATGGCTACTTCAAGGACCTCCCTCTTGGTGTTATCATACGCCCTTACAATCTGATTTGAAGGAGTAAAATCAATAACCTCCAATCCTAAGCAGCTTGCCACTTTCAGAGGACACACGTTAAGAGCTGAACCATTATCAATGAGAACCATAGGCACAGTCTTTCCCCGTGTAACCACTGTGATATATAGGGCATTGTTGTGGTTAGGATCTCCTTCTGGAATGTCAGTTTCTCCAAAAGTAATAGATACCCCTTTTGCAGCAGAGGTAATAGAAGCCACAAGGTTTTCCGGTGTGATGTCAATTGGAGTTTGGCAGTGATTCAGCGCCTTGCAAAGAGCTTGGCGGTGAGGGTATGAAGATTGGATCAAACTCCAAATTGAAATGTTGGCTTGTGTCTTCTTGAGTTGTTTAAGAATGGGATCTTCGTCTGGTTCAAGAATCCCTTTTAATTTATCAGTTGGTACAGAAACAGGTTGGGTAGGTTGTGTGTTTGGGGTTGGTTGGTTCTGGATAACTCTGCCACTTCTGGTGATGGCATCGATCTCCTCAACTAAGTTAGAGAGGTCTAGGACACAGCAATAGCTGGGATTTGGCTCTATCAAGGAGATAGGGTCAACTCCCTCATGATCATTTATGGCATTTACTGTGTGGTTAGGCAAGGGGTTGGTGTTGATGTTTGGTCGGGCTTTTGGGGGAATCAGGTCATTGGAGTCAATGAGGTCCTAAATTCTATGTCTAAGGGCCTTGCACACATCTGTTTTGTGCCCAGGTCCCTGATGGTAATCACACCTCTCATGTGGGTTGTAGTTTTTGGGAAGTGGATTGGGGACTGGTTTTGGCTCCAGAAGTTTTACCATATTTCCCTCAAGTAGCTTCTTCAGGATGATACTCATGGGTACCCCCCCAAGATCAGAAAACTGCCTCCTTTCAATGGGGATAGGCTTCTTGATTGTCATAGTATTAACTTCCCCCCCCCCCCTTTCTGATTTGTTGAGGAAGTAACATTACCCTGATGAGCGGGCTTCTTATATCTTGACCCTGATGGAGTGTCTTCTCTGATATGACCACTCTGTATCAAATCTTTGATTTTTGAAGCAGTGGCAATTAGGGTTTTGAAGGAAGGCAGGTACTGAGTCTGTAGCCTTTCCTGGTAAACTGACAAAAGGTTCTTGACAATGATGTCAATTTGCTCATTTTCAGGTGGTTGGTTTACCATTTGAGAAGCCTTCTTCCTCCACCTCGTAAGGAACGAGGAGAAGGATTCCTTAGCATTCTGTTTGGTGGTCTCGAGGTCTCTTCTGGTTACATCGACCTCGATGTTGTAATGATACTATGAAACAAAAATATTGCAGATGTCTTCCCAGGTCCGCTTCTTTGTGACATCCAAATCCACAAACCATTTCACAGCTGGTCCGGTCAGTGATTGTTGGAATAATTAGGCTAGAAGTTGATTGTCTACACCCAATGGCTGCATAGCTCCCACATAGACTTTGAGGTGGGTCTTGGGGCAGGTAGTCCCATCAAATTTATCAAATTCAGGCATCCTGAATCTGGGAGGAACCCTTGCATCAGGGAACAAGCTTAAGGATTCTGTATCAATCAAATCCTCCTTCTTCTTCATCCCTAACAGCATCTTTTCCATGTGCTCCATCTTGTCCATGCAGGCTTTTATTTCAGGGTCAACCTCCTTCCTTTGGAAAGGATCCGCGGGTTGGGAGGTGGAGGTAGAAGTGATGTTTGGTGAGTTATTCTTGAGGAACTTGGGTGATGGGATTGGTAGTGGTGGGATGGCATCGGTGTTTGCCATTTCTTTGTCTTTGGATTCGACTCTGGAAGTAGATCCATAGACAGGATAATAGGTGGGTTTTGGGTCTATCTTGAATGATTTTGGCTCAGTGGGGTTTTGGGCCAGAGAGGTCTGTTCCAGCATGGTTTGGACATCCTCCATGATTGCCCTCCTTTGGGCCCTCAGCATGTCTTGGAAAAGGGCCTCCTGCCTTTTCATGATGATTTCTTGATGCTCAGAAAGTTTAGAAAATAGTTCATCAAAGATCTCATCAGCCCTGGTAGTAGTGGTCTCTTCTCCAGCAACAGACATCTTTTCAACCTTTAGGATAAAGAAAATAAAGCTGGGTCAGTTTCTAGCTTAGGTATGGAATGAACATCATGGATTATATTTGGGACCATGGGTTGACATGGGTTTTTTAGGACTAGCAGTGTTTGAGTGGAATTAAGACTCTCTAACTTTGTAAGGTTTTATGCATGCATGCATGTATGCATGAATGGAAAAAAGGGTTTCATGATAATGACATACCAAGTTTCAGTATTATGGTATATACAATCCTAAAGGAATGGTTCTATGAGTCATTACATGAAAGGATTAGGGTGGTTTTGAAGGGAACCCATCACACTAGAGATGCGATGTACCTAACCATATGTGAGACAAGGAGCCTCGCGTGGGTCGAATGGTATGTGCATACTCGTTACACCTCTAAAAGGATTAGAGGATACGTCGTGGGTTGGATGATTTCACTATCGGTAAGCAGACCTAAGGAAGGTTGCCCACTCGATGTTACTTTCTATCCTTTGTTTTCTTAGGAAGCTAGGTTTTATGGACCAAGACTCCGATGTAGTGATGCATGAAAGAGTTACTTTGCTTTTAAAGCCAAACTTGGTATTATACCAAAAGTAATCCACTTTATCTTTTATTTGAAAAAAAATTTTAGTCCCCAGTGGAGTCGCCAACTGTGAGGCCTCGCCCGAGCACCGGTCCGATCCGCCGAGGGATCGAAATACTCTTCAGGAGAAACTCCACGATTGGAACTCGCTGTGAGTTCGGAAAATTAATTTTTGTATTTTGAAGGTTGAGAAGTGAGTCGCCACTTTAATTTACTTATTTTAATTGGGAAAATTAAAGAAAACCTCAAATTGATTGACTCCAAAATTTGATTTATCCCAATGGAAAAGTGCACCAATCCATGAGTGACCAAGGAGGGCTCGGGGATCAGGTTTTGATAATTACACAGTTAAGAAAATGTTATTTTCTTTAGTTTGGCTTGAAATGCAAAATAACTCTTAAAATTGAATTTTTGTGTATGCATGAACAAAAAATATAATGATGAATGAATATATATATGTATATGATGTGATGGAATGATAATAATAAATAAATAGGCAAGATAAATCCTACTTAGTTATTACAATATCAAAATAAATGAAATAAAGGGGATCTTTACTCTAGCCCTTATGGGTACTAGGAAAAGCACACATTCCCCAAAATAAACCAAAATAAAATCACAAGTAAAATATTAATATGAATAAATCAAAATAAAAAGGAAAACAATATTAATAAAAAGATTTTTGGAGTTGATGCCTTTCAGAATGGCAGCCTGCGTATCCTATTGAATAGGAATCAAACCCCACGCAGTTCTCCCTTCTTGCGAAGGAGGGGTTTAAAAATGTGTTGGTTTGCTTATTAACTTAATTTTGATCCTTAAATTAACAAGTTATGTAGATCTTTTTAGTTTTAGACCTAAAGAAAATTCTAGATCTGAATTTAGAATTTTAAAATGGGAAAGGGATTATACCTTTGCTTTTCTCGGCTTTCGAACGAATGGAACTAGTTTGGCTCCAGATCTCAACTCCACCTTGAATTCAAAGGAAGCTTGGAATCTGGATCTAGAAGCAGCAACTGTGTGAGTATAAGAACAAAAAATATGCCTGAATTGCTTTGAAATGCTCTAAAATGCTTTAGAATCTATTAGGAATTGTTGGAATTCGTGTGAAACTGTGCCCCAAATGAGGCTGGAGGAGGCTGCTATTTATAGAGCTGACAGAGGAGGTGCCGGTAGTACGAACGGCGGCATTGGAGCGGCACCGGCGGCAGGCGCGGCATGGCTGACACGTCGGTCATCTGGGTGGCACGCCAGACGTGCCGCCATGACGGCGGCATGATTTCCATGTCGCACCGGCGGCATGGCCATTTCCCGGCGGCATAGCATGCGTGCCGCCTCCTGGGCGGCACGATTTCCATGCCGCAACGGCAGCACAGTCATCTCCCGGTAGCACGACATACGTGCTGCCTCCTGGGCGGCATGAAAATTGTGCCTCCCTGCGCCACTCGCATGGCTTAATCTATTTCTATTTGTTTCAGGCCTGTTTCAGCTCCAATTCGAGCTCTGCTTGATTCTATGGATTCATAATTGAAAGACGATCCACTGGAGGTGCATTTTTTAGGGTTCACACACATACATTCAAGAATGTCAAGATGTGAGAATATGGATCCTCCCCTTGGAAACCACCAAATTGATTGTTTTGCACCATTTGAATGATGCTTGGCTTGATTTCAAAATTGTTGTTTGCAATGGAAGGAGCCACAATCCCTCCTAAACTGCTTATGATGTCGGGCATAGCAAAATCGCCTAACATTCGTCTTTCTCCAGCCATTTCGCCGAGGTTACATTGTTCTTCTTCTCTTTGTCTTTGATTCCTACGTAAAGCGTGCAAAGTTTGTTCAATTTCAGGATCAATTAGCAAAAGATCATTAGAACTTCTAATACGTCTCATATTTAACTAAACAAGAAAGAAACAAAATAGAAATAAAATCAAAATCATAGAATAAAAGCCTAAAACAACTTTTCACTATTCTAAATTAATAAAAATTCAAATCAAATTCCTCGGCAACGGCGCCAAAAATTTGATGTGGGTCAAATTGTAACCCCAATCCTCAGGATTAAATATAGAGTAAGTAGGATGTTGAACTCAGGGAGTTTGAGGAATCTTATATTAACCAAATAGATACTAAGATGGATAGGCACACAATATTAAAAAGGGATTTATATCTAAACTAATTTCTATTATTATTATCCTAAATTATGAATAAAGAATGTTAGTTATTAGAATTACAAATCTGGACTAATTTTAGTTATAAGATTTATATGCATACAAAGATTGAGAACATGACCTAAAGTTTTTAAAAGCAATTCTCATTGCCAATTAAAAATATTTTGATGTAGAGTCTATAAGCATTCTCATGTCACTATAGAGATAGAACAAAACTATTAAATTTATGCCATTTTCTTTTATCCCCTTAGGGTGGACTGCTTGTCTCCAGGTACTATCCCAACCCCTAAGTAACTTCAATTGCTTTTCCACCAAGTTATCCCAACTCTCATTGTGAATAAATTGATTACAAGTTATATATGGTGATCAAGCATACACAACATAATTAAGCACTCAATTGAAATTAAATCTTTCAATGCATATAAAAGATAAAGTAATTAAAATTAGAACTTCATTGCAATTCAAATAACTTAAACTTAGTGTAATTCCATAGAGTTAATGACAAAGTATTGACAAGAAGACAAGTAGAACATCAAGGAACAAGTTAAAAAGACAAGGGAAAGGAAACTTGATGATGTTTTCTTCACTCCTTCAAAAAATTACTTTGTAGAAAGTAGCCTTTGAATGCTTCCTTGAACCTCTTGAAAGATTTCTTCACTCTTAGACTAATTATACTACTTGAATTTACACTAAGCACTTGTAATTAAAAGCTATCAAATACTAACTTAACATCCCCTAAGTGAGGCCAAACAAATGTATTTATAAGCCACAAGGTGTCCCAAGTGATGCCTTTTACAAAAAGGAGGGTTTGTGAAGGGATGTCATGAAAGGGTCTGTAACTACTCGGCACAGGGAGGCATGACTCGGCACAAGGTCGGCACACTGAGTTGCTGTCACGAGTCGGCACATTAGTGCCAACTCGACATCTCCTGGTTCTTTGTCTTAGCCTTGCAAAAAAAAACTTCCTTCTTCAAGCATTATACCCTTTAAACTTGATATTTGCTGAGAAACATTTCAAAATTTAAAAACAAAGTTAAATGCACCAATTTACAATGAAATGAATGCATGCACACACAAAACAAATTATTATTTCATCAGTTTAGTTACACCAATTTGCATCATATCAGAAGAACATCATTATAAATCTTGCAAGTATCAAATAAGTGATGAGGATTTACAAGTAAATGTGAATAATAGATTTAGTAGATGAGGGAAAGAGGAGCTCTGATGGCAAGAATAAAGTTGGTGATAAAAGTGGGATTTCAAAGAGTGAACCATAAAGACAAGGCTAGATCATAGATACTAGATGAGGTATGTTGAAGAGAAATGGTGCAAAGTGAAAAGATGAAGATTAGTTACAAGGACGACCTTTAAGTAACTCTCCAAATGTGAAAGCCAATCAGTTGGCATTAAGAGCCCTTAAACTCACAAGCGAGGAGAAGGTTAAATAGATGAGCTATTAGTAAAAAACTTCAAACAATGAAGCAAGGTGAGCATATAGTTTGACATAAATGAAGCAAAATGAACATATGGGTTTAGTTCAATGAGCACAGATAAGTAAGAAATTGGATTCTATACAGACAAAGTGAATGATGAGACTCGACAGTGAGGCTTCGGATGTCTGTCAATAGATTCATAATTGTTTAGATTTGTGTTGTGCATAGTTGAGTTAAGTTGATAGTAGTAGAGTTAGATATTTTAAATGGTGTCAGAATTATGTAGTTAGGGTAGAAAGTCATTTACCACTAACAGGTCTTAGAAATTGTATGGCTATAAATAAAAGTTACTTTTTCAAGAAAAGTTTGCTTTCTTTACTTTAAGAAAAGTTTCCTTTCCGATGAAGAGTTTACCTTATGATGTAGTTTACCTTTATGTCATTCAAGAATAGATTATTTATTATTGCTTTTCTATGTAAAGATTCAAAACTATTCAATAACTATTATAAACAGTTATATTTCTCTTTTTAAAATTTACATTTCTGAACTTCTTTCTTAAAGACTCAGTCATATTTAAATTTAAACTTGAATTGCTAAGCCTTTTCTTTCTAAAGACACAACTAACCTTCAGGAAAACTTCAGACCCAAATGGTATATGTTCTCCCAGTATTCTTAGAAGAGTTTTAGGTGAATCTAGATGGTAGATATGTGGTTCCAATAAGCCCAAGGATGGTGGATGTTGAACTTGACGGTAATTAGGGAGTTGTTAAGGTGGTGATTTGACTTTATTAAAGAAGTTAAAGTTTCTAAGGTAAGATATGAAATGTATGAATATCTAAAATCAACTTGTATTATATTGTTGAATTTTGTTCCTTTGTGTCACGACCCATCTTTGAGTCGCGACTGTCCTAGGGTATAGGGAGACGTAAGGTCACCTAAACCCATAGAACAACCTATAACTCATAAGCTATTACCATTATGTTACCTTTAACCCAAGATCGTAGCCATAATTCCCATGCAATAATCATTCAATGTCTAAATTCATTTTCATACTTATCACTTTTGCACTCCATTTTCCAATATTCTAATTGCAACTCAAGTGAATATTAATTATGTATCTGAACTGTACTAATATAATACCCAACCACACATACTAATGATACTCTAAGTTATACCATTATTACATACTTTAACAAAACATGGAGCTCTAGAGTGAAACCTCCAAAATTACAACATAATATGTGCATGAGGATACCAACACCAGCAACACAATTTCCAAGCGAAGATGTAGAACTTGGAATTTACCTTGTCGAACCGTCAACTGATCCTGAAAATAAATAACAACTATAGGGTGAGACAAAGCTCAGTGAGTACAAAATAATACTGTATAAAATAAGCAAGTGAAAGGTGGTTTAGTGATAATTTCTTATAGCAATGAAGTGAAACGGATCAAGAATCATTCTTATGGAATAGTTTTCCATATACAGTAATTATTGCATTTTCAGCAGAATATTTCCTTTATTGGAAATGGTGTGTTTCCCACATTATCATTCGAGTGGCGGCTTACGCCTTGCTCACTCCCATTTCAGTCACACGTACAACTGATCGGGTCGCACGTACTAGGGGCCATAAACCCTTCCCAGCTAGGGTTCGGATACTCTTTGCCCTATCCATGGGTTCATTACCATTGTGCACAAGGCTGATGTATTACCCCACATCAGAGGGGTATTCTGCTTATCACAGTATTATAAAAACATTTTTCCTTTCCATCCATGAAATAATTCAATGGATAATATATCAATAAATAATCAAAATTCCCATCATTGATCATATTAGGAAATGAAGCAATAAGGCTCATGTGGCCAAGTGCCATAAGGGATATTTAATTCAATAATTGGTAAAGCATATCATGCATGCCAAAGAATTGCAATGCATTTTAATTAGGAAAGTGATCCAACATTTAGGCTTATATTTAAAGCACAAGAAATATAATATTATTAGGTACTCACCTTTTGCTCCTTAGCTCCTATACCGATAGTTCTAGTGTAGATTATAACGAGGCTCCTTGGTATCCCGAGCAATGCCTTTGCCTTTCGATTCTACAAATACACCCCAAACAATCGTATATTAATTTCTACTCCTCAAACTTGCTAATCTCATTCTAACTCAACTTAACATTAACTTCCTACTACTAATCACCAAAACACACTCCAATACATCAAACAATAACATACATAAACACATTAATTATTTAATCACTTTATTCCAAAATCCCATGTTGTCCAAATCCTTTTATTAAAACAATTAGGTTCCTTTTCCTTCCTAATTCCTTAATTAAATTCTATGTTTACCAAACTAATACTCAAACAATCAACATTCATTCACCAATTGAAATTAATCTCTTTCAATTCCCATAAACCCTAACTTTACCAAATTGGGATGATTTGGGGAAAACCCAAAATTTCTCAATCAAATCTCAAATTGATCTTGCCAAGATGAAATTAATGTTATGCAAAGCCTACCATAACAATCAAACATCAAACTACACTTCACATTATACACTTTCCTTATATCATGCATTATGCCCTCAAGAATTTCAATTTTTAAATAAAATCTCTAAATTCAAATTTTACATTTTTAAACCACTTTTCAACATCCCAAATAACCTTAGATATTGTTAAAAAAAAATTTGGACACTTCCCCTAAAATCCCTAGTTTGGCCAAACCTTATGTAACTTCCTCTTCATTGATTTTTCATGCTTCCTTTGTTATTATTCACCTATTAAACCCCAAATCCTTAACCCCAATTCTCATATTTCATCACTTAACATGCCAAACTAACTCTTCTTCAAATCATTCCACCAAAATCCAATTATAGAAATCAAAAGAAAAGGAATAATTGCTAACAATTTATCACACTTAGGCTAAAGAAAGAAAGGAATTACTTAAGCAATAAATCTCACCTTGAAATGCTCCAAATTTAGCTCTAAGTTGAAGAACAAGTTGGGAGGTTTTTTTAGTCTTTGGTGAGGGTGAAATTTTTGGTGTAGGTTACAAATGAAATGGTTTAACACAATTTCATTTTATATACAAATAAAATCAATGGTGGGGATTTAATCACACAAGATCAATGGTCACATTTTTACTTGAAATGGAGGGCTAAGATTGATCAAGATGGATAGTTGAGATGTCCCTTAGGTGTATGGTGACTAAGCATCAAAATAATGAATACCATCATCACCAAAGTGAACATAATCATGGTGATGGAAAAGTAGGAGGCTTAGGTGTAAAGTTGACATAAGTCAACAAATATGGCTAACCTAATTCCTTTCTCATCCTAACCCCTAATTAACTTGTTCTAACCATTCTTTAGTCAAGCTCCACCAAAATTTGAGGCCTTAGGGCCGGAAACTCCATGGGCTTGGGCTTTGAGTCCAAAAGCCCATTAATAAGCCCACCCGAAAATGTTTCCCGAACTTAAAATTTTTTCGTAACTTTTTCCTTTCCCTTTCACTTGGCATTTTAAATCTTACCTTCCCATATCATAATAAGCTTAAACTAAGCCATATTGCCTAAAATTAATTCAATAAAACATACAATAAATATTCCTATCTCATAAAAGTACACACTCAAGCACTTAGCACCAACAAGAGTTTCTGTCATCCTATCACTATGTCATTGATACTATACCCATAAAATTTATATTTTATGGTATTATTATAACTCTGATGAGCTATGAAGACCTTGGGTATTACACTTTGCTATTATGAAAATATGCTAATTTCTTTTATTATTATTGTTACTATTTTCATTAGTGGGTAACTCATTATTGTAATATGTTATGATCATTGTATTCAGGCCACTTGGGCAAAAGCCATTCTATTAATTGAAGAGGCCAATTAGGTTGACTTTATGTTTAAAATCAGAACCTTATCGAATAAAATGTTTGTTAAATCTTGACCAAATATAAGAAAAATGCCCTAACTAATGGGAGACAATCATTAATCCAAATGCACTGGTGACTCGACTGACCAGGTTTATAAACTAAGTCAAATGTATTCTTGCAGGCATGTGTGATATATCAAGGACAATCTAGCAACTCTTGATAATCTAGCAACGCTTGAAAGGATAATCTAGCAACCCATGCACATATAGCATACATATACACTTAGAGTCCACACATAGGTGTACTCGTCACTTGCACATAAAAAGTGACTTTGAAAGTCTTGCGTACTTAGGCCTTATAGGCTCTCTTGATATCATATTACAATCACATTAATACCTTTTTAAGGTCATTACCATATTATTACCTCAATATCAATTCACTTTAACAATTATCTTAATTCACTTTACACTTCCATACATGTCATCTTAACAATTTACCTTTCAAGCGTCATGCTTAACTTTTATGATCCCTTTCACTTCATCAACTCATAACCATATGTTCATCATCAAGTCATCAAAACATCTAGTTCCAAATTTCCCAATCACATTTGCATTCTAATCACAATATAAGGTTAAGATACCTTAACTATACCTTAAATATACCAAAATGCATTTAAGCTTATCTAGGATCATACCTTCAACTAACATGCAATTTTATCATTTATTATACATACATACATGTCAAAAATCATCAAAACACATCACATAAAATTTATAAACATTTGGACAAAAAGATTCATGTAGGCCGAATGCATCACCAAGGTAAAAAAAACTAAATTCTTCTTCTTTTCGCACTTTCTGTCTATTTCAGAAATATATAAAAACATGGTTTGAACTAAGATTTTTCATGTAAACACAACAAAAATCATTTTGTAATTTCAATTCATAAGAATCGGCCACACATAGGGTTGTTTATACATAAAAATTCAAATTTTGAATTATAGACCACAAAACCATGAGTATTCTTATTTTTGGTATTTTCCGGTCATTTCAAAAATATATAAACAAGTTGTTTAAACTATTATTTTTCATTCAATCATAGCAAATATCAGTTTAGAACACATCCATACATGATTCGGCTGCCATAGATAGGATTTATACAAAAAAATTTCCAAGTTTAAAGGCTTAGGTGAAAAATCATGAGTTTTTGCGCTTTTCGTTCTTTTCAGCGATAAACAGACACATGATTCAAATAATTATTTTTCATCTAAACAAAACAAATATCAGTTTACAATCCAATCATATACAAATCGGCAGCAACATGTTGAAATAATAATAGAATTTTCCAACTTCTAAGTTCTAGCACAAAAACCTTGAATTCCTTTATTTTTTGAAACTTTCCGGTCATCACATAAATATGCAAAAATATTATTTAATCCAATATTTTTCATCCAAATAAATCAAAAATCAGTTTAGAAAACAATAGTGCACAAATCAGCCCCCTCTAGTGATGTTTATGCATAAAAATTGTGATTTTAAGTTATAGAATTCACCTTTGGAGAAATCTCGCGGAAAGAATCATGTTTTCGGTAGAAAATAGATTTTCTCTACCAAAAATTCACTCAAACATAATTAAATCTTTAAAAATCAGTAATCAAATAGTTCAAAATAATTTTTCCATAATTTATTTTATAGATATCAGTTTAGAAATCGAAAGAGAAGAAAAACTTACGATTATGGTCAAGAAATCGCGAAACTGAAAGGAGTTTTCTTGATTTTGGTAGAGAGAATTATTTTGGGAGAATTTTTCTATGAAAATACTGGAATAACACAGTGTGGCTGCTGTCTAAACTGATGGGGGCCGAAATTTTGCTTATATATTAGGGTTTGAGGTGCAATTTCCAAGTTTGCCCTTAATGAGCTAGGTTAGGAGTGTTTTTGTGTAGTGGGCTTTTGGGTATTTGGGCTTTTTAATTAATTTAGGGCTGATTATAGGTAATTAAAAATACAATATTTTTCTTATTATTTTCATTAAAATTTTTCCTAAAACATTTATTTAAAAATATTTTAAAAATACTCATAAAATTATTTTACACTTAAAAATCGCCTTTTTACATGAAAATTTATTTTACGAAGAATAAATTATTTCATGTTAATGAATTTTATTTAAATCAATTATTTCACAATAATAATTCATATTAGGCATATTAAAATTAATTTAACATGCCCCAAACTTATAAATCATGTCACACATGAATTTTCATATAGTCACACAATTTATCACAATAAGCCTAAATTCAAATAATTTGTCACTAAAACTCGTAGTGTAGATGTGGGCTATTATATTCTCCCCCCCTTAAATGAAATTTGTCCTCGAATTTCCAAATCTAATAGCATAACACCGTTTACTTAATTTCTCTGTCACGCTTCTACTGTGCCAATCAACCTAATATCTAACTACAATTAACTTATCAAACACAGTAAGGCACATACTCACAATCTATTAAAAAGAATCAAATTGATAACTTTCAACTTAAGCTACACCTATGTTAATCTCTTGTTCAAACAAATCTTAAAACTATTCCTTAATAATTTTGTATCCCCTTAGCCTCATACAAAAGTAATAGAACCTTTAATTTCACCTTGAATCAAATATAATCCCAGACATTGTTTTTCCTTATATCTCTATTATTATTAACATCTATACTAATATCTTGATCATCACTTGCATTCATTATTTATCACATTAGTCATATAAGAATCCAACAGAGAATTCCAAATTAATAACTCTAATTGATATTTGATAATTCACTTTCCATATTAATAATTATTACCTAATCTATTATAACCTCAATAAATATTTTTGTGTTTAATACCTTACTAACATTATGATTTCTACACTTCCATCATTCATCAAATTAAACATATTCAAACTTAACAAACATTCCTATATATATCATATCCCAAACGAACTTGCATTCTATTAATTTATGATCCCAAATAAACTTCTCATAACTATTTCAGACTTACTCTCTTTCTGTATTTACCATGATTTAATTACCTAATGCCTTGAAATTTTATACATTTAGCTCGTAATATCATCTAACTTTAGATTTTCCACTTCCATCTTGCTGTATTTCACATTACTAATCATTTAATTTATTCATATTAAAATAATAAAACTTCAGATACCATTGCCTTTAAATGAAATCTTTATGCAACTCTTATATCTTTCCAAATCCATGCAATTCTAGGTTATCTCAATAAAAATTCTTCTTATACTAAAGATTACTAATAAATTTTCCAATAACCTCAATTGAACATTATTGCATCTAATGCCTCAGAACATTTCTCATCCAGAGGACTCCAATCCCTTTCAGGTATGTTCAAAACTATTTAAATTTTCAAAACTGCATAGGATCATTTATAAGAACTAAAACATTTTCATCCTTGCATGTGACATGCAACCTTAATGCAATGCTTGATGTGGTTTATGATGTATGATTTTGTAAAGCAAAACTCAATGCATATAGATAGACCCACTACACGCAAGTACATAATTAAATCAAATCTAGAACATTTTATCTTAAAATCATGTTATACCCTCATAGATGAAGTCCTTATAGATCCTCAAATTTATAATTCATATGGCCTTAACATCTATCATCTTATAAAAGTTCAAATCTTTATACTCTAATTGCACGCTATATACTCAAAGGTATCTCATCACCAAAGAATCTCTACTAGTATCATACTTATCCTTTTATCAACATTACAAAGTATCATACTTATCCTTTTATCAACATTACAAATATGACAATACTTATACTTTTATATCTCCCCCTCTTAAAAGAAATTCGTCCTCGAATTCCAATACTTACTCACATATTCTCGAAAAAGTAGGGATGCTTCTACCACATCCCTTCCTCAACTTCCTAAGTATACTCATCTATTCCATGATTACGCTAGTAAACCTTAAATCATAAATATCTCCTTGATACACTAATATCTCCCATCCTTAGTTCAAAATTTTAATTGCTTTCCTCTATAGTTAATACAAGAAGTTGCCGTCCATCATTGTCTACCTCACAATCCTTAAACAATACCTTAATTCCATAGGGTTCATTAATTTATTCCTTATCTCTGCTGAGACTCCTAGCAAAATATGGAGACACAAATGAATTTGCAGCACTAGAATCAATCAAGCATCTTGTACTAAAACTTCAAATGGGAATAATACCTTCTTATTTTTAAATCACACTAGATAAAAATTCTTCCTTCGAATATACTTGATATATACATAAGTGATAGAGAAATACTTAGCTTTCTTGTTGTTCTTGTCTATAAGGTAGCATCTATGCCACAAATTCCTTAATATACTTCACTTACTTCATATCGTATACTTATATAAAATGTAACTGATTCATTTTATTCTCTTATTAATCCTTAAATATCCTTCCTCTTCTTTTGGCATCAATCAAAATTACCATTTAATAACTCTATTTGATTCATATATCAAACCATTGTAACATGTATGCATTTCATACCTCACAACATTATACCTATCAATCATTAATCTAAATTGGATCAAAACTTAGTCAACTTCTCTTTCTAATCCACTTAACCCCACTATCAACTATCATATTTACCATGCATTTAACATAGGTACTCATCATACCATATCATATCATAAGGCACATGTCACATATCACATATCGCATAGCATATATCACATAGCATATGTCACATATCACTTACCACATAGCATATATCACATATCATAATCATGTAATATATATCTCATAGCATGAAGAATTCTCCTATTATGCAAAAGTGAATCATGCTATAGGCAAAAAGAATCAATCCATACTAAGTCGCCGAGCAATCAATTAACATCATTCACATCACAGGAGTCTTCTTTTTCTTGAGGTAGATCACAGGCATGGCTTTCTCGAACATCTTTCACCATGTCCTCTTGTATGCCACACATGGTGCTCTAGGTTGTGGTCCTCTAGCAGGGGTAATCTTCTTGGTCATCTAGTAAAGGAATCATAAGGCACACAAGCAAATAATAACAAAGAGTACTATAACTCATTAGGATTTGGCGGAACTATGCTAACGATAGACTGCAAGTGACATGACAGAAAAATTTCTATGCTCCAGGATTTTACTTAAACAACTCATATAAAACAAGCCTAAACTAGACTTTTAAAAACTACAGCTCTGATACCACCTTTGTCACATCCCAACCTTGGAGACATGACGGTCCTAGAACATAGGGAGACATAAGGTCACCCACGTCTGTAGAACCCATTTATACTTATACAAATACTGCCTAGGATCGTACCAAAAACCTTTTACATTAACTTAAATAAACCTTTTTTTTTTTTTTTGAAAACCTTCAATTGCGGAAGCATAATTAAAATATACTTTAAACATAATCCATAAGGAAATACTATTTAGAATCCAATTAAAACCTCGAAGGATAACATTTCAAAATAAACATCCAAAAATGAATATTTTCGGAGTGTATAAGGATAACTCTTCATAACATATTAAACTAATTTTCTTGGACAAGGAATTTCCCAAGCGAAGTAGGATGCTTGAGCCATCACCTTGCCTCCTCATAATGCTCACTTGGAACCACCCAAGGAAAAAGGGTGAGATAGATGATCTCAATGAGTAAACAATAGGGATTGTACAATAACATATATCCCTTAGAAAGAGCTCATAGCTCATAACTTATAGTTCATGATTCATAGTTTGCAATTTAGAAAGGTTCGCAGAAATCACACTTATAACACATAGAGTGAGGGCTACTGCCATAATCACTCGAACACATAACATATAGAGTGAAGGTTATTGCCATAATCACTCGAACACATAGCTAATAATTACTCGCATTGGTACGAGGATCACATAGCCGATGATTACTCGCATCGGTACGAGGATCACATAGCCGATAATTACTCGCATCGATACAAAGAGCACATAGCCGATGATTACTCACGTCGGCATGAGGATTTCTACATAAAAAAAAAAAGATTAAAGTTACCATAGCAAGAGCTAATGGTAATCATATATAAAAATAACATTTAAGCCATCAATAACATGTATCCCAATAGCAATAGCAGTTTATTAGTTTGAACAAAAGATATAAGAATAATATAGTTCCAGAAAGAATATAAGTTAGGACAATAATCACAAAGGAATTATCATTGGATAAACAAAAATGGTTTGGACCAATTGTCCTTTGGCAACCCAAGCTTAACAAGAAAATCATAGAAATTCATTTTAGAATGGGATGGACTTGGGTTTCAAGAATGTCAAAGGCTCACATAATGTGATATCATATATTTATAACAAAACATATTGTTACTCACGCTTGTAGCACGAATACAGTGTTTACTTACACTGGAAGCAGGAATATAGAGTTTACTCACCTTGGGGTTCCTTTGCTCCTAGTATATGTAGTCCCTTTGCACTTCTAAGGCTCCTCAAACTCTAACACAATATTTGATTTAATACTTAGTATTTATTTACTCATGATGCTCCTATCCCATAACTACACATGCACATATAGCATATACATACACTTAGAGTCCACACATAGGTGTACTCATCACTTACACATAACACGTTGACTTTAAAAGTCTTGCATACATAGGCCTTATAGGCTCTCTTGATATCACATTACAATCACATTAATACCTTTTTAAGGTCATTACCATATTATTACCTCAATATCAATTTACTTTAATAATTATCTTAATTCACTTTACACTTCCATACATGTCATCTTAACAATTTACCTTTCAAGCGTCATGCTTAACTCTTATGATCCCTTTCACTTCATCAACTCATAACCATATGTTCATCATCAAGTCACCAAAACATCTAGTTCTAAATTTCCCAATCACATTTGCATTCTAATCACAATATAAGGTTAAGATACCTTAAGTATACCTTAAATATACCAAAATGTATTTAACCTTATCTAGGATCATACCTTCAATTAACATGCAATTTTATCATTTATTATACATACATACATGTCAAAAATCATCAAAACACATCACATAAAATTTATAAACATTGGGACAAAAAGATTCATGTAGGCCAAATGCATCACCAAGGTAAAAAAAACTAAATTCTTCTTCTTTTCGCACTTTCTGTCTATTTCAGAAATATGTAAAAACATAGTTTGAACCAAGATTTTTCATGTAAACACAACAAAAATCATTTTGAAATTTCAATGCATAAGAATCGGCCACACATAGGGTTGTTTATACATAAAAATTCAACTTTTGAATTATAGACCACAAAACCATGAGTTTTCTTGTTTTTGGTATTTTTCGGTCATTTCAAAAATATATAAACAAGTTGTTTAAACTATTATTTTTCATTCAATCATAGCAAATATCAGTTTAGAACACATCCATACATGATTCGACTGCCATAGATAGGATTTATACAAAAAAATTTCTAAGTTTAAAGGCTTAAGTGAAAAATCATGAGTTTTCGCGCTTTTCGTTCTTTTCAGCGATAAACAGACATATGATTCAAATCATTATTTTTCATCTAAATAAAACAAATATCAGTTTACAATCCAATCATATACAAATTGGCAGCCACATGTTGAAATAATAATAGAATTTTCTAACTTCTAAGTTCTAGCACAAAAACCTTGAATTTCTTTATTTTTTGAAACTTTCTAGTCTTCACAAAAATATGCAGAAATATTATTTGATCCAATATTTTTCATCCAAATAAATCAAAAATCAATTTAGAAAATAATAATGCACAAAGCGCCCCCCTCTAGTAATGTTTATGGATAAAAATTGTGATTTTAAGTTATAAAATTCACTTTTGGAGAAATCTCATGGAAAGAATCGTGTTTTCGGTAGAAAATAGATTTTCTCTCCCAAAAATTCACTCAAACAGAATTAAATCTGTAAAAATCAGTAATCAAATAGTTCAAAATAATTTTTTCATAATTTATTTTATAGATATCAGTTTAGAAATCAAAAAAGAAGAAAAACTTACGATTACGGTCAAAAAACTTACGATTACGGTTGAGAAACCACGAAACTGAAAGGAGTTTTCTTAATTTCGGTAGAGAGAATTATTTTGGGAGAATTTTTCTATGAAAATACTGGAATAACAGAGTGTGGCTGCTGTCTAAACTGATGGGGGTCGAAATTTTGCTTATATATTAGGGTTTGGGATGCAATTTCTAAGTTTGCCCTTAATGAGTTAAGTTAGGAGTATTTTTGTATAGTGGGCTTTTGGATATTTGGACTTTTTAATTAATTTAGGACTAATTATAGGTAATTAAAAATACAATATTTTTCTTATTATTTTCATTAAAATTTTCCCAAAAATATTTATTTAAAAATATTTTAAAAATACTCATAAAATTATTTTATACTTAAAAATCGCCTTTTTACGTGAAAATTTATTTTACAAAAAATAAATTATTTCATGTTAATGCATTTTATTCAAATCATTTATTTCACAATAATAATTCATATTAGACATACTAAAATTAATTTAACATGCTCCAAACTCATAAATCAGGTCACACATGAATTTTCATATAGTCACATAATTTATCATAATAAGTCTAAATTCAAATAATTTGTCACTAAAACTCCTAGGGTAAATATGGGTTGTTACAGGTTACCCATTCGGTGATAATTGTTATCCCTTATTTTCCTAAAAGTTAGGTTAGGAGGCACAAAGTCTATGCAAGTGATCTATGAAAGCTATAATATCTATGAAAGCTATAATTATATTAAAAGCCAAACTTTATTTAAACTAATTAATAATTTTCTTATTTTTTTAATTAAGAAGAAAGTGGTCTCTAGTTGACTTGTCAGCTGTGAGGTCTTATCCGAGCACTAGTTCGGTCTGCTAAGGAAATGGAATGCTTGTTTGAAATTAATCTCAAGGATGAAGTGCTCACATTTATTTGATTGATTTTGAAAATTGATTTTTAGAAGTCGCTACCTTAACTTATTTTTATTTAAAAAAATATAAGGTAAAAACTCATAATTTAACACTAATTAATTTTATCCCAAAAGAAAAGTGTATTAACTTTGAAACTAAAAAGGAATTGGAGACTAGATTTTTTATTCATTATTATTAAAAATAAGTTTGATTTATTAATATAAAGATAGCTTAATGAAGAAAAGCTTATTTTACGTACAACTAAATAATGAAATGACAAATTAATATGAAATGACAAGTAAATAGATAAATAAAATATCCATTCAAACATAAAACAAGTAGACAAATAGAAAAGAAAAATAAATTTAAAATAATTTAAAATTACAATCAAAACAAATAATTAGTAGGTATCTCCTAACTCTTATAAGTTTTTGGAAGGTCACATGTTCTTCATAAATGAGAAATAAGTAAGGAAAATAAATGAAGAAAAAAAAAGAAGAAAAGAAAAGAATATGTGATAGGGAGAAGAAATTGTTTATTTAAATTGAATTTGTCAGTTAAAATAAGCATACCTACGTATTCATTTAAATGAAAATCAAAATTCATATATTTTTTTTATCTTTCGATGGAGTTTTATTTTAATTTTATTATTTCATCGTGTTTTGATTGATTGATTTTAAAAAGAAAAGTAGTAAAAGAGGAAACACTTTAAATTAAAAATAAAATAAAATACTCGTCTCGTGTCTTTAAGATTCAGGGATGCATAGAGGATGGAGCGGCTTTTAAGGTCGCAATTCCATCTTTTGAAAGCAAATGGGTTTTGATACGTCAACTTGAATTGGAAAAAGAATCACTTGATTGTTCCCAAAATGTTCAAATTTTAAATATTAATAAACAAAGCAAAATTTAAAAACTTAATTTAATATAAGGTAAACTAAATCGAGCGAACTAAAACCAAGGAGCAATTAGTGTTTGAGGACTTTTATAAAAAAAAAAAAATAGAGGGAAGATTAGATGATTGAGCAAGTCTAGCTGTGTGCTTTTTTTTTTTTTTTCGGTGAATTGCAAAAATTCTAAAAGTCGTAACTATTATTGTTCTATTTCATAAGTTCTATATCTACGAAAAGGATCCATATAATGATGTGATTTAAATAAATAAAATGAGAAGGATTTTTACTTTACTTTTATCCAGATTTTTTATGGTTATAAGTTGGCCCATTAATGTTGTGATTGTGTATATATGGATACAAGGTATAAAAGAGTTTACGAGTATTTAGTGACTTTAAAATCATGGCACGATAAAGCGAATAGGAAGAATTAGAATCCTGGCATTGAGAACGAGACAAGACAAAATTTATAATATATGAATTCAGTATCTTTATTTACCATACAAATTAATGAGAGTTATTGAAAATGAAATATCTCTTATCATGGAGTGTAACTATTCACAATTCTTTATTGTCTGTTTACACTCAATTGGGTCTCATATTAAGACTTTTTATGGTTATTCATAATAATGTTAGGTTAATTAATATGACAAAAATAATTCAATTAAAAAATAAAGATTAATCCACATCATAGTTTTTATATTTTTCAAAAAAAAAAAAAGAAAGAAAGGAAATTTCAACCTGCCAAACACACCAACAGGCAGGGCACTTCCCAACGAAGGATGTGCTGTGCGCATCTCTTGAAAAACCGAAAATTAAAAAATTAAAAAAGGTCTGCATGTGTGGACACGAGTTGGAAATTAGCTTAGTTTCCAGTAATAACCCTAGTCAAAGCCAACCTCCTACTACTGCTGCTGCTCTTGTCGTGTTGAGCATCACAAGTCAGTGAGAATTGATTGACAAATAGATCGAAGAAGTTACTGGCGAAACGCTTTATCCAATTCTATTAAATAAGTTCATGCTTGGGATTTTTTTTCAGGAAGAAAAAGAAAATTAATTTGGGTGGATGAAAATAAAGTACAGTCTATTGTTTTACACTTTATTTTTATTTTCTTTCTAAAATAAAAAAATATAAAAGGAAAAATAAAATTTATTTTTTTCTCTTTTTATTTTTTATTCTTCCTAAATATGAAAAAATGATTTTTTTTTTTGTTTTCCTCTCTTATTTTTTCCTTTTTTATGTTCTTTTTGTCCAAACATAGAGTAATAGTCTCTCTGTCTCTCCATTACAAGTGTGAGAGATTATTACTATTATTATTTTTTTTTTATGAAAATAAATAGTATAAATTCTAATTCAGTATAAATAAATAGAGGATAAGCTCAAGTGTGAGAAATTATTTCAATGCATACAGTGCATGTAAAAATAGTATACCTTATGTGTGTATATATATATATAATTCTGTACAAATTGGAAAAATAGTGGCAAAAATAAAAGAGTGCACTATTTTCATATACACGTATCTATCTAATAATTTTCCCTTTGAGCGCTGGCCTTTTATTCACCGTCCATTCCCTCACCATCATAAGCCCCATTTTTGCACTCTTTATAATTCTTCACCTCTTCTCTCCCCCTGTCCCTCTCCCCGGTAGGCGTCACACAGAAAGAGAGGCTACTTTCTGGTAATTAATGGAGAATCATTCAGGCTCTTCTTTCTCGAGTTTCAGGTCTTACCTTCGAGCTCTTTCTCAGACCCCTTATCGCTTTGCTCGCCGGGCTGCTTCAGTCTCCACTTCATATGAAGAAATGAGCCGAGTCAAAGCCCGGTCTGACTCAGAAATGCAGAAAACTCTTCGATGGTATGACCTTGTATGTTTCGGCATCGGTGGAATGGTGGGAGCCGGAGTCTTTGTTACCACAGGTAGAGCCACCCGTCTTTATGCTGGCCCTGCTGTTGTAGTCTCATATGCCATTGCTGGACTTTGTGCTCTCCTCTCTGCTTTCTGTTACACCGAGTTTGCTGTCGATATGCCTGTTGCCGGCGGCGCTTTCAGCTATCTCCGAGTCACTTTTGGTCCGTATTATCACATTCCATTATTGACGCCGCCACCGCCAACCCATCGATTTTTTATCATAAATAAATAAAATAATATTTTGATAATTTTTTATAACAGGTGAGTTCGCTGCCTTTTTAACCGGAGCGAATCTGATAATGGACTACGTGATGTCAAACGCAGCGGTTGCTAGAGGTTTCACCGCCTATTTAGGTACAGCAATTGGCATGTCCACATCAAAATGGAGGCTAGTGATCCATTCTCTTCCCAATGGCTTTAATGAAATCGATATGGTTGCTGTACTTGTCGTCTTAGCCATTACTCTCATCATTTGTTACAGGTAACATCCACTTTAAATGTTCTTTCTCTTTCTCTCTCTTCCTCTCTTCCTTCCCCATAATTATCATGTAAAAGATGATTAATTATTATCGCCATTTATTTATTTATTTAGCACAAGAGAGAGCTCGGTGGTGAACATGGTGTTAACGGCTTTGCACATTCTGTTCATTGCATTTGTTATACTTGTGGGATTTTGGAAAGGGGATTGGAACAATTTCACGCAACCCGCTAACCCGAAAAATCCATCTGGGTTCTTCCCTCATGGAGCTCCGGGTGTGTTCAATGGAGCAGCTTTGGTCTATTTGAGTTATATAGGATACGACGCCGTTTCTACCCTCGCTGAAGAAGTCCATAATCCTGTTAAGGATATTCCTATCGGCGTTTCCGGCTCTGTTGCTCTCGTCACCATTCTTTATTGCCTTATGGCCGCTTCAATGTCTAAGCTTCTTCCTTATGACCTGGTAATTAATTAAATAATAACAAGAATTAATGATTTTTCACCAAGGGTAATTATTTTTTAAAATGATACAGTGTGATGATGATCATGCAGATTGATGCGGAGGCACCGTTTTCAGCTGCTTTCAAAGGGAAATCAGGCGGCTGGGAATGGGTATCGAACGTTATAGGAGTGGGGGCCAGTTTTGGAATTCTTACGTCATTATTAGTTTCAATGTTGGGCCAAGCAAGATACATGTGCGTAATCGGACGGTCAAGCGTAGTCCCTACGTGGTTTGCTAGGGTCCACCCAAGGACATCAACGCCTGTGAACGCTTCCGCATTTCTGGGTACGTGTTTTGTATGATTAATAATTTAATAATTAATATAGTTTGTTTTTATTGAGGATTAACCGTTTTCGATGAGAGTATTTTAGTGGGCTCGGTGTGCGTGGGTTGTGTGGGCACTGTGTTTGGAGTTTGTAGTGTTTCGAGCTTGTTGTTTAAGGGAGGCCGTTGAGCGATGGGACCCACTCAAACTGTTTCAGTTTCGACTCTGAGCTCTTCCTGTTACTAGATAATACTCTTTCCGCTCTTCCTGTTACTAAATAATACTCTTTCGTTCTACTTTAACTGTCATTTTAAAAAAAATTTATATTATATTTCAAATATTATTTTTATAAATTTAAAATAATATTAATTAAAAAATTTTAAATTTACTCCTATTTATTAAATTTTTCTAATTTTAATTAATTTACTCATTTTTTTCGCATTCTTTAAAAATATTAATTAGATAAATTATTATAAATTTTTTATAAAATTTATAATTATTTATCATTAATCTGTATACTCTGTTCTTATATGAAACTTAAAATAAAACAAAGGAAATACTTTGTAGTCTTACACTGTGTTTGAAAAGAGAGGAAATGGAATTGAAAAGGGGGTAAAAAAGGATTTATTTATTATTTAGGAATATGGAAAAAGATTAGAGAAAGGAATAGTTTTTCCTTAACCCAAAACGAATTTCCTTATTTTTTGAGTGAAAATCTAAGGAAAATAAATTTTTAATTATAGTTATAAATAAAATTATATTTTTTCTTATTTTTTCATCTTTCACCTTTAATTCCTTTTCAAACAATACGAGGAAAATTTTTTCCATTCCTTCTATTCTTTTTCCCACATTTCTTTTCTCACCTTTTTTTTTTTTTACCCTACTTTTTTCTCAAATATAGTGTTAAGGATTCTGCTCTCAGCCGTTGGATAAATCCAATGGATGAGCTTGTATACAGGTGTGGAGGGAGCTGTTTTTTGGGGTAAGTGTCTTTCTCATAAAAGAGAAATTATAGACCTCACACAGGGCTCCTATCCGTAGTCAGAAATGCTTTAGCATCCCTTCGATCCTATCCAATAGAAGCTGTAAATAATGTACTAATGATGAGTACGTTTTCTTTTTTTTCTTTTGTTTTTTTTCTCCCCCTTCAACCTAGCAAAATTTATAAGGGGGTAATTCTGCATTTTCTTTAAATTCCACAATTATATTTTTAATTGGATTAATTTCAACCATAACACCAATTTAAAGTTTCAAACTTTGCTTTTATCACTCTTAAAAAGTACTTCCAGTTAGAAACAATGATTTTCCTTTTGGTAAATTAAAAGAGGTGCGATTACTATTATGATATTTTACGCTGTGAAACCTAACAACTTTTAAAATTGATTTTAATAGTTAAAACTTTACATTTTATATCTGAAAATAAATTTATAATCAATAAATTTTGATTGAATAACATTTGAACTAATTTTAAAATTATAATTAACATTGCTGAGTTTATATTTGAAATTAAGCTCAATTAATTAAAAAATTCTTATAAAAAAAATTAACATTTAAGGGGTTGATTGACACTTTGAAACTGATTTGGTGAATATTAAATTAATAGTCATTCATGGATCGGGGAGTGATTGAAGCTGATTTTCGTACGAGTACAGAAATGCAAAGAACGTTATGCAATTGTTTGATAGTAGCTAAGCATATATCATCGTAGTTACTTCGAGACAAATATTCTGCCTTTCTTAGAATTATTGGGCAAAGTACATATAAAATTTTCCCTAATTGGCAAACATTGTGAGACATTGTGTTTTGTCCATTTGTGTTTGGAGCCGTCCTATTTCAGCCATATACCATTACTTATTGAAATGGGGTTGGGTTGTTTCTTAGAAAGCAAAAAGGGGATGGGTCAGCAGACTGGTTTGTTTCGTCTTTTTATTGTGCATATAATCCCCGTAGTGTTAATGATTGCATTTTCCAGTTGCTTTTGACTTAAACCAAGTTATGATTAAAAACACCACCTTTAATATTATTATAATTTTAAATTACACAATAATATCTATAAAATAATAGGATGATTATATAATTTTTAATACATCTTATGATATGTTTAAAAATAATTATAATTTATTTATTTTTTATTATATAATATATTAAAATTTTATTGGTTTGTGTCAAATTCTTTCGATATAACTTGAGTCACATAATATTATCCCTAATATTATCGTTTAATGTCATACTAATAATATATGTTAAGTAAATATAAGTACTAATAGTTTTTTTCCATTAAGTAAAATTTTTTTAAATAAGATTTACATATTAATGAAATATGTAAAATGAAGATGTATTCAGTGTGAACAAAAAATTTTCTAAAAAAGAAAAAAACTTGTCATATTCGATAGGATAAGATTATACATATAGGTGTATTTAATGTACTAGATACCCAATTTTACAAAGTTTGGAGAGCATCATTTATAGCCTATCTACAAAAGAAGAGCATCATTTATCACATGACAAAGATAAATAATGGGAAAATCAATAAGCAAACTATGGGTAGGGAGCTCAGGCATGTGGCTTGAGGGGGAAAAAAAAAAGGTTCAGAAGTGGGGGGGGGGGGGTGGTGTGGGTGTGGTGTGGGGGGAGAAATAAATTTTTTTTTTTTTTTTTAAAGGAGAGATAGCACATGATAAGCATGTTGGGAACTTTTTTATTTTACGCTGTAAATGATAATTTTTTATTTTTAATATGAGATATTTTCGGTATTTCACAATTTTTCCTAGAATAAAATACTCAAAGAATTAAGTGGTCCAAATCTTTTAGGATGCAATATCTCCAGAAAGTTACCTTACGAATACACGTTGAAAATTACAATTTTTTTGATGCAGTATATACCCACCTGGTGAAAATTACTTAACAATTTTATTTTTACATGGAAAAATTTTTAAAAAGGTGTGTGAAGTTGAAAGTTAATTTCGTATTTGATTAATAAATAAATGTAAAATATAACAAAAACTTATAAGTCACGTAGACTATTATTAATGGGCTAAACTTAAAAGAGTTCTCACATGTTTAATGTAATTTCCTTTTCAGGTATCTTTACAGCCGCAATTGCCTTCTTTACTGATCTAAATGTACTCCTCAACCTCGTATCAATAGGCACACTCTTTGTCTTCTACATGGTCGCCAATGCAGTAATTTACAGACGATATGTAGTGATAGGGACAAGTAATCCATGGCCTACATTATCCTTGCTCTGCTCATTTTCATTCACTTCATTACTATTCACACTGATTTGGCATTTCATGCCTCAAGGCAATCCAAAAGCCTTTATGCTCGGCGCCTGCGCAGCGACAGCGATTGCAATAATACAAGTGTTTCATTGCATAGTTCCACAAGCTAGAAAGCCAGAATTCTGGGGTGTTCCATTAATGCCATGGATTCCTTGTGTTTCTATCTTCTTGAACATTTTTTTGTTGGGTTCTCTTGATGGCCCATCCTACTTGCGGTTCGCCTTTTTTTCAGCTCTTGTAGTACTTGTTTATGTCTTGTACAGTGTTCATGCCAGCTTTGATGCTGAAGGAGAAGGGTGTTTGAGTCTAAAGAATGGTGAGGAGATTGTTATCAAGGAATCAGGAAAAAGTGATTATCAGGACCCTGGTTTTAAAGTATAAAAAATTAAAAAATTAAAAAAAAAAGAAAGGTGTTTCTTTTTGCCCTTCATCTATTCTTTCTTGTAATGACTTTTTGAGTGGTTGATGGATATACATGGAGAATGGTGTAGAATAGAATTTTAGACGATTTTGCAAATTTTCTCAAGTGGCAACTTGTATAGTTGGTAATTGGAAGTAAGACTTAGATTGTGATCCTATTGTACATCAAGTCATGTGATCCATCAACTACTTTTTAGAGTTGTATGCTTGGGTTTCAATAGGTAATTAATTAAAGAGTGATATATTGTTGTAGCTATTTCCAGTTCGTAAACTTTTTAACTTTTAGTCTATACACGTGATGAAAAATTTACCACTTCAATCCAATTAAAAAATAAAAAAATAAAAAGAGAGATAAACCATTCAAATCAGGATTGAATCAAAGAATTCATATAAAAAAATCTAAAAATTAAACAATTTGTTATAAAAAATTACAAAAAATAAAAATATTGCTTTATAGTGTGCCATCAAAATTCGAATATTAATTAATAATATAAGGAATATAGAATAAATTCATTCCTACTAAATAAGTTAACTTTTAAAATTAGATGAACACAATTTCTCAACATCAAATGAAAATCGTTTATGTGAATTTTTTTTTTTAATGAGTGAATTTGCAGGCATATTATTTATACTTTATTTTTATTGTCCGTTGCTGGATTTGACTCTCTCTTTGGAAAATTTGTGAATATAAAAAATATAAGAAAATCTAAATGGAGACTAGTATAAGGATAGTGTAATTTGTGAATAATTAAAATAATACTTAGAAAAAGAGAGTTGGAGTCAGGTATTAAATAACGGTTTTACGTATCATATTGATATCGGAATCAGTGTAACGAAATCGGATTGAATCAGCTATTGCTACCGTGAATTTTCAAAAATGATAAGCAAACTGATATAATTCAATAATAAATGAAATGTAATATTCAAAATATAATACATTAAATTAATTAACACTTAAATAAGTATAATTGTGCTTAAAAAAATTTAATTTACATAAATAATAACAATAAATTAAATTTAAATTACATAACTAATAATAATAAATTAATATTATTTTATTAAGTTATAAGAAAAAAACCACCTTATTTAAGATGAATA
This sequence comes from Reutealis trisperma, assembly GCA_947687605.1. Lineage (NCBI taxonomy): Eukaryota > Viridiplantae > Streptophyta > Magnoliopsida > Malpighiales > Euphorbiaceae > Reutealis > Reutealis trisperma. The sequence goes on from CANTUT010000888.1 coordinate 167,974, forward strand.
AGATGATAAAAAAAAAACCCTCTCTATTTGAAGTAAATAATGTAAAATTAAAAAAATAAATATACTATAATATTAATTAATCACAGACAAAAAAAGTGTCAGACAGGATCTGTATTGTCTTATTTACTATTAAACTCATTTAAAATTGATATAAAGCCATTATTTAAATTTTTGAAAATAAATATATAAAGACAAAACATAATCAAATTGTAAAATTTAATCAATAATTTACACTCACAAATAAAAAATTTATACAAAAAAAAAATCAATTGTGTAAAAAATTATCAATAATATTCTAAATATATTGAAATATAAATAATATAAAAAATAATATCTCAATAATTTATATTAATAAAATAAAATAAATATAAAATAATATCTTTTAAATAATATATTTAAAATTTAAATTAATAAAATAAAAAATATAACAATAATATTTTTTTATTAATATGTCATGCGTATATCGTTAAATAACAATCGTATCAAAATATATTAAATAATTTATTATCAATTTAATATTAATTTTTATTTATAATATTATAACAGGTAAATAATATAGCAAATTTTTTAAAAATTTTATACGTATCAGCAAATACGTTATTTAAGTTTTGGTTGGATTTCAAAATCAAGAATAGGTAAAAAAAAAAAAAAGAAAAGAAAAAAGGCATCGTAATGCACATGGTTGAATGACATGATATCACTTACAAAAGGATAAGATATTTATGTTTGAGTTTGGTAATTATTGGGTATGTACTAATTAATTATAAAATTGATAATTATCTAAATATAAAATTTAAAACCTTTTACGAAATGATTAATACATTATTTATTTAATGACCTGATTGGAGTACAAAATCAAGAATAGGAAAAAAAAGAAAAGAAAAGGCATTGCAATGAACAGGGTTGATATGACATGATATCACTTGCAAAAGGATAAGATGCTTATGTTTGAGTTTGGTAATTATTGGGTATGTACTAATTAATTATAAAATTGATAATTATCTAAATATATTAGATAAAGTGGGATATAATGTGTTAAAGAGATGATTGAAAGCAACTTTGACTAGTAATTACCTTCTCCACTTTGCATAGAGCGCCATGAATCCGCAATGAAAACTACACATACCTAGGTCAAAGTCAAACCCTGTTGAATGGTAGGTTCTAATAGCCAACTATCCCTACAATGATTGTAACATAATCAATTAATCCTGAAGTTGATATTTCTTTTTTTATTTTATTTTATAGGTTTGAGATAATAACTCTAAATTTCTTCTGATGCGTCAAAATTTTGTAAATTAAATTGAAGGGTAAAGAAAGCTGAATTATTCACTTCTTAAAATACATTATTATAAAATTAATATTTAATTAATGAATAGTTTAATAGTTAACAAGATATCATGTGCTGGTTTGATTAATCTTTTTAATTTTTATACAATTAAAGATTTATTTAGTTGAAAATAAATATTGAAATTTAAAAAAATTTATTAATTTAATTTGTTTTTAAATAAATTTATTAGTTAGATTGAAAATTATACTTATATTTACATATATATGTTATTTTAATATATATAGAGTTAATCATATATATAAATATATAGAAAATTACATTTATGGCAAACCAAATAAGATAAAACCCTATTCTAAAAATCAAATATATATAATTTGAGTATAAATTAAGTAGATTTTGGACAATCAACTAACATGCGCATTGCATTTGTATTTGCAATTTGTATATATAATTCACGCACATGGATGTGGATGTTCATTCTCTATCATCAATAATGCATTTTATCTTTCAAAAAAAAAAAAAAAAGATATCTATATATATAGAGAGATATAGAGAGAGAGAGAGAGAGAGGCACATTTGCCAGGCACAGGACTAAAATAGTTCCTCCACCTCAATATTCAAATTTCTAATCTAATTTTCTTTAAAAAAAAAAAAAGGGTTATAATTGATGGTGTTTTCTATAATTATTTTGTTTGCAAAAAAAAATATTAATGAAAAATCACAATTTTATTTATATTTTTTTGTAAATTAAACTATTTTTAGCAATTCTATTTAATTGCTAAAAAAAATTTTAATTTTACAAAAAATATGATTTATTTTATATAAAATAACAATTTTATGAGAAAAATAATTTTGTAATTATGAAAAAATAGTACTCTTTAAAAAAATTATAGTCTTTTTATAAAATGTATCATATAAACAAATTTTTAGATTATTTTATTTTAAAATAAAGTACAAAATTTTTTTTTTATGATCAATAGGATAGTGATAAATAATAAATATTATTAAAATATTTAAAATATTATAATTAAATTAATCTACTATTATATTTCACTAATTAAAAATGAGAAATATTCGAATGATTAAGTTATTATTTAAATTTATATATCTATAAACTTTCTAAAAAAATAATCCAATTTACCAAAAAATATAAAATTACTATGATTTTTTGTAAGAGAACTATTTTTTTGTAATTACCAAATTATTTTTCTATTTCATAAAAATATTGTTTTACAAAAAATAAATTATATTTTGTAAAATTAAAAGTTTTTTTGCAACTAATAAGAATTATAAAAAAATAATTTAATTTACGAAAAAATATACAAAAAATTGTGATTTTTTGCAAATAAAGTAGATTAATTTATTTTTGAACAGATTGACCATAAAAAATACCTATAATTGATTATACAGTATACTAATAGTATTTTATATGGTTACTTTATTCTAAAATAAAGTAACATACTTTGTTTATGAAAAAATAAGTTTTTTTTTTTATGAAAAATTGTAATTTTATTTATATTTTTTTGTAAAGTAAATTATTTTTTGGAAATTCTATTTATTGCTAAAAAAGTTTTAATTTTATGAAAATATAATTTATTTTATACAAATTAATAATTTTAAGAGAAAAATAATTTTGTAATTATAAAAAAAGGTATTATTTTAAAAAAAAATCACAATTTTTTTTATAAATGGTATCGTATAGGCCAATACTTAGATTACTTTATTTTAAAATAAAGCACAAAATTTTATTTTTTTATAACTAATAGAATAGTAACAAATTATAAATATAATTAAAATATTTAAAGTATTATAATTAAATTAGTCTATTATTACATTTCACTAATTAAAAATGAAAAATATTAGAATGATTGAGCTAGTATTTTAAATTTATATACCTATAAACTTTATAAAAAAAAAGTTTAATTTACGAAAAAATAAAAAAAAATTATGATTTTTTGTAAGAGAGCCATTTTTTTTATAATTATAAAATTATTTTTCTTTTCATAAAATTATTGTTTTGCAAAAAATAAGTCAATATTTTCGTAAAATTAAAGATTTTTTCGCAATTAAGAAGAATTAAGAAATAATAATTTAATTTATAAAAAAATATAATTAAAATTATGATTTTTCTTAAAAAAATTATTTTTTCACAAATAAAATAAAATATTTTATTTTTAAATAAAGTCATCACATAAAATACCGTATTAATGCAACTAACTTAACATATCACTTTGTTTAAATAAAAAGAAAGTACGATTCAATTTTATGGTGATTTTCACTTATTTTACTAAAAAACCTATAAACAAAAACTATAAAAAATAAATTTTTACTTATTTTCTCAATCTGTTTGATTCAACTTTTATTTATTTTTTGAATCCATTCATTATTCATATTGTTGATGGCCAAAACTCAATAGAAGAAACTGGGTCAAGAATCTGTCACTACTTGAATGAATTAATTTCTCTTTATAAAATTATGTTCTCTTCTCTATAATATCATATGACAGCTTTTGACCCAAATATTTATTTATTATTTATTATTATTATTATCTTTTTTCGAATGGATTTATTATTTTTGTTTTAAAAAAAAGGCATGAAGTACCAAAAGGAAGATAAAAAGAGTTATAAAAATTAAAAAATAAAAGTGAAGACAAGAAAAATAAGAATCTGAGAAAAATAGCAGGCCATAAATGAGGATTTAGGATGAAGACAAAATAAAAATGGAAAGAAAGAAAATATGGGACAGGATGTTGGTTCCATTTCGTTTGCCATATCTTAATTGAATCCTTTTTGTCTGGTGCATGGGTCAATTGCAACATTACCTCTTACCCAACTTTGGTCCCATTTCTTTCTTCTGGAACGGGACTTGGTCCTTTCACTCTCTACTATAATATCTAAAACATCTATTATCCTGTCACTATATTTTCTTTTCCCCTCTAATTTTGTTTTATATTGTTAACTAATACTATTTTAACATATCAAGTTTTTAATAATACGATTTAATACTTAAATTATAAATTTTAACACTTAATTATTTTAATTTATTTTAGAATAGTTATTTCAAAAGTCTCAATAAATATTAGATCTATTCATAAGTTGAGTTTGAATTTAAAAAATATTAAATTTTTCAAAATTTTGATCTTTATATATTTTTTTTTTCACAAAATTGACATTTAAAATGTGACTCAAATGGGCATTCCTCATATCGATAATTTGAATTTAATACTCTCTGATTAGGCTTGATCAATACGAAAGGGAATGGGCTGGATCTTCTCTTATTGGGCTTGGGCCTGATGCCTGAGACTGATACCTGCGAAGGAGAAGAGAAAGGATCAGAGAGGTGCCAGACCTTTTGCCTAGCTTTAACCCTCCGACGGTCAAGTTAGACTTTTCTTCAGAGAATTTTAGTGAAAGAAAAGGGATGAGAGAGTGCAGATTTCCAACTACCTGTGCTTAGGCTTTTCTTTTTCCTTTTGTATGATTTTTGGATTAGGTACGTCTGACACCTTTCTTTTAGGGAAGGACATCCTCTGTCATTTGACCATGCTGGTTGGTGAAAGTTGGTGGCAGGCGCATGTCTCCTGACCCATCCCTAGGGATGTCTGGTAATGGGGGTGTCAGGGTATAGTGCAGATTATCTAAGGACTAATCCTCCTACTGGATGACTGGGCATGTCATCAGAGGGCTTCGGCCCTTACTTGCTCAGCAAGTCATCCGGCGGACGAAGGAGGGGAGCAGCATCTAGACCGAAGGCCTTTGGACTTGGATCATTCGAGGGTCCGGCCAATGGGCCCTGTTTCCATTTATGATGGTCTCTGAAGGCTTTGCGATGGGCTTGGGCTTCAGGAGGGTCCAAGCCTCTCTTGAGAGTCACTTTTATCCCTCATCAGGGGCCCCCCTATTTTATTAAGGAGAGAGCGAAGAGTTGAACCTTAGTAAAACAGCTTCGCACCCTTGTATCCTTATCTTCTGAGGTCTTTCAATTGAAGAGAACGGCTTTCGCTTTGAATGGCGAAGAGGTCCTTTCATCTCCTTGTCTTAGGAGAGGCTTTCGTTTCGCTGGGGGGCTTAGTCCGATCTAGACATTCACTTCATATTCTCGAAGGATAGCCTTCGTCTGATCGAAGGGATCAAAGGTGCTAGGAACCGTCAGCATTCTAGACAGTCTTCGTAGGGTAGATGGAAGGTCACACAGCCATTGAATGCATGCACAACTGACAAGGATGAGCATTGAATGCCAAAACGCGCATTGAATGCACGTCTCCTCGTTCTCCCCATTCTTCCACGTGTCACAGCAGACGGTTAAGTTTTCCATGGATTTTAAATTTTGAACGTCCATTTAATGCCCCCACTTATTGCTGTGTCGGTTACCGACGACGCTCTCAGTATATATATTCCTTTGCCTTCCCATATCCAGAACTTCTTGCTTATTCTCTCGAATCTCCTATTCTTCATAGTTTCCCATACCTGCTCTTTGGCATTTGCTTCCCTTTCTTCTTTGCCATCCCTTTTCTTTCATTCCAATGGCCCCTAGAAAAGAAAACATTCCCCGTAGGGACCAAGTGAGCTCCTCCCATTACCAAAAGATACTGGAGGAGGAATGGGGGGAGATAGCCCTTATTGCAAAAACATCTGAATTTCTGGCCTTCGGCCAGAACTTAGAAGGCAGCACTCAGTTCATCTTCTGCCGGGCTGAGGCTCACGAGAGGGTTTACTCCAGCGACCCCAAAGCTGCTCTGCCTAAAGACAACTGGTACTACATTATTTTCTACCACCAGCTGGAAGCTGGTCTTCTTTTTCCTCCTACGAAGTTCAAAGTTGAATGCTTCAACTACTTCAGAGTGAATCCAATGATGCTGACCCCGAACTCCATAAGGGACATGCATGTCTTCAAAGTTCTCTGCTTCGCCCACGGCATTCGTCCTTCCGCTCGCCTGTGTCAATGCTTTTACAGGATCCAGAGTGCGCAGAGGTCACCGGGGGTTTACATGACTTCTGCCAGGCCTCGCCGGAGCCTTTTCTTTGGTAAAGAGAACAAAGTGAAGGACTGGAGAGGCAAGTTCGGGTTGATAGAGGTCATTGACGGCCTCGGCGATAAATCCCCTGGATTTGGTTTCCCCGGCCATTTCCTGCATCCCACTGAAGGCCTTACTGAGTGGCCTGAGAGACTGTCCACTGAGGAGAAATCGAACCTCAGGACCTTGGTCCATTAGGGTTATACTTATAACTCTGAAAAGATGATGGCCTCCTTCTATGCGGAGGACGAGCACGGCCTTCCAACTCCTAGACTTTTGCTGAAGGATATAAGAGGTAACTCTACTCTTCACACCTCACTTGCTATAGGTTTAATTGACTATGGAGTATTGATCTTGTTGTTTCTGTGTTTGTTGTTTCGATTGCAGTGGGGGCCAAGGATCCTGCTCATTATCAGGATATCATGAAGGAGACAGAAAGGGTTTCTCCAAGACCCTTTAGCGAAGATGCTGAGCTTCCCATTCTTGACCTCAAGACGGGGAAGTTTCGTTTGCGCTCCTCCTCCGCCCCACAGTCTTCGTCGGTGAAGCTTCGTAAGGATAAGCCGACGAAACCTGTCTCCGCTGGATCCGGTTCAGCTGTTGGATCAGAAGGGGCCCAGGTGAGTGTGGCCAGTGTGAAGTCCATTCGAATAATTCGAAGGCGACTTGTTAAGGCTTCTGATCGCTCTGTTCCTGTTGTACAAAAAGGTACTCCTCCGCTTTGAGCTGTACCCATTGCTGCAAGGCCTGCTCTTTAGAGGGGCATTTCAATCTCAGGGCTTTCTGAGGCTTCCATTCCTCCGCCTCCACCTCCTTTAGCGAGTGATAAAGGGAAGGGAGCGTCCGTATCTCGTTCACCCAAGCTGAAAGTAAAAAGGCCCCCCGTCCCCAATGTTCTTGATCTAATTGCTCACTCTTCTCGGGGGGCGGAGCAACTGGCGGACTTGGAGAAGGCTCTGACAGACGTGCCTGATGCTGAATTTGAGGCCCGTTTGAAAAACCTGATGGATGACTTGAGTGCCCCTATAGCCGAAACCGGGGCAGGTAACTTTTCTTCTCCCCCATCACCTTCGTCATATAAAGACTCTCGCGTTATCCGAGGGACATATCTGAGATGGTCGAAGGAGGTCATACCAGGGAGATCTCCTAGTGCCGAGGAGGTCGAAGCCTGGGAGAAGTATATTGAGGAGCAAAGGATTTCATATCCTGACTTTGCAACTCTCAGGAGGCTTTATCCTTCCCCAGTTAATACTGCAGCCGAAGGGGAGGCCTTCGTTTCAAGAAACAGAGGCAACTTCTTGCCTTCTTATTATCATTTACTTCTTTTTGTGTCTTTATCTGCTAATTTGAATGTGTGAATGCCTTTGCTCTTGTACTTTGCAGTTTTTGTGGGTGAAGCGGACGCCCCTGCTGAGGAGCCTCTCTTGGAGGCTTCGTTCGCACCTGTCGTGGTTTCTTTTGGAGCCAGCGAACCATTTCCTTCTGCTGCTGTTCCGCTGGCGGCTGATCAGGGGGCTTCAGTTGCTGCATCCGATGAAGCATTTCCTTCAGTTGTTGCTTCGTCAGGGGTCATGCTGGGGGCTGCTGTTACTGTCGAAGGTGTCTCCTCTCTTCGTCCCCCTAAGAGAAAATTAACAGTGGGAGAGTTCCTTCATCGCAAGAGGCCTCTGGCGGTAACTTCGACCACCCTCATTCCGGAGGCCCGCTCTGCTTCAGAGACTCCTTCACCTGGGGCAGATGTAGGGACAATAAAGGAGGCTTCTCCGCCAAGCAAGAGGCCGCGAATCGAAGAGCCAGTGGAGATTGTATTGGTGGATTCACCTCCGCTTGAAGGAGTCGAGGCATCTGCTGGTCCTCCTTTTTCCATTGCTCCCTCCGCCACAGTCTTGGCCCCTGTGCCCTTCCTACGTCCGGCCCCCAGGCCTCTTTTCGGGTCTATGGAGGATACTCTTGCCAGGCAAGAGACTCTGCTAGAGAAGGTAAATTCATTGCTCACTTGAGTTGTAACCGTTTAGCACATTGCCTAATCAATTTTGTTTGTTGCAGGCGCTTTTGGATTCTAAAATTTTGAAGACTGATTTCGGTCTTCTGAGGGATCATTATGAAGATGCCCGGCAAGCGGCGGAGGATAGGTTGGAATTATGTTCCCGTCTGGAGGGAGAACTGGCTTCTACGAAGGCGAAGGCTGAGGAGGCCATGGAACAATCCAAGGCCCATGAAGAGGCTCGTTCGAAGGCCGAAGGAGAGGTTAGCGCCTTAACTGCGGCAGTGGCATCAAAGGACAAAGCCATTGCCGATCTCAGCGTGCAACTGGACAAGCTGAAGAGTGTTAATGAAGAGCTTGCCCGAGAGGCCGAAGAGGTTCCTAGTCTTCGAGAACTCCTGAAGAAGACTCAACAGGAACTTCGAGTCTCAGAATTTGGATACACGCAAGCCACTACTCGGGCTCAAGTTGCACTTGAGAAAGCTAACAAGGCCGAAGAAGGTCGGCGAAGGGCTGTGAGGGATTTTATGCAGTCTAAGAGCTTTGATGACATCATCACATACCACACCTACAAGGTAGTAGCCGAGTATTATAACAATGCTCTTCGTGACGCAGCGGAGCACTTTCCTGATGTGCTGCAAGTGGTATTTGAATTGGATGCTGCTGAAGAACCTTCGGCGCCAGACCTTTCAGAGTTCCAAGATCCCCTTCATGAGGGAGATGAAGGCCTCTTACGACCCGAAGACTTCCCAGCTTGGGATAAAGATGGACCTGCTTCGTCTCCCATTCCCGAAGTTTCTAGCAGGGGCGAAGGGGATGCAGACGAAGGACCTCCTTCTGGGATGGGTCTTGCCTCAGCCGAACCTCTATCTGTCATTCAACCAGATCCTTCGAATGACCAGCCTCTGCCATCTTCTGCAGCAGTGGTTCCTCCAGGCGATCCTCCGCCTTAAACATTTTTTATATTCTTTTGTAATTCTTTTGTATTTCATTCTTTTTGTAATTCTTTTGTAAATAAATGTAATACATTTACTTCCACGAATAATACAGTTATTATGCTTCTGCTTTTGCGTATACCTTACTTGTAATTCAATAAGCCTTCGTGCAATGCCTCAGCGAAGTTTCCATTTCAATAGGAGTTCAAGCACTTTCACCTTCTCCTCCCATTAGACCTTCTTAGCTTCATGCTTAGATTTACTAGGACTTAGGCTCTTCCTTGGGAAAGTTCTTCTGGCTCTTGGCAAGGCTTCCTGCCTAGATTTACTAGGACTTAGGCTTTCCTTTAGGAAAGTTCTTCCCACTCTTGGCGAGGCTTCTGCCTAGATTTACTAGGGCTTTGGCTTCCCTTTAGGAAAGTTCTTCCCACTCTTGGCGAGGCTTCTGCCTAGATTTACTAGGGCTTAGGCTTCCCCTTAGGAAAGTTCTTCCTACTCTTGGCGAGGCTTCTGCCTAGATTTACTAGGGCTTTGGCTTCCCCTTAGGAAAGTTCTTCCCGCTCTTAGCGAGGCTTCTGCCTAGATTTACTAGGGCTTTGGCTTTCCCTTAGGAAAGTTCTTCCCGCTCTTAGCGAGGCTTCTGCCTAGATTTACTAGGGCTTTGGCTTCTCCTTAGGAAAGTTCTTCCCGCTCTCGGCGAGGCTTCTGCCTAGATTTACTAGGGCTTAGGCTTCCCCTTAGGAAAGTTCTTCCTGCTCTTGGCGAGGCTTCTGCCTAGATTTACTAGGGCTTTGGCTTCCCCTTAGTCGGACAGGGAAGTTCTTCCCGCTCTTGGCGTGGCTTCTGCCTAGATTTACTAGGGCTTTGGCTTCCCCTTAGGAAAGTTCTTCCCGCTCTTAGTGAGGCTTCTGCCTAGATTTACTAGAGCTTTGGCTTCCCCTTAGGAAAGTTCTTCCTGCTCTTGACGAGGCTTCTGCCTAGATTTACTAGGGCTTTGGCTTCCCCTTAGGAAAGTTCTTCCCACTCTTGGCGAGGCTTCGTTAGTGCGAATGGAGACAATTTGAGGCAAACAACGTTTCTGTTATTGTTATTGATAATACATTTTGAGGTGCTGGATGTTCCATGTATGAGGAATTTCCACTCCCTTTAGGGTTACAAGTTTGTAAGTGCTAGGACTTAGGACTCTTTTTACTTGGAAAGGTCCTTCCCATGTGGGTGCAAGCTTGCCTGTGCCTTCACGTTTGCCTGTAGCCTCTAAGAATCTCATTACTAGATCCCCTTTGTGGAACACTCTGTGCTTTACTTTCTTGTTGAAATGATTAGCAGCTCTTTGCTTGTAATTAGCCATTCGAATGCTGGCCAATTCCCTGAGTTCCTCTAGGAGATCGAGATCGATTCTTCTGGCTTGATCATTGTGTCCGTCTTCGCAATAATTGATCCTTCCACTAGGGAGGCCTATATCCACTGGAATTACTACTTCTGTGCCATAGGTCAGGCTGAATGGAGTCTCTCTAGTGGGCTGCCTAGGAGTAGTTCTGTATGCCTATAGGACATGGTGTAGTTCATCTGCCCAGCTTCGACCATATCCTTCCAATCTCCGCTTCAGGCCTTATAGAATAGTCCGATTTGTTACCTCTGTCTGGCCATTTGTTTGAGGATGGGCTACTGATGAGAAATGTTGTTTGATCTGAAGCCCTGAACAAAAGGACCTGACTTTAGCATTATCGAACTGTTTGCCATTGTCGCTAATGAGCTGATAGGGAATGCCGAATCTGCACACTATATTTCGCCATAAGAAGTTGATCACTTTTTCTGCAGTGATAGTGGCTAAAGGTTCGGCTTCCACCCACTTGGTGAAGTACTCCATTGCTACTAGGAGAAACTTTCTCTGACCTGATGCTGCGGGGAAGGGTCCGACTATGTCTACCCCCCACTTAGCGAAGGGCCATGCACTGGAAATAGGGACCTGCTCTGCTGTTGGAACATGTTTTCCACTGTCAAATTTTTGGCAGGAGGGGCACTTTTTGACAAATGCCATGGCTTCGTCTTTCATCCTCGCCCAGTAGTACCCTTGCCTAATCGCCTTAGCTGCCAGCGCTTTTTCGCCTATGTGCATTCCACAGGATCCTTCGTGTATCTCCCGAAGGACGTACTCGGCTTCATTGGGCCTTACGCATCTCAGCCAGGGCAATGAATAAGCTCTCTTGTACAAGGTTTCGTTGTTCAAGGAGAAATGAGCACTTCTCCGCTTGACCTTTTTGGCTTCTTAGGCATCTTCAGGTAGTTCTCCCTTTTCCAAGTAAGACTTGATGGGGTCTATCCAGCACGGCTCTTCTTCGATTTCCATAACTTCATCTCCTTCGGCGATGCTAGAGGAGGCCAAGGTGCCCAAATAGATTTTTTGAGGGAGTTCGACTGGACGAGAGGCGGCCAATTTGTTGAGACTATCTGCTCTGCAATTCCTTTCTCTGGGGATCTTTTGAAAGAACAGCCTGACTCCTCTGTCCTTCATTCTCTGAACTAACTCTTTTGCTTTTTGCAAATACTTGGCCATGGCCGGCTCCTTCGCCTCAAATTCTCCTTCTATCTGCCCGATCACCAATTGCGAATCACTATACACCGTGAGTTATTCTATGCGAAGGCAATCGACGAGGAGCAATCCCTGGATCACTGCTTCATATTCTGCCGTGTTATTGGTGGCTTCAAAATTCAGTCCCAAAGCATACTCCAGTGAAAATCCTTGAGCACTTCTAAGTATGATGCCCACACCATTTCCTTCTTTGCTACTAGCACCATCTACAAAGAGTTCCCATCGCGTAGCATTATTGATGAGTGTCTTTCCTCAGGGGTTTGGTCTCCTTCCCCCTCTTTGGTACCAAAGGAGCATTCAGAAATAAAGTCCGCCACTGCTTGAGCTTTAATTGCTGACCTGATCCTGTACTGCAAACCGTGCTGACCTAACTCCACAGACCAACATAACATTCTTCCCGACGTTTTCGGTCTATGGAGTACCTTCTGCAAGGGTTGATCTGTCACAACCACTCCTTGGTGTGATTGTAAGTATATTTTATACTTTCAGTAAGAGAGCACTAAAGCATAGGCCAGCTTTTCTATCGGAGAGTAATTTAACTCTGCCCCTTGTAGGACTTTGCTAAAGTAATAAATGGGCTTCTGGACCTTTCCTTCCTCCCTGATCAGCACCGAACTGATCGCTTGGTCTGAAGCGGATAAGTAGATTAGTACTTCTTCACCCGACAAAGGCCTACTCAGAATGTGCTCCGAGCTTAGGAAGGCCTTGAGCTCTTCAAATGCCCTCTGGCACTCCTCTGTCCATTTGAACGTCTCCGACTTTCTCAACTTTTTAAAGAAAGGGAGATACCTCTTAGCAGATTTAGACATGAACCTGTTCAATGCGGCGATTCACCCTACCAGCCTCTGAACGTCCTTCACGCTCTTCGGAGGTTCCATGTCTAAGATGGCCTTCACCTTGTCAGGATTAGGCTCAATTCCCCTTTCGCTCACCATGCAGCCTAAGAACTTGCCTCCTTGGATGAAGAATGCACATTTCTCCGGGTTAAGCTTCATCCCATATTCTTCCATTATTGCCAATACTTCAGCCAAGTCACGGACATGTTCCTCAAAGCTTCTGCTTTTCACGATCATGTTGTCCATGTATGCTTCCAAGTTTCTGCCTAATTGATCTTTAAACATTTTATTAACTAGGCGCTGATACGTGGCTCCGGCATTTTTCAAGCCGAAGGGCATAGACACATAGCAATATGTACCCTTCTCTGTTATGAATGAAGTCTTTTCCTCATCCTCTGGGTGCATTCTAATATGATGGTATCCTTGCTTAGCGTCTAAGGACGACAAAAATCCATACCCAGCCGTTGAATCCACCAGTTTATCAATCATGGGCAATGGAAAAGAGTCTTTTGGGCAAGCTTTATTCAAATCCGTGAAGTCTACGCACATTCGAAAGGTCCCGTTCGCCTTCTTGACTAGCACCACGTTCGCTAGCCATTCCGGATAATGCACTTCCCTGATAAATTTCGCCTCTAGGAGCTTGTCAATTTCCCTATCAATGACCGCTTACCGCTCTGATCCAAAGCATCTCTTTTTCTGCTTGACTGGTCTGCAGGTGGGATCTATATTCAATTGGTGCATTATCACTTCGGGCTTTACCCCTCCCATTTCTGCCGAAGACCAGGCCAAACTGTGGACATGCTCCTTCAGGAACTGGTGAGCAATCGATTTCTGCTCACTTTCTAACGAAGAGTTGATCATCAAGAACTCTTCAGGCTCTCTTCCCACCGTTACCTTTTCCAGCTTATCCACAGGCTCGGTTCTTTTTTCAGGAGTAACAGTTTCAACTGCAGCTACGTCCTCTGCAGCAACTTTGCCCTTTCTCATCTTTTTATCTCTCTTCTTTTCTGCTTCTTCGTCCTGACTGCCATAGACATGAAACACTTCGCCGTTGGGCTTTGGGATCGTCATCCTCAAGTGTCTGATATTTGTCGAAGCATCCAGGTCATATAGCAATGGCCTGCCCATCAAGACATTATATGCTAAATGTGTCCTGATGATGACAAATGTGGCCATGGTAGTAACATTTTCGAGGGCGGTGCCAATTGTGAAGGGTAGTTTTGCCACTCCAATCGATGGGACCTCCGTTCCGTCCAAAGTGCGAACTGGATTTCCCACTTCTTCCAGATCTTCCTCCTTGAGACCCATCTTTAAATATGTTTCACTCGTCATCAGGTTGACTGAACTTCCTTCGTCAACCAGGATCCTTTTAACTACAAAATTGGCTATAATCGCTTGAATCACCAATGGATCAGCGTGAGGGGTGCGAAGGGTACTTCCATCTGGCCTCTCTAGTCAATTTCCCCCTCTTCCACAATAAATGTATTCAGGCCTTTCGCTTCGCCTTCCCAAGGCCTTCGCATGATTTTTGCTTTCACTAGCTTCGCCTGGCCCTCCTGTAATACAATGAATGGTCCCTGCCGACCCATCATTTACTCTTCCCGAGGGTCTTTCTCTATCTTCGCTAGGGCCAGCTCTGCCTGATTCTTCTCTTCTTATGAATTTCCTCAAGTAGCCCTGTTTGATCAACCTTTCGATCTCCTCCATCAACTGCCTACAATCATTGGTATTATGAGCATGAGTATCATGAAAAAGGTAGTATTTGTTCTAATTTCTTTTTTCTGGAGGAGCAACCATTGGTTTGGGACGAGCCCATATATTTTGCTCTTTGAAAGTTGCGAAGACTTCGGCTGGACTGGCATTGAGGGGGGTGAATTTGCTGGGGTCGAAGCTGGATCATGATTGGTTATTTCTTCCCCTCCTTCGTCCGCCAGTCGGCCTCTCATCTCGCTTTTCTTCCGCCTTCTTTTCTCGCTTCGCCTTCGGCTCTTCCCTAGGAATGATCTCCATTCCTCTCCGCTTTGCCATCTGGTTGAAGGCTAAAGCGTCATCTTGCCGTACATACTTTTGGGCCAATGCCATCGCATCCTCCAGGGTACGAGGAGCATGACGGCAAAGGGCTTTGAGAAAATCCGTGTGAGAGGTTCCATTCTGCAGCGCCTCCACTGCTCGAGCTTGGTCCAAGTGCGTTACTTTCAACGCTTCTCGATTAAATCTAGCCATGTAATCCCTTAAGGACTCATTCTCCCTTTGCACCACCGTTTCCAAATACTGAGTTTTTCGCTCCACCGGAATACTAGAAACGAATCGATGCATAAAGGATCTGGCTAGCTCCATGAAAGAATGGATACTTCCCTCTTCTAAGCTGTCAAACCATCTCGTTGCAGCTCCTTCCAAGGATCCCCTAAATGCTCTACATAGAGCCTCATCATCCACCATCTGCAATTCTACTGCATGCTTGTAGTCCATGACATGGACCCTGGGATCGGTTTCCCCATTATACTTTCTCAACACCAGCGGTTTAAACTTGCTGGGCATAACATATTCCCTGATGGATCTAGTAAAAGGAGACTTCAGGGTGAGCTTTAGGGTGGTATCCATGGTTTTCCCGTCATAACCTTGATTCATCTCTTCTAAAAACTTATTCACCGCATCTCTCACTTCCTCTTCCTTCTTTCTGCGGCTGTCTCCACTAACTGGTGATCTTCTGCTTCGAACCCTCGAGGGGTGACTAGTAACAGAATACTCCCATCTATCCCGTTCTCTTCCTCTCGGGCTTTCTCTTTTTCCGTACTTAGGCTCTTTGTACTCGCACTTCCCCTTATTTCTTCCTTCGCCCCGTTCCGTATTATTTGCATGAAATTTTTTTCCATGCAAAAACTTACGTTCACTATCTGGGAGCGAAGCTTGCGTACTCCCTTCTTCTTCGGTCGAACTCTCCTCTTCTCCATGACGCTCTTCCGTCCTCCCTTCCACATTTCCACCCAAGTGGACTAATTGTTCTTCATTAACTCCTGGGGAAGGTCGAACCCCCGGGGCTCCCTGGGATTGCTTCTCATATTCTAGAGTTCGAGCGACATTCCTTCTCGGAGTAGCTTCTGGAACAACGACAAGGGTCTGTGCCTGGGGAGTCTGTTGTTGGGAGTTCCTTACAAAAGCAGCTATAGTATTAATAAACTGCAATGCAGGAGCTAAGTCTGGATTTGGGAGGCTCAGAGGGGTTTGGCTAGACCCAGCTGTATTTTGTTGAGAGATAAGGAGCTGGAGGGACGTGTTTAGGTCAATGGGAGTTGCTAGAGGAGGATCAGTAGGTGTTGGGAGGGAATGTCTAGGATTTGAGGGAGTTGAAGATTCAGGATCATCATGGTTCGTCATTATGGTAATCTTCTTTCACAGGCAAATGAAATGAAAGTAAAATGCAAAGTTGAGAGAAAGATCAGCTCGTCTTTCCCACAGACGGCGCCAATTTGATCAGGCTTGATCAATACGAAAGGGAATGGGCTGGATCTTCTCTTCTTGGGCTTGGGCCTAATGCCTGAGACTGATGCCTGCGAAGGAGAAGAGAAAGGATCAGAGAGGTGCCAGGCCTTTTGCTTGGCTTTAACCCTCCGACGGTCAAGTTAGACTTTTCTTCAGAGAATTTTAGTGAAAGAAAAGGGATGAAAGAGTGCAGATTTCCAACTACCTGTGCTTAGCCTTTTCTTTCTCCTTTTGTATGATTTTTGGGTTAGGTACATCTGACACCTTTCTTTTAGGGAAGGACATTCTCTGTCATTTGACCATGCTGGTTGGTGAAAGTTGGTGGCAGGCGCATGTCTCCTGACCCATCCCTAGGGATGTCTGGTAATGGGGGTGTCAGGGTATGGTGCAGATTATCTAAGGACTGATCCTCCTGCTGGATGACTGGACATGTCATCAGAGGGCTTCGGCCCTTACTTGCTCAGCAAGTCATCCGGCGGACGAAGGAGGGGAGCAGTATCTAGACCGAAGGCCTTTGGATTTGGATCGTTCGAGAGTCCGGCCAATGGGGCCTGTTTCCATTTATGATGGTCTCTGAAGGCTTTGCGATGGGCTTGGATTTCAGGAGGGTCCAAGCCTCTCTTGAGTCACTTTTATCCCTCATCACTCTCAAATTAATATTTTCTAATAATGAATTTCATATCCTTAGCTCAAGTTGAAAATTCATATTTATCTTTTATAAGTGTAACTTTTATAGTGATTAATTTGTATTTGTATGGCTCCAAAAATTCATCATTTTTAGCATATATTACATAATCATACATTTTTAAATGAAATATGTTGTACATAGGAAAATGAATTTTAAGTATGGATACTCGAACATTGAGATTCTACACAGATTTCTAGTAGTGGGTTCTCATGTTATCATAGTTGCACTTATAAATGAGATGACAAAATTAAAAAATTTGGTAAGTCGGACAATGTATATTTATATATGCGTACACATATAGTAAGTCGTTAAAATATACAATGTATATACCTTTCTACAAATAAATATATTGATAATATTCAGAGACTTCTATAAAAATATACAGCATGCATAAAAAAAAAAAAAAAATCATACTTACAATAAATAAATGGACCAAATCCGCTGACTAGTTATATTTTTTCCCTATTTTTTAATAACATCCTAATCAAATCAAAATAATGATTTATATTTTAACTTAAATTAAATATAAATTAAATTAACAGTTTAAAAGAGAAAATAATTGATTATCAAAGCTAAATTGATGATTTTATTGAGAACAATATTATAATATATTAAAGGATTTTTATGGAGTAACGGGTCACCTAGCGCATGGAAAATTCATCACCGAGTATTATAGTTGAATCAATAATATTTGAGAGTAAATTTTTTAAAAATATTCATTTTTTTATAATTCACATTATCATATGTTCAGCTGTTAAATTTATTTTTTATTCATATTAAATTATATTATTTGATATATATGCTTGTCCATTTGATATTTGACAGACACACACACATGTATATATATATATATATATATATATATATATATATATATATATATATATATATATATATATATATATATATACACCCTAAAAATAAAAATAAAATCCTATTCGTTTTAAATTTTGGATTGGAAATGAGGAGAGCGATTTGTGAACTACAAGCAACTCGAACTACAAGATACAAGTAGATAGCACCTAAAGTTTTACTGTAGGGTCCTATATTTTGTTAGATATTCGAAGATAAATTTACAAATCTAGTCTTTGGAGTATTTTTTTTTTAAACATAATTAGAGTTTTTAACTTTAAAATTATAATTGCATTACTGTGCTTTTTGGAGGAGAAATATAAAAGAGAAATAAATTTAAATATTACTGAACAATAAAAATTAATAAGAAAAAAAAAGAGAGGATGTGGTGCACCACGGAATTAAGAAAGAGACTATGAAGACAATAAAATAAAAAATAAAAAATAAAAAGGAGAAAAGATACAGTTCTAAAATCCTAATTTGATTTATTAATTTATTATATATGATTAGGTATTTGATTAAACTTTTATGGTATGTAGACTTTATATTTTATTAAATAATATTATGTCATGTACAACAGCATAAAAGTTTGAAACGAAATATATTTCTAAAGGAGTTAAAAGAGAAAAAAAAAAGCTAAGTAGATATTTTGACATTCCAACAAAAGGAAGTTTGAATTAGGTGTATAATTTCCTTACTAAAATGCTGTCAGTTTTACTCTTGTCAAACCATCATTTTCCACCAAGAAAGGAAGTTCGAAATTTGCGTAAGTTTTGAAATTATATTATATTTGGGTTAATTAGACAAGATTCAAACACCACATTGGCATCTTGAAAATCAAAGCGTCTTAGATGCCTCCATCAACTTGCAATTGGTGCTTTCCACATATATTTATATACTAGAAAATGTTTACCCGCGCGCTGCTGCAGGCTAACTTCCTTGCTTCATTCTCAGCTACAAACGTCCCAATAGTGAAGATATCTGTGAATATGCAACAATTGGTTGGTGCTTGAATCAAATGAAAATCTTACATAAAAATCTAAGGTTACGATGTGCAATACTGTAACCAAAGAAATTCTCTCTCTGCAATTTTGTTAACACAAGCGAAACTATCAAAATTATAGACGGACCAATATCATTATCTAGAATTTGATTCAAGTAAGATAGGAAAAAATACCTTTCCCATATCACAATTCTTTCGCAAAGCATCAAATCAACATATAAGTGCTTGCATAACATTCAGTCATCTTGCAAGCAAAAAATAAAGGAATATAAATAAACAACATTTGAACGGAGACATAAACGTGCAAAAAGGAATTGAAAATGTTAGCGATTAAAATGTTGCTAGTTCGCAGAAAAGGTTGCGGTATAGGAAAATATGTCTCTGTGGTTTAGGCAAATCAAATTACGAACGGAAAAGTGATAAATGGATTATTTTAGCAATTCCACTGACGACAAAGTTTACATCAGATTAGTTAAAGCTTGTAGAAAAGGATTCTTTAATTGGGGCATCACACATCATTGTGATCAGCTTGAAAGAAAATATGCTTACCCATTGGTTACCACAAATTAATCAAAGATAAAGATCACAGTACTCATTTGAGCAAGGAAGTAATAGAAAAAATGTGGTTTTAGTAGAATGAATATTGTAGACATAAGAATTTTGAAGTTGAGACAATATCCTATTCATACATCTATCAGTTCCTTTCCCTTATAGTTATTTTCTAATATGTTTTAGATAGTTCCTAATTTTAGGGGCTAAAGAACTTGAATAATAAAAAAAATTAGTAACCTCTTATATCACTTAGTTAGATTTCAATTAATTTTGAAGTTGAAATAATTGATTTGAAAGATTGTGATGATCCTTTATTGGAAAGTCCTCAAGTAATCGAAGATGTAACCTTATTGAAGAAAAGGTCAACACAAATACTATCTTTGTTATCATGATATCTTGTTCGCATATCTCTTATCTGCTCTGTGTCACATTTATTTTCTAATATTTTTTACACAGTTCCTAACCTTGAAGGATTGAAGAACTTGAATAGGCAAGAATAATTATTTATGTATTATATCACTTTGTCTATATAACATATGTTCCTTGACTGTTAGTTGATGTTCTTTCAAATGCTTTAGATTTCTATTAATTTTCTTATAAAAATATATACTTTCTAAAATATAAGACATTTGAATCTCTAACTGCTTTGATTGATGACCATATAAGGAACATGGAACTTGAACACATGAAAACGAGAACCATGATGGGGGGGGGGGGGGGGGGGGGGGTTGGTGGTACACTGTCTAATGTAGAAACCTTTACAACATTTCTTTAAGATAAAAAAAAAATTGCTAATTAATGTTTGATTTTTGCTCATTAACCTATATCTTGCATCATTGTTACCAATTCTAACAACAACCAGCAACTATGTGTTGTTATACCTCCTCAATGAAACCAAGCAAATCATTGCTCCCATTGCAGAAAAAAAGGACAGCAAGTTAAAAAATGTCCCAACAAAACCCTCAAAAGCTATAAGAGCAAAACTTTGCAGGACCCATACTAACTAGCACAAAAATTGCATCAACATTTCACAGGATGTTCCATTATAATATGGTAAACACAATAGGCAAATATAAAAGCGATTCACGAAGAAGTTATAGGAAATTAAAAAGTTGTTGTGATTAAGCATTTCTAAATATATCACTGTGATAGTGTATTAATATAGAACACGCAAATGGAAATTATTTTATGGCTAAGACACGGAGCAAGAAAATGTCCTTCATCAAATCAACACGCTCCTTTACTGCATCATAGCCTACAATAACATTCAATGAAGTTAAAAAAAAAAAATAGTTATACATAGAATATATATATATATATATATATATATATATATATATATATATATATATATATATATATATATATATATATATATATATATATATATATATATATATATATATATATATATATATATATATATATATATATATATATATATATATATATATATATATACACCTTTGTTGGAAATCACACTTTTTTCTTCCTGCAATAAAAAAACCAAAGAAATTATAATTATTAAAAACCTTATACATTAAATACCACATGAGCAGTCTTTAAAATTACAATATACAACCTAGCGCAACTTTTCTTCACCGGTGATTCTTCTAGAAATAATTCAACTTGAGTTGATGCGCCAGTAGAACCAGTGATCTCACTATGACCCTCGTGGGAGAAATCCAAACATCTTTTCACAGCTTTGTGCACATCGGATGCAAAAGATGTACAAAGGTTGGTAATGGAGATTTTGCACTCGAAACAAATTCCAAATAAGAAGATTCCTCAATTTTAAAAACATGCATTACTTTAAAAGAAGGTGTAGAAGGATCTTCAATTCTATCGCTGAGAACGACTTGAAAAATTAAGCGTAAGCCAAAAATTCTAGCCATCATAGAAGGCATCGAAAATCTATCTTTATAACTCTGAGCTAGGTGGCTCGCTAGCAAGCCAATTAGATCAACAACATGGCGACCAAAGATAACAAATGATGTGGATCCAGTGCTGTATTCAACAGTGGTATTTAATTTATACCTAATAATATTGATAATATGCAAATCAATCAGAACATAAATATATGATTCATATTTTCATATACATAAGAAATAAAATGATTGAACTTACCAGTAAGAAGGGGGCTCTTTTAATTCTCCAGAACTACTACACCAGACATGTTCATTGTAATTCTGAACACCACACCTATATTGAGGACATGCTCTATACCACCAACCAAAGGATGGATCAATGTTTTTAATGGTTGCTTCACACGTAAATTTTATACCCTATTGAATAAAGCAATCAAGTAAGATATCTAAACTCATACACTAGAAAAGGTCTCCAAATTTTCGTAATAAAATTAAATCAATTAAATGAAGATACCTTATCAGCATGAATGTCAAGTGCCAGGAGCTTTGCAACTGTCTTTCTATTAACATCCTTAAATGACTGATGTCATGTGAAGGTGGTTTTTCAACATGTAGCTTATGGATTTTTTCAGCTGATTGAGAAAGCCTATAAAAATAGAATGTTAACATATGCTAAAAAAAATAAAAAATAAAATTTAATATACCTCTGCCTCATTTCTTCAACTTCAGGAATTTCCAAATTAACCAAAACCTTTGTTGCTGAAGTGCTATTTGCTGTCACTTCATCTATAAGAAATGAAAAAAATCAAATAATATGCATAATAATTCAAAAACTATCTATAGAATAAAAATGATGCAAGTAAACTTATCACTACCATTAAATTTCCTTATACTCATTGATAAGAAAGCAACAATGACAACATCATTCAAATCCTGTGCAAATATGTAACTTTCTGGAAATTGAATTGCGGCTTTGTCCCAAAGAACAATATCCAACTTAGCACTCCTAAACACAATTCACATATATTCACAAAAGGAATTTAAAGGAATGACAAAAATATTTAATTCATAAACAAAATAGAAAGTTATACTCAGAATCTTTAATTTGGACACATCTTTTCTTTGCAATCCTGCCAACTAGTCTTAATTCTTCAATACCTCCAACCACAATGATTTGCCCCAAAATATCTAAAAAAAGAATCATGGTTAGACCAAATACATTAATACATTATTTGTTATCACCATATTAAAAAAAATCACACAGCACTCGTCAAATATGTTTTATCTCCAATCTTCAATTTAACATTTTTGAAATCCAAGAACTCAAAGTGATCAAATGGTATAGGGTTGTCATCTTCATCTAATGTCTTAATAAATGCGTTCTTCAACAATTTAATCCGCAATGGATGACTGCTGACTTTGTACCTCGATTGTGCCGAAAGAATAAAAAAACCAGAGATATGATACATTTTTCCTTCAACCAATGTAGGGCGAAAATGATCAATATAATATTTTGGGATTACACCTTGCATGGTGTCGCCCTTATAAGGAACAAAGAAAAAAATTAGAATGGATAAACACATGCTAAAAATAAAATTAAAAAGTAAATAAGAAATCGTAAGGACAAACAATAATACCTTTTCATCAATCATTAAGAACTCAAGAGTATAAACATCATCAGAATTGTTAATATTTGCAAATTCCCACGCCCTTGCAATTTGAACTTTAATACAGATGTTTTTGCACCCTCCATTGACTTCAGAAAGTAGTGTATATGACATTTCTGGAATGTATGAAATAGGATTTGAAAAAAAAAAGATTAGAAAAAATAACAACAGGTGACATCCACATCAGAGAGGGAAAAAAAGGCATCTTTAACTTATCTAATAGTCAAAAACAAATCATCAAATATTTCATGATAAACAACATTTTTTGTATAAGCTAAATATTCATTGCCATTACCAGTTTCTTTTTTATTTATTAGTATTTGTAAACCCTTACTGGATGTAACTTTAGATCATGCAACATACAATTGACCATGCGAGAACACGTGATACGTGATCATGCAAGTATAATCCAACCTGTTTCAGGGTTTGGCCTTGACTTTTATTTATTGTCCTACAATAACTTATCCTTAATGGGAATTGCCATCTCTTCAAAACAGAAGGATACTTATTTTCGCTATGCGAAAGAACAATTCGCGGTATGTACACCTTTTCTGCGATATGAGAACAACTTATAATGACAGCTTCAATAACTCTAGTTCCTAAATATGTAATCATCAATCTTGTACCATTACATAAACCAATACTAGGATTGATATTTCGAAGAAGCATGACTGGAACATTCTTTTTTAATCTAACTCATGTTGAGGAAATCCATTGAAATTCAAAGTATTCAAAAACTTAATAGGATAA
Source organism: Reutealis trisperma (assembly GCA_947687605.1). Lineage (NCBI taxonomy): Eukaryota > Viridiplantae > Streptophyta > Magnoliopsida > Malpighiales > Euphorbiaceae > Reutealis > Reutealis trisperma. Next base: position 191,481 of record CANTUT010000888.1, read on the forward strand.
ACAATTTCTAACTCATCAGAACCATTTGATGTTTTACATATTGAGTCAGAGCTATAAAAAATTTTTCTTCTTTAGATATCAAATCAATAATTTTTTTATTAATAATATCAACAATTTGATTTGTAGGAGTGATGATGGCTCTATTCTTTATGTATAAGTGATCAGTATATTTTTCTAAAAAGTCAGGATAAGTAGAGTTGATAATCTCTTTTATTGGGTCACTACATTTTCTAATTAAAAGATCATCAAGAATTTTTATCCAATTATTTTCTTCATCAAATTCAACCATTTTTTTTTGTATGTGCCTTTCCATCACCAATCGATAAAATCCATTTAGAAAAATCAAGCAAGTTATCATTCTCATCAATTCGATCAGCAGTTGACTCAAGATGCATATTAATCGTTAATTTATAAACTTTAAAGAAACTCCATAAATAAGACTGTGTTATTGATGCATTTATGATATCATCTTTCGAACCATTGACAACAACATGCAAAATTTGTCTAAAATCCCCTCCAAGCAACATAGTTTTCCCACCAAAAGGATTATTGATTTTTTCATCTTCGGAATCACATAAGATATCTCTAAATGACCTATCTAACACTTCAAAGCAGTGTTTATGACTTATAGGGGGCTTCATCCTAAATTATTAAACAAGTTTCTTTTATTAATCTCGCTAATTGGGTCCCTTTTTTTAATTCACATGTCTATGATTCATTTAAATTAATTGGTATTTTAAATCTAGAATGAGTTGTTCTACCACTAGATAATAGTAATGCGAAAATACTAGATGATGCTACAATTAATACAATCTTTCCTTCAGATCTTAGCTTTGATTTAATTATTTCATATAGACATGTCTTACCCGTTCCACCATAACCATAAATAAAAAACAATCCTCCTTTATTGAGTTTGACAGCACTAATAACATCATTGTATATTATTTGTTGTTCAGAATTCAATGTTAAAATCAATGAATCATGTTTATGCTTTAACTCATATACATCATAATCTAATTCTTCAAGTAAAAGCCTGTTATTAATATCAAGAATTATTGATTTGTTATGATCAATCAAAGAGCTAGAATTTTTATTAAAAAGTTTTTCAAGTTCAACTAAAACTCTGTTTTTCAAATAATAATCAGAAACCATTGCAATTGGAATTTCTAATATATTTCCGAGCTCATATGTAATATCATCAACAAAATGCTTCCAAAATAGATCAAAAAGCTCATTTGGTTTTCCAACTTCATAGAAAAGTATGAGCACTATAAATAAATGTCTAAGTTGAATAGATGAAGCATGTAGAATTGCCTCTTCCATTGCATTAATCCATTCCATATCATTTCCTAATAAACCATAAGCATAACAGGCAGATTGGAATGTCAAATGAACAACACCATCAACAGTTCTAATTTCGGCAAATGTTTTGGGTCCTCTTATGATATTCAAAAGCATCCTTACATAATATAATTCACCAAAACTTGGATGTGTATATATAATTCTACCAATACAATGTCCTCTCTTGCGTCTAGTCCACATCTTTTCTTTATTATGCCATACCCACCTCGTTGGAAATTCAACATATATAAGAGTCCTATCATCGTCAAACTGTTCATTTGTGGCTATCCACTTAGTAAACATAGTACGATTTGATTCTAAATTACATGTGACATAACCCAAATCGTTCGATGGTTGAAAAAAAACCCTATTCATATCTTGTAAATGCACTTGCAATTTTTCCATAGCTGGCTCTCTATGATGTATAGGGAATTCAAATAACCTCCATACAGCCTCACAAGGAATTAGAAAATGACAATCTAAAAAATCCTTGATCTCATCAATTATAACCCCATCACCAGTTTTAGTTGCATTCGCATCATCTCTAAAATTCTCAGCGACTACCCAAATTCCATCAATCCCTTTTGTAATATATTTAAATAGATATTTAACCATGGTCGATTGAACACAAAACTCAACACAAATATGAGCTTCATATTTACAAACAAAATCTTTATTATAAGGAACAACAAATCTATTATTTATTTTTTCATTATTTTTAACAACAAAACTCCTACTGTTCCTACGTTTGTAACCATTTGAATCAATAATTGTCTTATCCCGATATTTTTTAGGGAAGAATTTTGAACATTTATTATTCTTCATACATGGAGAAATCAGATTAATAGACCCACATGGTCCATGCACCATAAATCTAGAAACTATTTCATATGCTTTAGGTTCAGTTTTTGCACATGGCAGCTCAGCTGATATCACCGAATCAATATTTGAGAATGTAGTTAGTTTATAATTCTTGTCTAACCAAACCAAACAATGTATATGAGGCAATCCTCTTTTTTAAAACTCAACTGTATATTGCAATGCTATAGTTTTTCCAAAGTGTTCATGCTTCCTAATATCTTCTATCAAATGGTTAAGTTTAACTTTGAAAACACGATTGACAACATCAGGTCTATCTTCAGGCTTTTGACCAACGATATAATCAAGCATCCTCTTAATTTATGGCCACAATGGATTACATGTGAAAGTTACAAAGAGATCCGGGTGCCCATAAAATTTGCATATAGCCATAGCATCATGATAGTGCTTTATCATATACCAAGGACTGTCGATATAGCTAGAAGGCAATATTATAACTGGTTTTCCAACATCACTAGTATTTGTAACACCCTATTGAACAGCATTCTTAATTCCTATGTAAAACTCAGATCTTAATTCCTGTTGATTTCTTCGAACATAATCCAACCTTTCTTCCTCCACACAAGAAAAGGCATCAACGACATATTGTTGGAACAAACGACCACCTCTCAATAAAGTCATGCCTTCATTCAGACATTGTTGTAATCTATATGCATAATACTCATGCATTGTTATAAATTTTCTAGAAAAAGTAGAATGGCGATCAATAGCTGCATATTTAATATCTATATTATATCCATCCTCACCATAAGGGAATAATATTGGGTATTGCATTGCCATTAGACTTGGATGTAAAGCACTAACCCATTTTAATGTTCCACATTTATGCTCAACAACTATATCACGTTCTTTATCATATAAGCCAAAATCACCATGGTTAAACCTGCTATCTCTGAAGATGTTGGAGCATTGTATTGTAAACCATCACTATCCCTCCTCCCTAATAATCACAACTTGACTTGTGCGAAATCATTTTCTTTAAATCTATCTCTAACCATTCTAAAGGATTTTGAAATTTGATTATGTTCATCAAACATTTGAATGAGCCCAGCAACAATTATTTCATTTATAGTCCTATCCGAGTCAGCACATAAAAAAGAAGAAATTCTATTTTTTACTTCGTTTTCTGTATTGTATATATAAAGTTGTGCAAATCTAGGTTTTTCATTGCCAATGGGAAGGAGAGAACCCATTAAATGGTGATTTTGACTAGAGATCCTAAACACAAAAGGGCCGAATCCATCATTGATTTCGTGATCTATTTTTTCGCCCATAGATGAAAAGGCAATCATAGAGTTATAAAGTCTTATTGATTCCCTAAATCTCGCAGCAAGAGGGCCCCTATTATAATTTAAAAGGCTATCAAGAAAAGGAGGTGTTTTTTTTTTTCAAAAGAGGTAGTTTAACCATTCCAGCTAGGCAACAGATAGTATAAAGGCCGCTGGTTCTTCTTGAGCTAGACTTAAGACACTCAGCAACCCAGTGCAACGCTCCACAACATGAGCATTGATTATCTGGCATTCCCAAATCTGATTTTTGAAGATAACCAGCCAAAATAGGCAAAAAGGAAATAGTTGAAAAAATAGAAATAGGGAAATGACAAGATATGGAAAATATAATGCATAAAGGAAGATAACAAAACACATACTCCTTTGAGTTTGTGAAGAACTTTCAAGATTTGCTTGTACAGATAAATCGCAAGAAGTAGAAGCATCATTAATAGACATAAGGCGCCTCCTCTTATTAGATAGTATGTGCGGAAATGAAGATAAAAGAGAATATGCTATTTTATAAGAATACCTAATATAAATACATAACTTTTAAAATGTCAATGGTAATAACCACAAATATATAAATAATGATCACCTCTAGGATAAGGTGCTTCTGTAACATCAACATCAACTAAGCATCCATCACGACAATGGAGCACACCATCATTTATGACCCAGTCGGAGTTAGTCCTTTTAACATTGCTTAGTTGACAGGAGTTGTCATATGAGTTTTTTTTTTCCATTTTTTTATTAAACTTGTTCCTCTAAACAATCAATGAAAAAGCAAAACACATAAAATGCAATACCTAGCCTATCATCGGAAGTCTCAAGTGCAACATCAAATAGATCAGCAGCATTCAAAATGTCAAGATTTAAAGCATCCATGCATAAATCTATTTGCAAGAAAAATAATATAATCAAGACCATATAGAACCAAAGGCAAAAGCAAAGTGCAAAGAGTAGCAAAACATACCTCTGAAATATAAATGGGAATCAAAATAGGAGGCAAATGATTCATATGGAAAGAACAGTTTACAATTCGAATCAAAGCAATTAAAACACCCGCAATAATCATCAAACAAATAGCATAGCGCACAATATGAAAAGAGAAGGTCAAATCAATAGATTAAAAATTCAATCCTAAAATATACCATAAAATATTATAAAATACAAAAAAAAAATGAAAATATCAGACCAACATAACAAAAAAATAGAAATATATAAACAAAATTTATTTATAATAAACAAACATAAAGTAAAATAATTAAGAAATATAGTCTACCAAAAAAAATCACATAGAATACATCTAATCTATTAGCCTAAGTTTTTTTTCTTGCAAATTAAGCTTAAGTAAAAGAAAACAAAGAAAGTTCTAAACTAACGTGTGTGTGAAAATCCAACAACTAACCACAAATTATTTTAAATATCATAAAATACTTATATTACATAAATATAAAATCAAATAAAAAAATAACAAAAAAGTGCATATGAATCGTAAATATATACAGTATAAAATATACCCAGAAGCACCCAAACTATACAACTTGATATATAAAGTAAATAGACATTTGTTGTTTTTTTTTTTTACACATGTCAAAAAATTAACATGTCATTGTAGCTATAAATTTTATGTAACTTTAGATAATCATGACGAAAGTTAAATATAATCATGATGAAAGTTTATTAACCTATGACTATCACTATATTTTATTCTAGCATGCGAGTTAAAGACATTTTTTTCTTCATTTTTCTAACTGTAGCATTTAAAATTTAATACCATACATAACTTTTATAATCACATAATCAAAATATGAATATATAAAGTTTTAAATGATTATTTATCCAAAATAAACTATACACACACACACACACACACACACACACACAGAAATTCATGATTTAATACCAAGACATTTTATTAAGTATTCAAAATAAAAGTAAAGTCGGTGAAACAATAAAGCGCATGTATATATATATATATATATATATATATATATATATATATATATATATATATATATATATATATATATATATATATATATAAAATGGATAACTAATATAATTAAATGATTGAAAGGCAAGCTTAAATTTATTACAAATTTTAATTGATTATTTATCTCAAATGAGCTATATCTATAAAATAGAATACACACACACACATAGACATACATACATATATGTATATACATATATATATATATATATATATATATATATATATATATATATATATATATATATATATATATATATATATATTCACAAATTCATGATTAAATACCAAAAACTTCCATTAAGTAGTCAAAAAAAAATCAGGAAAAAATAAAGGGCGTATGTATATATATATATATATATATATATATATATATATATATATATATATATATATATATATATATATATATATATATATATATATATATCTGTGTGTGTGTGTGTGTGTGTGTGTGTAATGCAAATGCAAATTTATTACAAATTTTAAAGTTTTACTCAATACATATAATTATAGGTAATGACATTATCTAAAATAAGTGAAGTTGAATAGCTTTCAACAATTACAATGCAAAAAAGCCAAAATCCTTTTAGCCAAAATCGCTCAAAACTACTTCTCTGTTTCAGCAGCATAGTTGAGATACATATATAGTATATTTTTTGTTTTTAAAATATAAACATAGATTTTTTTTTCCCGAGCATTAAGACTAAGAATTGTATTTGAGTAGACCTTATTTGCAGTTGATACAAAGAAAGACCTGCCACTTAATTCAAAGATATGATGAAATAGCATATTCACATACCTATAAACTCTTATAACCCAAGAGGCTAGAAACTCTCATAATTTATTTTCTCCTCAACTACCATTCATTTCAAACATGATACAAATCAAAATTGTCTTATAATGATGTTTCACCACCTAGTTTTTTCTCTAGACACTGCTACGAAAAATACATACATATACAAATAATTATGATCATTAAAAGGAAAAAAAACCAATTCATTAACTAATGCTTCTATAATAACATGATCGACGTTAAGGACGAAGAAATATGTAAATTTCATAATAGAATCAAAACCTTACAACCTAAAAGACATGTGATATTAACTTTGGACGGGTGTAAATGCTAATGTAAAATCAAATGATAAACAAAAATTCTAGAAAAAAAAAGAGGTAAATTATTGCAGTTTACAACCCTGTTTTTAGACATTATATTTATAAGATCACACATAATTAAATTGTAATAATTAAAAAAGACTACATAATTTTATATTCAAAAATAAATTAACAGTTACATTTTCTTGTAAAATTAAATTAATTAGTAATGGAATGGATACAAATACAAATAATTAAAATAATGAATTAAAAATATAAACTATTCGTACTTAATTAAGAATTCAAACTTTCAAATTGCATTAATATTATAACGTAAAACATAGATACAAAAGATAGGGGCTGACGTCTCCAAGGCTAAATAAAGTTACAAAAGATAGGGACTAATGCCACCAAGGCTAAACACAGGTATATGACATAGGAACTAATTCCACCAAGGCTAAACACAAACTAATAACAAAAAGCAAAGGAAAAAAGAAAAATAGACACAGCAACAATAATGCCCAGCCTACATCAAGCTTACATTAAAATTACCCATGCCCAAAGCTAGAGCAAGTGATTAATAAACCCAAAAGATGCCCTAATCCTCCTCAAAACCTTACTCAATTTTTGACACCTCCTTGTGAGTGTGAAATGTTGGCCAGCAAGCTTTTGATAAGCTTCTTGAAGAGTGCTGTAATCCTAACCATGCAAAGCATCGCAATTCATCTTCACTAACACCAACTCCCTATGGTTATTATCCAAAATATCCAAATTGTAAAGCATTCTCAAATGATCAATGGTAGAGATGATAGCACTATTCTTAACATCCTTAGAACACTCATTACTAACACCAATCATACATGAAACATGGTTAACACTAGAGTCATCTCGTTGAGGATTAAACAGTGCAACAGTGAGTGCTACTATCATTGTTTTGGTATTCATATGTCGGAGCAGGCAACTCAAGTTGTTTCAAAATAGATTCAAGCACAACATCTAAACTAACCTTAATAAAACCATCGGTAGGCCAAAAAAATAAGAAAAACATAAGCACATATCATTATTCCTAAGCAGTAAACGGCTAAAAAAAATAAATTGAAGACACTTTTTTTTTAGGCATCAGTAATAGAAGGCTACTTACAACTGAAATGCAGCAGATGAAGAAAACTAAGGAAATAGCTCAATTTTGAAAAACCACCCTGAAGATGCAAAATCAAAGAACACCTTTAAAAAAAATTTCCAAAGAGGAATAGCAAAGTGGAAAAACAAAAGGAAGAAGCATAAAATAAAAAAAGAAATACAGTACATGTACCAAAAATAAGCAGTATTTGCAAGACAAAAAGCAAAGAGATGTAACAATTTCAGCAGAAAATAAATCTAAAAAAACATAGAAATAGCCTTAATCTAAAAAACATAAAAATAGAATATTAAAACAAAGTCTTCAAAGAGGCATATTCCAAAGAAATGACTCTAATTTCACTCCATCAACTATTCAAACCTAATGATCAATATTAATGACTACTAATAGAATAAAATCACAATGCAATTAAACCAAAAAACAATAAGATTACAGAGCCTATAAGTTGTGCAAAAGCATAAAAAAAGAAATTCAACACCAAATTGTCCTCCATGTAGTAATTTTTCAAAAAACAAACTGTCCAAAATATATCATAATATATAGTATTAATATTATCCTAAGCAACTAACTTGAAATGTATGGTACAAATAATAATATTATTATTTACTTAAAAGGAAGACTAATACTTATAAAATAGAATAATTATATGGGCTAACCTTTTAAGGCTAATGATCTGCATAAAAAATTTCATTTTCAAGATAATGAAGAGGATCTTGGCCTTTCATTAATGATAAAAAAAACTTAAGATCATCAAAATATATATTTTAAGCATTGCATAAAATTATAACAAATATATTTCATGATACACGATTTTTATAGAATTATAGAATTCTATTGAAATAGGTACAAAAGTTCTATTTTTTTTTTTACTTATTCAACAATCGAAGGCTGCAATCATAAATTAAAAGAACTCCCAACGCAATGAAGAACAAAAGATAAAGCAAGATTCTCACCACAAAATCTTGCTACTTCAACTACAAAATCATAAAAAAATTTCATATAGAAATAGGCATATCATATTTTTTGTTAACATCCTCAGATTAAGAAAAGAGAATAGCAAAGAACTACACAAAATAATATACACAAGAACCAAAGATTATATATATATATATATATATATATATATATATATATATATATATATATATATATATATATATATATATATATATATATATATATATATATGTGCACTGAATAATTATACTAATGAAAAAGTCATTATACATCGCAAGATAAACTACACATAACTCATAATCTGTTGATTACAAACTCAAATCTACAAAAATGAAAACCAAGAAAATATATAAAAATAGTACCAAATGAGAGTAAGATAATTGTAGACAAACACAATATGATAATGAAAAAAAAAACCTAGATTCAAATGAGCAAAAAAAAAAAAAAAAAAAAACCATGACTGGTCCATATGGCAACAACCTCTATAACATGCAGCAAATGGCAGATTTGCAAACACATATATGTTTGTAATATCTCGACAGTCAAATAATCCAAAAACACACATATTTAGGTACAAATTAAGTCAATAAATCATAAATTATCAGCTTGATGTGTGCATATAGAAGGTATGTGTGTAGGTGATTTTTCTTTAGAAATTGCAAGTGTTAGGATGCACTTTGACTTAATTTTATTCATAGTTTATGTATTGCATTTGAGAAAGGTTTTCTAAGGTTTTGTACGGTGAAAGAGCCTAAACAAAGCAATGTTAGATGGGGGATTGAAAGAAGGCTAGTGTGGAACCGAAATGGTCGAGAAAGGCTTCCAAATCAGAAGCTGAAGCATGTCGTAGGCTCATTGAAGGCATAGTGCCTAGTGTCATGGGCACGATGGGAGTGAATTCCAAGTCCGTTTTTATTTCGTCCAAGGGCCAATCTTTCAAACCTAATTGGACAAAGAGGCAGATTGCACTATAAATAGAGTAAGAAGAGAAGAAAAATAAGAGATGAGGAAGAGAACAAGAAACAAAAATCCTAAAGAGAGATTAAATTCAAAAAAATCAAGATTAAAGCTTAACGATTGAAGATTGAGCAATCCAATTTCCTCATCTCCTACAACCTTGGGTTTATGAATTTCTTTTCTTCTTGGTATTTGGTTTTAATTACAATCATGTTTAACTAACTCTTTAGTTAGGGATTAATGTTTTGAAACACAATTTCTTTGAATTATCTACATATCTAATTCATTGTGGTATATGGTATTTGCTATAAGTAATGCTTAACTTTATTTGGCCAATGAAGTTGTGATTTGTGTTGTGTTATGCATTAAGAGATGGTAATACAATAGACTCGCAAATACTTGTTTGATTACTAATTCATAAGAGATTATAATTAGTAATTAAATATCCGTAGGGTTTACTTAAATGCTAAATCTGGGAAATCAACAAATAGTTTAATGCAATGAGAATTGGTTGAACTGTTTAGAGATAACTTGAATTTTGGTTTAATTGATTAGATATCGAGAGAAGTTAATCAATGGTATAGGATAACCCAGATCATACACTATTTAGATATTAAGGTAATTGATTGATTGAGTGTGGATAAATATTAATTCCTGACCATTAAATCTCATTGTTTCTCTTCAAATTATTTCATTAAATTTAGTTGTTTTGTTTAAATTAAAAATCAAAATTAATTCATTAAGCCTTAAATAAAGGAAAGAAATAGTAGTTAGGTGGATAACATAGTCCTTGTGGGAACGATACTTTATTCACTCTATATTACTTATGGACTCCGTACACTTGCGGAAAATACCTAATAAGTTTTTGGCGCCGTTGCTGGGGACTATTGATTTAACATCATAATCTATTTGATTTTGTTTGATTTAAGGCAAATTTTACTTTTCTTTATTAACTTTTGTTTTGAGGTTTTTTATTTTTAGGTACTGCTTTTGTGCATGCACAATACTCAAAGATCAAAATTTGAACTCATCCTTTATATACTTGAGCTAACTAAATACGAAAGAGAGATCAAGAAGGCAAGACAAAAAGAAATAGCTGAGATGGCATATGAAACAGGACTTGGAGAGGTGAATCAAGAGCAGCAAGAGAACCCACATGGAAATCAAAGAGGGAATCAAAGAACTTTATTGGAATTCTCTATGCCAGGTTTAAATGGCATATAACAAGGAATTGCTAGACTAAGGGTCAATGCAAACAATTTTGAGATCAAGCTTGCTCTCCTCCAAATGCTTCAATCAATTGTTCAATTCTATGGATTGACTAATGAGGACCCCAATGCCCATATAGCCAATTTCTTAGAAATTTGTGATACCTTCAAGTATAATGGAGTTTCAAATGATGTGGTGAGACTTAGTTTATTTCCTTTCACTCTGAAGGATAGAGCTAAATCATGGCTAAATTCACTATCATCTGGATCTATCACTACGTGGGAGCAAGTCGCCCAAGCATTCCTTGCAAAGTACTTTCCTCTAGTAAAGACCACAAGGATTATCAAGGAGATCACAAACTTCCAACAACTTAAAGGGGAATCTTTAGACAAAGAATGGGAGCAGTACAAGGAACTTCAAAGAAGCTGCCTACACCATCATCTTCCTAATGAACTTTTGATCCAAACTTTCTATAATGGGTGCAATTCTCCCACAAGGGGCACCATTGATGCAGCAGCTGGAGGTTCATTGATAAGGAAGACAATGGAGGGGGCAATTGAGCTTTTAAAGGAGATGGCAATCAACAACTCTTCATGGCCTACTGAGCGTATCAAGCAACCACAAGGAAGAGATCAAAGAGGAGTTTTGGCGGTGGATCAGCTAACATCTTTATAAGCACAAGTTGCTATCCTATCAAAGCAACTTAGTGCTTTAAATGTTCCTTTAAACACTATTGCAGCAATTCAAAGTGGTTGTGATTTTTGTCAGGAGATGGGGCACACAAGCAATGACTGTTATATGGCTAACCTTGCAGCTGGGAATCAAGTGGAATAAGTCAACTATGTGGGAAATCAGTTCTAAGGAAGGTCAAGCAACAACCCCTACTCAAACACATATAATCCAGGATGGAGGAATCATCCTAACTTTTCTTGGGGTGGAAATAATGTGGGGCAATCAAATTTCAAAAAGCAACAAGGACCACTTGGATTTCAACAACCACTGGAAGATAGCCTCGCTAGCTTTGAGTCAAAGATGGACAAGTTCATAGAAGCCCTGAATAATAAAATGGCTAGTCAAGATGAAAATCAGAGAAGGATGGAGGCAAAATTCGATCAAACTACAAAGAATCATTCTTCCTCAATCCACAACTTGGAGGTACAAGTGGGGCAGCTTGGTAATACACTTGTAATTAGAAATCTAGGAAATCTTCCAAGCAACACGGAGCCTAATCCAAGAGAGCAGCTAAAAGCCATCACTTTGAGAAGCGGTAAGGAGTTAGCACCACCTTTGCTAAAGCAAAGAGATAAAGAAGATGAAAAAGAGGTGAATGAAAGCATAGGAGATAAGGCGGAAGAAGGATTAGATCAACAACCCATAAACCCCCCTCCGCCTCCATATAAACCAAAGGTGCCATTCCCACAAAGGTTGAGGAAGCAATAAGTGGACCAGCAGTTTTCCAAGTTCCTAGAAATTTTCAAGAAGTTGTAAATCAACATTCCTTTTGCTGAGGCTCTAGCTTAAATGCCAAAATATGCAAAGTTTCTGAAAGACATCATAACTAACAAGAGGAAGTGGGATGAAGGGCAAACTGTGCCTCTAACAGAAAATTGCAACTTAATCATCATAAGCAAGATGCCAGTTAAATTGAAAGATACAGGAAGCTTTACAATACCATGTGTTGTGGGAAACTTAGAATTTCCTGATTGTCTATGTGATCTTGGGGCTAGAATTAACTTGATGCCGATGTCTATCTTTGAGAAACTTAGTTTGGGGGAAGCAAAGCCTACCTCTATGCTCTTGTAATTAGCAGACCACTCAATCAAAAGACTATATGGAATCATTAAAGATGTGCTTATTAAAGTAGATAAAATCATCATTCCAGTAGATTTCGTGGTGCTTGACTTTGAGGAAGATAAAGATGGCTCGTTGATCCTTAGGCAACCATTCCTTAATACAGGTCGAGCTTTGGTAGATGTATAGGAGGGGAAGCTCACCTTGAGGATTGGGGATGAAAAAGTGGAGTTCAACATGTTTAACGCCATGAAACATCCTATGGAAAAGGAGGCTTGCATGAGGATTGATGTGATTGATGAATGCATCTCAAAAATCAAGAAAGAGGAATGGGAAAAAGCTAAATTTTTGGAGCAGACTAGTGTCGCAGGCGCAACATTTGTCGCGAGTGCAATGAGTGCAACAATCACTAGTGTCGCAGGTACGACACTAGCTGAGGTTAGATTTGGAGTTGAGATTGAAGGGACATGGTGCGACCGTGACACCTGTAGTGGGTGCAACACCCATATTCTCTGGAATTCTAAATTTTTGGTGAGAAATGACAACCCTACCCCACCATCTATTGAAAAGCCTCCCCAAGTAGAACTTAAACCACTTTCAAACCACCTGAGATATACCTTTTAAGAGGGGGAGAGACACTACCAATTGTAATTTCAAACAAACTCTCGAAGGAGTAAGAAAAAAGGGTAGTGGACTTGGTACAGCAAAGAATAAAAGCTATTGGGTGGCAAATCTCTGACATCAAGCGTATTAGTCCTTCCATTATCATGCATAAAATTCACATGGAGGATGGGTTTCAAGCTACAGCAGAAAGGCAAAGAAGACTAAATCCTAACATGAAGGAGGTGGTCAAAAAGGAGATCGTAAAGCTCTTAGATGCGGGGATCATTTATCCTATCTCTGATAGCTCTTGGGTGAGCCCAATTCAATGTGTACCTAAAAAGGGGGTATGATGGTGGTGGAAAGTGAAGATGGGGAGCTGATTTCAAAGAGGACAATCAATGGTTGGAGAGTTTGCATTGATTATAGGAAGCTCAATTCAACAATAAGGAAGGATCACTTTCCTCTCCCATTCATTGATAAGATGTTGGAGCGAAACGTAGGCCATACTCACTATTACTTCCTTGATGGGTATTCAGGGTACAATCAAATTTTCATCTCTCCAGAAGACCATGACAAGACCACTTTCACATGTCCTTATGGTACTTTCGCTTATAGGCGTATGCCCTTTGGATTATGCAATACACCTACTACTTTCCAAAGATGCATGATGGCTATATTTTCGGATATGATTGAGGACATTATGGATGATTTCTTTGTATTTGGAGATTCTTTTGATCAATGTCTTGCTAATTTAGATTGGATACTCAAAAGATATGAAGACATAAACCTAGTGCTAAATTGGGAGAAGTGCCATTTCATGGTAGAAGAAGGGATAGTATTAGGACACAAAATTTCAAGCAAGGGCCTGGAAGTTGATAAAGCAAAAATTGAAGTCATAGAGAGATTGCCTCCATCAACTTCAGTGAAAGGAGTTCAAGCTTTCTTGGATCATGTAGGGTTCTATAGGTGATTTATCAAATATTTTTCTTTGATTGCTAAACCTCTCACTAACTTATTGGTTAAAGATGCTCATTTTGATTTTGATGCTTAATATTTGGATGCTTTTAAGAGATTGAAAGAAGCCTTAGTGTCAGTCCTAATTATCTCCCCTCTTGATTGGGCTCTTCCCTTCGAAATCATGTGCGATGCAAGTGATCAAGCCTTGGGTTGTGTATTAGGACAACAAAAAGAAAAGAAGCTCCATGTGATTTCTTATACAAGCAAGACATTAGCTGGAGCTCAACTTAATTACACAACTACAGAGAAGGAGATGCTGGCTATGGTGTTTGCAATTGATAAATTTCGCTCATATGTTATTGGCTCAAAGGTTATCATCTTCATTGATCATGCAGCTTTAAGATACCTTTTTGCTAAGAAAAATGCCAAGCCTCGACTCATTTGATGGGTTTTGCTTCTCTAAGAGTTTGACATCGAGATAAAAGACAAGAAGGGATCAGAAAATCTAGTAGCAGATCATTTGTCTCAATTGGAAGGAGTTGAGCATAAGTATAAGGATGAATAACACATCAATGAGTTTTTCCCTAATGAATCTCTCATGCTTATTGAACAAATAAGCACTCCTTGGTATGCAAATGTGGCAAATTAATCAGTTTATGGCATTCTACCCCCAAATTTGTCTTATCAGCAAAAGAAGAGGTTCTTGTTTGACGTTAATCACTATTTTTGGGATGAGCCCTTCCTCTATAAAATTTATGGGGATGGATTGATTAGAAGATGTGTACCAGAGGAAGAGATGTTAGAGGTAGTAAATCAATGCCACAATTCAGCTTATGCAGGCCATTTTGGGGCCACCAAAACTGTTGCTCAAGTTCTGGAGAGTGGATTCTTTTGGCCCACTTTATTTCAAGACACTAAGAACTTAATTGCCCATTGCAATCGATCTCAAAGAGCTAGAAATCTGTCAAAGAGGGATGAGATGCCACTCACCTCCATTCAGGAAGTGGAATTATTCAATGTGTAGGGACTTGACTTCATGGGTACATTTCCCTCCTCTTATAGGAATAAATACATTTTGGTGGGGGTTGACTATGTATCTAAATGGGTTAAAGTGATTGCTACTCCTAGCAATGATGCCAAGGTGGTGAACAGGTTCCTAAAGAAGCTCTTTTCAAGGTTTGGGGTTCCAAGAGCTATAATCAGTGATGGGCGCACTCATTTTTGCAACAAAAATTTCAAGTCCTTACTCAAGAAATATAGAGTCCATCATAGGGTAGCCACACCCTACCATCCTCAAACTAGTGGTCAAGTGGAGGTGTCCAATAGAGAACTGAAAAGAATCCTTGAGAAGATAGTCAATGGGTCCTGGAAAGATTGGATGAATAGTCAATGGGTCCTGGAAAGATTGGATAATGCTTTATGGGTGTATAGGATGGCCTACAAAACACCTATTGGTATGTCACCATATAGGTTGGTGTATGGCAAGGCATGTCACCTATCAGTAGAGCTAGAACATTGGGCTTATTGGGCAATAAAATTACTCAATTTTGATTTAAAGGCTGCTAAAGGCAAAAGGCTACTAGATTTGAATGAGTTGGAGGAAATCGAACAGTTAGCCTATGAGAATGCCAAGATCTACAAAGAGAAGACCAAGAGATGGCATGATGCTCGCATCCTTAAGAAAGACTTTAAGGAAGGAGACTCATTCTTATTGTTCAATTCAAGGCTAAAACTTTTCCCAGGCAAGTTGAAATCAAGGTGGAGTGGACTATTCAAAGTGCCTCGAGTATTTCCCCATGATGTTTTAGAACTTAAGAATTCAAAAAGGGAAACCTTCAAGGTCAATGGGCATAGATGCAAACTCTATTATAGTGATATTATGACTCAAGCAAGGGAATCAATCTCCCTAATTGAAATTCATTAAAGACAATATCCTCAATGTTCAACTATCACGCCGTTAAAGAAGCACTTCTTGGGAGGCAACCTAAGTTATCCTTTGTTATTTCTTGATAATTTTTAGTTCATTAATTATAGTTAAGGATTTGCAGCTGTTAATTAGTGTTCATTTATGATTTTTCACTTTTAGTTGATGGTTTGTTTTAGTTGTTTTCTTATTTCTTAGGTAGCAGAGCATATGGGAGGTCATCCGAGAGTAAAGCTCAACAACGTGGGCACACCAAACGTCACGGGCGTATTGAGCAAGCAAGCAGGCATGCTGGGCCCACTGGCCTCATCGCGAGCGCACTAGCCATCGCACCTGCAATAGAGGGCGCAGCAACTAGTTGTGTCGTGACCGCATCATCCATCGCAAGCATGATGTTTTAGCAAAAAAAGGGGCTTTTAAAATAGCACGTGAGTAGCCTAAAACCCCCATTCTTCTTCTTCTTCCCCAAAATTTTTGCGTCTATCTCTACCACTCTTCAAATCCCTAACTCCTAAACTCTCAAATCCTCCTAAAATCCTCCCAATTTCCTCTTTTAAAATCCAACACAACCCCAAATTCCTTCATATTAATAAGAATCCATGGCTTCAAGGGTCAAGAGTGTGGCTAAGAAGGCTAGCTCAAGGAAAGGGAAAGCAAGAATGAAGGAGGAAGAAACAAGCAATCTTGCCTACAAATTTGGTGCTCCATTTCCAATTTTTAGCGAGGAAGAAGGCAAGAGGTATGTTTCTCTAACGAAATGTACAATGCACCCTTGTAGATATTTGGGTGATCATACCTTAGAAACTATAAAATTGAAGGAAAAATTGACAAAATTATGTTCTAAACTTGGTTGGGGAAAATTTATAGAGATGAAAAATCCTACATTTATGGAATTAACTCATGAGTTTTTCACTACCTTAAAGTACTCCACTTCTAGTGAAAAAAATTCGGAATGTAGGATGTTAGGCAAAGAGTACCAAATTGATTGTGATATCATGTTTAGAGCTTTTGGATTGCCTAAAGGAGGAAGTACAAATTTTGTGAAAAATTTTGATATTGGTAAATTTTGGAAGAAACTAACAGGGTTAGACAAGTTTGATCCTCACAAGGCATCAAATGGGTTAATTAGAGATCATAGTTACTTGCTTTTGCATAAATTCATGTGTCATGCTATTTTTGGCAAACTAGAAAGTAATAAGGTCTATACAAAAGAATTGTTTATATTGTGGTGTTTGCACAAAAATCATAAAATTTCCACCACTTACTATATTTTTCAAAGTTTGATATACATTGTAACTCACCCCAAGGTAACATATTGTAACTAGACTTGCTATGTATTTCCAAGTTTTTGATAAGAATAGTCTAGTAATAGAAGAGTTGAAGGGAGGAAGTTTTACAATAGATGCACTGATTCGGTCTAAGATCATTGAGGTGGATATGTCCCTGAAAGAGCTCGCCACTCAAAAATGTCAACAGTTAAGGCATGGCCTGCAATCAAGCATTTCGGCTACTTCTTCAACTCATGAGGAGGACGATGAGGAAGAGGAGAGTGGAGATGAAGAAGAAGAAGAGGATGATCATGAGGAGGAGGCCGGTTGGAAGCAAGTTTTACGATGGTTGGATGCTATTAATGAGCACAACCAAAGGGTGAGCACTAAATTGGATGATATGGATTTGCGACTTTGTCATGTGGAGAAGGAGCAATCCTACCAAAGATATAAGCTTTCTAAGTTTTTCGATCAATTGGGCCTTGACATTCCATCTCCTCCACCATTACCTCCAACTTAGCAAAGGCAGTTTCTTAAACCTCTATTTCTTGTTCGTTTTTGCATATTTCATATGATCATTTTGTTTGCATATTGGAAATCACATTAGGGACAATGTGATATTCAAGTGTGGGAGGGGAGGGGGTGATCTTAATGTGTTGTGAATTGTTATAATTATTTTCTTTTTATGTGTTTTGGTTATATTTGTTTGGTTGGAGTATAACATAGTCATTCTCAATTATAGCTTGAACATTGGACATAATTTAATTGAAATGGATTTTAAACAGTAAAGGATGCTCTCCCTAGTAATCCCTTACTCTAAGAAAGTTTATTAAATGGATGATTAGTTTAAGAACTCTCACATTTATATTATGTTTGCTTAGAAATTTTTGAATACATTAGCTAACTAATAATTTACCTTTCATAATTATGTACAACTAGCTAGAAAAGGACCAAAGGATTTTTGTTAAGTAGGAATATGATATAGGGAAATCAATAATAAAAGGGGGGTTAGTTAGTTAATAATAATAAAAAAAAAATTTTGCAAGATGGAGGTAAAACACACTTGTAAAAGCAAATGGAGCATAAAATGCACTTGCAAAGGTGAGATGGAGTGTAAAACGCACTCACAAAAGAAAAAATATATGTAATAAAAATTAATTAATTAACCCCTTTATGCTTAAGTGTTTTAAAAAATCCTATTGATTCCCATTGAGCTTAATTATATTTGGTAATTTTTGGCAAGTTATCTAATTATGATTGGTAAATTATGGGTTAAGATATGTGTTTTATCTTTTCTTTTTAAGTATACTCTTTATGTGAGAATTCTTGTTCTAGGCATCCTTGTTAATAAAAATTATTGATTTTGGGGTACTTAGGAGTGCATAAATAAAGTATGTGATGAATGTTCCTTGAGATTGAATGTGTCTAATGGGGTGGTGAAAAATTTGAGAATGAAAATGTTGAGTGTTTGCTTGAGGACAAGCAAAAATTCAAGTATGGGGGAATTTGATGTGTGCATATAGAAGGTATATGTGTAGGTGATTTTTCTTTAGAAATTATAAGTGTTAGGATGCATTTTGACTTAATTTTATTCATAGTTTATGTATTGCATTTGAGAAAGGTTTTCTAAGGTTTTATAGGGTGAAAGAGCCTAAATGAAGCAAAGTCAGATGGGGGATTGAAAGGAGGCTAGTGTGAAACCGGAATGGTCGAGAAAGGCTTCCAAATCGGAAGTTGAAGCATGTCACGGGCGCACCAAAGGCAGAGTGCCCAGTGTTGCAGGCACGATGGGAGTGAATTCCAAGTCTGTTTTTATTTCGTCCCAGGGCCAATCTTTCAAACCTAATTGGACAAGGAGGCTGATTGCACTATAAATAGAGTAAGAAGAGAAGAAAAATGAGAGAAGAGGAAGAGAACAAGAAACAAAAATCCTCAAGAGAGATTAAATTCAAGAAAATCAAGATTGAAGCTTATGAATTGAAGATTGAGAAATCCAATTTCCTTATCTCCTACAACCTTGGGTTTATGAATTTCTTTTCTTCTTGGTATTTGGTTTTCATTACAATCATGTTTAACTAACTCTTTAGTTAGGGATTAATTTTTTAAAACACAATTTCTTTCAATTATCTATATATCTAATTCATTGTGGTATGTGATATTTGCTATGATTAATGCTTAACTTTGTTTGGCCAATGATGTTGTGATTTGTGTTATGTTATGCATTGAGAGATGGTAATACAATAGACTTGCAAATACTTGTTTGATTACTAATTCATAAGAGATTATAGTTAGTAATTAAATATCCATAGGGTTTACTTAAATGCTAAATCTATGAAATCAACAAATAGTTTAATGCAATGAGAATTGGTTGAACTGTTTAGAGATAACTTGAATTTTGGTTTAATTGTTTAGAGAATTTAATCAATTATATAGGATAACCTAGATCATACACTATTTAGATATTAAGGTAATTGATTGATTGAGTGTGAATAAATATTAATTCTTGACCATTAAATCTCATTGTTTCTCTTCAAATTATTTCATTAAATTTAGTTGTTTTGTTTAAATTAAAAATCAAAATTAATTAATTAAGCCTTAAACAAAGGAAAGAATAGTAGATAGGTGGATAACATAGTCCTCATGGGGACGATACTCTATTCACTCTATATTACTTGTGAACTTCTTACACTTGCGGAAAATACCCAACACAGCTTCAACACATACATTTCTAGTATACTATCCAAAAACTTGGAAATTTCATTACATATGTAGGAGATCAACTAAACCAAAGAGAGTAGTTTTAAAACTTATAGGCAGACAGAAAAATCACCAAATTTAAAAAATGCAAAATAAAAAAGCAGAAAAGGCAGACTGAGAAACAAAAACAACCAAGATAAACTGAGTTAGCTGAACAAAAATAGATTAAACAATAAAAAAACACAAAATCATAGTTAATGTAAATGTTTTCCCTTCTAATAGAAAATGAAAAGGGCATTTTTCTATCTTGGCCTCTTATTAAGAAGGAAAATAACTTCAAAAATAGATACAAAAGTAAAAAAGGTAGAAAATATAAAGAAAGAAAATGGTTGCCTCTAAAAAATAGTAAATTGATAGCAAAATAAAATAAAATAAAAACATCACCACAGAGACCAAGCATTTAAAAACCTAAAAAAAAAAAGTACAAAACAACAACTCAAAATAAGAAAAAAAAAAAAAAAGAGATGCATGCAAGAGAACATTTTAAATGCCAAAGCAATGTAAGTTGAGTTAAAACACAAAGTATTCACCAAATAAAAAATTATGTATTTAGAAAGACAAGTTTATGAAATAAAAGGCAGTGCATTACACAAACAAAGCAAGTAAACACTAGCCTTTAGAGTCCAAAAAAATATCATTAAAATAATGACTATTTGAAGACTAAGTACAATCTATTTTTCAAAATAAAGCATAATAGACACAAATACTCTTAAAAAAAAAAGAAAAAAAGCAAATGAATATAAAAAAACATATACTATAAATCTTAGAAAATGCAAAAAAAAAAAAAAAAAGATAAAGGCATATAAACAATTGCTATTAATGAAAGGAGTAAATAATAGAGAGAGATATACTTGAAAAGTAATTAAGAAGACATAGAGGAGATGGCTAGCATTCAATGTAGGAGGAGACATTTATAACATAGGAACACCATTAAAAAATCTTAGAAGATAAAAAAGAACTAATCAAAGCCAGCAATCAGCAATGATTTTTAGAGAAATAGACCCTATTATAGGGGCTAAGTAGGGGCCAATCATATTGAACAAAAAAAATATAAGATAGCAAAAAGAAGGTTTAAACTCCCTACTGTAGAGCTTAAATATAGGCCAAACAACTTCAATTTAGGAGATACTAAAAGATATCATATAGACCCTACCATAGATGCTAAAGAAAAACCAATCACATTTTACACATCATATATAAAATAATATTGCAGTGACCATTTAACTGCCTAGTTAAGGATTATTTCACTGTGAATAAATCCTCTGACACAAGGCATCAAATAAGGGCCAATCAGTTTCAATTAAGGAGATATTAGTAATGATTTAAAGACAAATAGACCCTAATACAGAGCCTAAAAAGAACCAATCACATTTAATAGATGAGATATGGAATTACACTACAGTGACTATTTAACTCCCTAATTAGCCATTATTTCAATATGGATAAAACCTCTAACATAAGGCATTAAATAGGCCAATCAATTTAAATTCATAAGATATTAAAATATCATGTCTGTAAAAAAATCATAATCATCTAAAGTAGGGAAAAATAATTTTTTAGATGAAAAAAAAATGGAGAAAAGGATAATTGCAAAGGGCTTGTATAAAGAGCAACAAACAGTGAGCTCCAGCAAATAAACCAGGATCGCCAAAGCAAGCCAAGCCATTTTCACTCCACCGCAACTCATCATGAGAAAAAGGGAACATGCAAAAGAACACAGAAAAAAAAAAGAAAGTTAGACAACCGGCAACTGAATAATAAAAATAAAAAAAAGCAAAAAAAAAAAATAAAGGTCATGAATTTAACAGGGAACTAAAAAAAAGAACATAACTAATTCAAAATCAACATAAACAAAAGCAATAAAAAAGTGATATAAAGGGCTCACCCAAAGAAATTAGGTTCGCAAACACGCATGCAGACCAAAAAGCAATCAGAGAGGAATTTGGCAAAAAACCAAACCTGCGAAGAAAATAAACACAACATTTAAACAGAGAAGGATCAGGAACAAAAAATGAAGAGAAGAACAAAAATAGAGGTTTAAATAGCCATGGAGACTAATCAATAGAGAAGAAAACTCTTGAAGGAGAAAGAAAGAGAAAGAAGCGAGAGGCGGTTGAAAGAAAGGAGCAGACCAAAGAACAATTAGGGCTGCCAATGGGTATTATGCGAAAAGACTAAAGAGGACTCAAGCACGACACCATTTTCTAGGATGAAAAGGAGGAACAAAGGGCAAAGCAAACGTTTCATATGTTAGCAAATAACATGGTGGCATTTTAGACCAAGCAATAGAGAGAATTACGGCCAAAATGGACATTTCACGCAAGGTGAATAAACAAAATGGCATCCTTTTAGGGAGGCACAGAAGGTGAGTGAGGGAAAAAAGACAATCGATTACAATTAAGCATAAAATGGTACCATTTTTAAGAGGTGATAGCAGGGATCCAAGGGCAGCTAAGACATTTCAGACTCACTAAATCAATTTTTTTGTGCACTGTTCATCTACAGTGCTTTTCTTGACCGGTTTTAATGTTTTTATATATGATATGAAAATAGGAGGAGTCTAATTCAAAACCTTTCATATTCTAGAATTTCAATTTTCATATCAGTATTCTTATTAACTTTCAAAATTTTGATGGGATTTGGTAATATTAGTATTAGTGTTATTGCACCCATTGCTAACATAATCCTCATATATGTATTTATATGCTTCCCTTTTTAAACTGTTTCCACTCTATTTCAGTCAAAAATATAATGCTTTGAAATAACATATGGTGTAAGAAACAAAATATTCCTCCATTATCTTCATAAAGATGAAAGAAAAAAAATGTCTTTACAATCTTGAGATCTTAGCATGTGAAGAGCACTACAAAAATCTAACGATTTACTGACGAAAATTAGCGACGGACTAAAATCCATAACTAAATACTAACTGAATACTGATAGAATACTAATGGAATACTTTCTAGCAATATTTGTCTCTTTACTGACCATTTATTGACAAAAAAAGCAAGATTACTAACGAAATACGGACGGAATATACTGACGGATAGTGACCAAATTTTACTGACGGTTTAGTGACCAATTACAGATGAAAAAGGATATGCAGGAATATTTTGGTGGCAATTAAGACATTTACTAATGGAATTATTTGCTGCAATAGGCATTCCATCAGTAAATCTGATCAGATACTGACGGAATACTAACCGTATTGAAAAATAAGAGCAGAAGATTTTTGTGGGAATCAAAATATTTAATGATGAAATGCCATGCGGTAGTAGGCTTTTCGTCAGTAATCCATCAGTAAATTATAAATAATGCTGATGGAATACCGATGGAAGTGAAAAATAGGTGTGCATTTTACTGTCTTTAGCCTTTTACTGACAGATTTTTTAATCCATGTGGCACTATCCGTCGATAATCTGTCAGTAATCATGAAATATAAGCTGTTGACCTTCTTTTTTCTCTCTTCCCTTTCTTCTTCTTCTTCTTCTTCTTCTTCTTCTTCTTCTTCTCTTGTCCATTGCCGCTGCCGCTGCTGTTGCTCTTTGCCGCCCTCCCATATACCGGCCAGAGTTTATCCCTCACCGGAGATTTCATTTTTCCACTGGTATTTATATGATTACCTTATTATTGATTATGATTTAAATTGAATTTTTGTTTAGATTGATTTAGGATTTGTGTGTGTGTGTATATATATATATACATACATATATATATATATATATATATATATATATATATATATATATATATATATATATATATATATATATATATATATATATATATATATAGATATATATATATATATATATATATATATATATATATATATATATATATATATATATATATATATATATATATATATATATATATATATATGTATATATATATATATATATATATATATATATATATATATATATATACATATGTATATATATATATATATATGTATATATACATATGTATATATATATACATATATATGTATATATATATATGTATATATATGTATATATATATATATACATATATATATATATGTATATATATATATATATATATATATATATATACATATATATATATATATATATATATATATATATATATATATATATATATATATATATATATATATATATATATATATATATATATATGTATATATATACATCTATATATATATATATATATATGTATATACATATATATACATATATACATATATATATATATATATACATATATATATATATATACATATATATATATATATACATATATATATATATATACATATATATATATATATACATATATATATATATATATTGATTTGGGATTTGATTTATTGATTTGGGATATAATCTCTGCAACCTAGGAGTTAGAGGGAAGCTTTAAATCCAATCGCTCATAAGCTGTATGACATATTAGAGGCAGCTGATAAAGAATTATGGCCTGGCTGTGAGAAATAGTCTAAATTATCTACTGTGGCATGACTTCTAAATATCAAGTTAGAACACCATCTATCTGAAAGGTGTTATGATGAGATATTGCAATGGTACAATGAGTCATTGCTTGTGAATAACACAATGGTTGATAGTTTCTATAGCATCAAGAAGTTAATGCAAGGTTTGGGCCTTCCAGTTGAGAAAATTGATTGTTGCAATAACAATTGCATGCTTTATTGGGTGAAGATAGTAATATAATTGCATGTAAGTTTTATGATTGGCCAAGATATAAGCCAAGACGTAGGGGTGCATGTCCATTAAAAAAAAAATATTTCATATAAGATTATGTTTTACTTCCCTCTGACTCTGAGGTTATAGAGATTATATGCCTTTGAGGCAACTGCAAAGCATACGAGATGGCATACAAAACATGCAAAGGAAGATGGGGTGATGCAACACTGTTAAGATTCTATAGCATGGAAGCATTTCAATTGGGTGAATCTAGATTTTGCTTCTAAAATTCGCAATGTCCATTTAGGCTTATGCACTGATGCCTTCCAACCTTTTGGATAATCTGGACAACAATACTCATCATTGCCAATTATAGTGGTGCCATATAATTTGCCTTTAAGGATGTGTATGAAGAAGGAGTACATGTTCCTGTCTATAATAGTTCCTAGACCAAATAATTCAAAACAAAAGTTAGATGTATTTTTGTAGCATCTGATTTCAGAATTGCTACGATTGTGAGATATAGGCATTGAAACATATGATGTGTCTATGAAGCAGAATTTTCAGATGCAAGCTGCTCTAATGTGGACTGTGAGTGACTTTTTTACATATAGTATGTTGTCTGGTTGGAGTACTCAGGGTAGACTTGCATGTCCATATTGCAAGGAACTAATAGATTCTTTCACTCTTCCTAAAGGGGGTAAGCAATTGTAGTTTGATTGCCATCATAAGTTCTTATCGCTTGATCATCCTTTTAGATGGAACAAAATAGCTTTCATAAAAGACAGAGCTATTCAAGCAACTGCTTCTCCTATGCATTCGAGAATTGAATTGTTGCAGGAAATAACTAGTTTGAAGTTGATGAGGGTGACCGAAGTAGGAGCTAATGATGTGAATGCTCAAATTGCGAAGCGAAGCAGATATGGATGGCCGAAACGAAGTATATTTTGGGATTTGCCATATTGGAGGACCAATCTAATTAGAATAATTTGGATGTCATATATATTGAGAAGAATGTGTTTGAAAATATATTCAATACGGTAATGGACATCCCATGAAAAACCAAAGATAATGCTAAATCCATTTAGGACTTGAAACAGTTCTGTCTCCGTAAAGAGTTAGAGATGGATGAAGTGTCTGGAAAATATCCAAAGGCAAAATATGTGTTCCATAAATAGGCCAAACAAGTCTTATGTGAATGGCTGAAAGATCTGAAATTTCCTAATGGGTATGTATCTAATATGGGTCGATGCGTTGATATATGGAAACTAAGATTGTTTAGGATGAAGAGTCGTGACTGTCATATTTTTATGCAATGCTTGCTTCCTATTATGTTTCATGAAATTTTGCCAAGGGATGTCTAGCAACCATTGACAGAGTTGAATTTATTTTTCAAAAAACTCACTTCAACACTTCTTAGGGAAGAGGACATGGAAAAGCTTGAAAATACCATTCCACTCATTTTGTGTAAATTAGAACTCATTTTTCCTCTAAGTTTCTTTAACTCCATGGAGCATCTACCATTACATCTTGCTTACGAAGCTTGTATAGCGGGTCCAGTTTAGTACCGATGGATGTATCCATTTGAGAGGTAAAATATTTGCTGATTTTAATATTTACAATCACATCCATTCATTTATACTCAAATTTCATAATCTATGATATTTACCTACTGTAGATTTAATGGACATTTGAAATATAATGTCAAAAATAAAGCAAGAGTTGAAGGCTTCATTTGTAATGCATACTTAGTTGAGGAAGCTTCATCACTTTACTCTTATTATTTCGAATCCCATGTCTATACAAGGCATAAGAGAGTAGCTCGAAATGATGATAGTGGAATGCCTGAAGGAGCAAATATGCCTGGTATTTTATCAATACTCACTCATTCAAGGAGACCGCTTGGTCGACATAAAATAAGATTGATGATCGACAAAGAATATAAGGCGGCTCAATCCTACATTCTTCTTAATTGCTCAAAAGTTGCAAAATATGTCGAGTAAGTTATAACTTAATTAAAATAACTCATTCTTTATCATTCTGCATAGTTTCCTTTCCATTTTACTTACTATTTTCCTTATGAATGAAACTTATATATTGATATGTTAAAGCAAACTATGCCGAATATATCAATAATTGATATAGACAAAAAATTAGAGACATAATTTATGTACTGGTTTCATTCATATGTAAGTATAATGTAGTACCATTACTTAAAAAATTAATCTTAAATTTTTATCCTATACAATCAAATTGATATGTTTATTTTTATCATAGGCCACTGATCCTATGAATAGAATAATAAATCAATTCAGTATTGATCTGTCCAAGGGTCCGTTACGAAATGTTACGACCTATCCTATTTACTTCATGAATGGTTACAAGTTCCATACTGAAAAGAGAAGTTCGGGTAGGTCATCAATAAATAGTGCGGTATGTATAAAGGGTTCCAATTACAGTGAGAATGCATTTGACTATTATGGTTGATTAACCAATATAATGCAATTGGAATACCCTGCACTTCCAATTAAGAGGACTATTTTGTTTAAGTGTGAATGTTTTGATCCAATGCCAAATGTGAGAACGAAAGTTCATGAGTAATATAATCTTGTTGAAGTCAACCACAGGCGGCGATTCAATAAATATGAGCCATTTATATTGGCAATGTAAGCTTGTCAAGTCTATTATGTTTCTTATCCGAGTCTACAACGAGATAAAGTGGATTAGTGGGCAATATGTAAGATTAAAGCTAGATTAGTCATAGAGATTAAGGAGGGTAGTGAAATAAATACAACATCTAAAGAACCATTTCAAGATGACGAAGTTGATGAACCTATACTTGAAGTTAATAATAATGAGCCTCCTGCAACTTTAAATAATCCTGACAAGCCATTAGTTGAAATGGATGATGAAGATGATAATGATACAGATGATGAATCCGAATTTGATTCAGATGTTGAGACATTTGAGGAAAACATAAATGAAGATAAGCTCGAAGAAATAGATTTTGAATAAATATATTGTGTACTTATTTCCCAGGGATTGTGTATGGATTTTTTCTAATTGTGTAAAAGAATATTATTTTTACATTTACAATGTTACATTATATTTCAATGAAGTCATTTTTAACTTGTGTTGCATTTTTTTTTAATATTTACATTATTATTTAATGATTACCCCATATCAATTTTCAATTTTTTATTTGTGTGGATGTACTTTTTATGTAATACTAAATAATGAACGAACTTATTAAACTTTACTAAATATATAGATGTCAACTTTGAGACGTGTATCGACTCCTGGAGATACTCCTAGTAGCAATATATTGACGTCCCAGAAACGGCGTCGCTCAGAGGGAGGGCCTGCTACCATTAGTGATTTTCCCACTATCCTTTCTTCTTTACCATCTTTTCGCCTTCTATACTACCTACATTCACCCTTTCGATTGTCACCACACAGATCCTTTTATCTTTTCCTCCTCCTATGCCTACTACTTCATCCACTAGTCCTATACTTTCATCACCTTCCATTATTCCTTCTTCCATTTCCCCTCCATCCACTATGCCTTCTTCTGTTGCCCCTCCATCCACTGTCCCTTCTTTAGTTACCTCTCCATCTACTATTTCTTCTCTTACCCTTCCATCTACTATTCCTTCTGTTACCCCTCCTTCTACTATCCCTTCGCCTATTTCTCCATCTAGCCATCATTTATTTTCTACACCTACCACCATTACCTCTGCAGCAGCTCCTACCACTACAGCAGCTCCTATCACTGTATCAGCTTCTACCACTACCCCACCAGTCCTGCCTTTAGATTCGAGGTGTAGGCAGCATTTCACATTGGAGGGAGATGTGTAAGTACTATATTTCTTTAGGTAATTCTTGATTTATAATATCTTACTTTTCGTTTAACAAACATTTAAGTTTTTTAATTGCAGGATGTATCTATTAGATGCGACGCGGATAATTTGCAAGATATTTAAGAAGCAATTAAGACTTGAAGGTACGTGTTGGAAATCAGTGCCTCAGGAGACGAAAGAGTTCTATTGGAAAGAGTTTCAAGTAATAAATAACTTATTATATAGAATTCAAAATTATATATATATATATATATTCTAAAATAATAAATATAAAAATAATACATAATAAATTATATGTTATATATAATACTATATTAAAAAATATTAAGTATAATAAACATAATAATATATAATAAACTGTAATAATATATAATAAAATATAATAATTTATTAGTAATATGTATTAAATAGATACATACTATTAGTAAATTAATTTTGTATTTTATATATTAATTATTATTTATATACTAACTTGTATTTTTGTTTTTTTTTGCAGAAGTATTTTTACTGGAATCTCGCTATATCAGAGATGCTGAAGATACTTCTTTTTAAGAAAGCTGCAATTCGGTACAAAAACTTCCTCTACGACGTCAAGAAAAGGGGAATAGAGAGACATGGGTTCCTCAAGAGACATGGAATGTTTGGAAAAAACATTGGGATTCTTTGGAGCATAAGCAACTATCCCAGAAGGCATCCATGAACAGAAAGTTAGATAAAGGCGTTCCAGCGAGTGGACAGTCTAAGCATACTAAAGGGTATGTCCCTGCTGCGGAGCATGTTAGGAAATTGGTAAGATGTCGATTTTTTTTTATAATGAGTAATTAAGTAATTCAAGTTTTACAATTTTTTTTATAATAGTTTTTGTATTCTAAAAAATTAGAATTTTTTTTTTCATATTTGAGAACTCAAAAATATTATTGTTGAAAAGAAAACTATATTACATTCATATAAGAGTATTTTTACAAATTAATTCAAATATTTTATTTAAATTCTATTTCCTGCAAAAATTCAACATTGAATGTATTAAATAATTTTTTTTTATCACCAACACTAGATTAAAAAAAAGGTACCTTTCCTAAGATATGTTATTTAATCTAACCAAAGTTAGATGCAAATAAAAAAATAAAATATTTCATAAAGGCAAAGCTGAGTTACGAAATCAGGAAATTGGTAAGATGTCGATTTTTTTTTTATAATAAGTAATTAAATCGTACATACTTTGAAAATTCATTTATTTTTTAAGTTATTAATTTCATAATTTTTTTATTTACTAAATGTGGGATGGTACTTTTAATTTTTAATAGAGAAATGATTTTGCTCGAGACCCCAGTCCGGAGGATATCTTCGTCTGCATCCACACGAGGAAGGAAGACTGATAGACCTTTGTCGACCAGTGCTCCTAGCGGATTCATGTAAGTTTTAATTAGCAATTTTCCTATTAAAGTACATTAAAAATTTTAAATGTTAACTACTATTATATTGAAAATAGAAGGATCTCAGAAACCTCCGCGAACAAATGCCCTAGTTGGCTCCTGGATCCGCTGAGCCAACTCATGTAGATGAGTTTGAGCTATACTTCAAAGCTGTTGGGGGTCGGGAGAAGGGATGAGTCTATGGGATGGGTTCGATGGCTCGCTCATTTGGACATCTCGGAGCCAGTTCTTCCTCAGCTCCATCACCGCCTATGCAACATGAGATCAATAGGCAAGTAGCTCAGATGCGAGAGGAGATGCAGCATAAGATGCAGCGGACAATCCAAGCGCAGGTCCGCCAGCAGGTCGAGTTGCAGATGCAGCAGTTCTTCTCTAGGTATTTTGTTGGTGGTGCTGCTCCTCCACGTGTTCCACCACCGGCTTCTACTACTACTGATCAGCACACTTCAGTTGGAGATGCTTCTATTGCTGTTGCTGATACGTATACAGTAGATTTGGAGTATGGTCAACATCATGTCGAGGGCCACAAGGAAGATGATGCTCAAGAGCATGATTAGTTATTTTTTTAGTTTTTTTAGTTTAGTTATTTGTTACATTTATATGGTGTACAATATATTACATTTTTTATAAATAATATTACATTTTATAGAATGAAAATTTTTTATTTTCACATTATATATTAATTTATAATTTTCTAACTAATTTATATTATATAAAATTAATTTATTAAATAATAAAAAATTTATTAAAAATTATTTTCCAATCTACTAATGGATTACTGACCGAAATGATTATTAAATTATTTTTTTTATATATTACCGACCATTTTACATAAAATAATATTTTTTATGCTTATTTTATTGATGGATTACTAACTGTGAAATTAAAATATTTTTTTTACTAAAAATTACTGACGGATTATCGACCATTTCGTCATAAAATATTATTTTTTTAGTTATTTACTGATAGATTACCGACTATTTTGTCATAAAATATTATTTTTTTAGTTCTTTTACTGACGGATTACTGACTGTAAAATTAAAATATTATTTTTGACTAAAAATTACTGACGGATTATTGATCGAAAATATTATTTAATTATATTTTAATGACGGGTTACTGACCAATTACTGATAAATTTTGATTTTTAGAGACGGATTACTGACGAAATATTAATATTTGTAATATTTTTTCTAATAAAATTACCGACCATTTTCTATAAAATACTGACCGAATTCCATTGGTTAATTTATCGATGAAATATTTTTTCGTTACTGATGATTTACTGACAATCGTTTTAACGATAGATTTTTTTCATCCTTAATCCATTGATAAATTGATTTATTGACGAATTTTCAATTATTACTAACGGATTTTTCCATCGGTAAATTAGTGAATTTTTGTAGTGGATTATATATATATATATATATATATATATATATATATATATATATATATATATATAGCTTAATCCACAAAGAAACATTGCTTTCCAATTGACTGAAAACAGTAGAATTACGTAGGGATCCTATAATATCCTAAGCTTCTAATGATCAAAGCATGTTTAGTATGAGAATTATTTATAGTGGATAATTATATTATGTGCATAATTTAGAAGAGTGGCCGAATCCTAATGTACTGCAAATATGAATTTCTTAACTTTGATATAGTCTTATTAGTATAAGCTAACTATTTGGGTGGATACGAATGCATTGGAATTGATTTGACGAATATTAGCACTTAATTAGTTAACATTGAATAGTTGAAGAAATGAAAATGAAAAATATATTATTAGGTGACAAGATCGTGAAACTGCAACACTTAATAAAAGAATAATAAAAAAAAAATGAAATTAGTGGAGAGTGGGCTCCACTTCTTTTTTGGCAGAAAATAGTAATGACATAGTGTCAAGTGCACCGTTTCTCTTACCTCACTCAATCTTTTCTCTCACTAACTTTTATAATAGAAAAATATCTTCTTCATTAAAAAGCCAAAGGAAGCCATTCAATTTTAGGCCACGAATTTTTTTATTAAAGAAAAACTTAATTCTTACTAGCAATGCAGCCCGCTGAACACACCAAACAAGTAATGTTGTTGACTGTGAGAGATAATCGGACTAC
This sequence comes from Reutealis trisperma, assembly GCA_947687605.1. Lineage (NCBI taxonomy): Eukaryota > Viridiplantae > Streptophyta > Magnoliopsida > Malpighiales > Euphorbiaceae > Reutealis > Reutealis trisperma. The sequence goes on from CANTUT010000888.1 coordinate 223,728, forward strand.
ATATACTCAAGAAGTGTGTAGTATATGCAGAATTTAAGGACATGGTGTTAATGTCTACAATTCTGCAGTTGATTCATTTATGGATGAGGAAAAACAAGTGAATGCATTACAAAAATTCCAACCTAGTGAAAGAAATGACTCATACTCAAATGTCTACAACCCTGGGTAGAGAAACCATTCTAGCTTCTCCTCGAAGGGTGATAACTAGTAACAGCTTCAATAGCAAGTCCAACTTTATTAGAGGCCAAACCAGTTTCAGGAGCAATCTTCTAACAAAATGCAGAATGAACTAAATAAACTGTCATTGGAGGGTAGCTTGAGTTCCTTCATTCACGTTAGTGCTCAAAACCAAGAGGCAACTAATAGAAGACTTGATTTCTTAGAAGCATCAATAAAGAGGGTGGGGATTCAAGTTGACCAGTTGGTAGATTAAGAGAAGGTCCAAAATAAAGGAAAACTACTTAACCAACCTGAATAAGCTATGGCCATTATTGCATTTTTCAGAGATGGAGGTGAAGAGAAGGGAAAAAAGTGACTAAACCTAAGGAAAAGCAAGTGGTACAGGTTAAAACTACTGAACCTCAATACAAAGAAGAAAGGAAAGCTTTTCTTTCCAAATATTTTCATAAAGTAGTTAACCTTTATAGACCACCCATTCCGTTTCCTAGCCGCCTTCCAAGTGAGAGTAATGATAGTACTAAGAGTGTTAGAGCAACAATTTCTGAAAAGAAGGAGCCAAAGGAGGGCAATAAGGAATTAGTGATAGTTAATGTAGATTTGCAACAATAGACACAACCAAAGGAGAAAGATCCAGGTAGTCTTATTTTAAACCTCTCTTTAGTGAATGGTAAGAAATTTTATGGCATGTTAGATCTTGGTGCCAATATAAATCTTATGTCCTTTTCTTTATTTAGGCAATTAGGACTTAATAATTTGAAACCAACTAACATGTGCATTTAGTTAGTTGATAAGCTACTAGGTATCCTCGTAGGATAGTAGAGGATGTGGCAGTTGCAGTTCAGGGTTTGAGTGTTCTTATTGATTTAATAGATTCGGATGTTGAAGAGGAAAGTGAAAAGGAACAAATTGTGCCCCTTGGTAGACCTTTCATGGCTATCACCAATACCCAAATTGATGTGAATAAAGGAAAATTAACAACGACAATTTTTGATAAAATTGCAGAATTTTCAGTGTTTGACAATATACCAAAATCATCCCCTATGAATTGTGCATTTATTGATAATGTTGATGTAACTATCAATCCTGAGTTTGTGCAGTGGACCAATGTAATGAATTTTTCAACTCATCCTCTTAGTGGAATAGGCCAATACCCCCAATAAAAAAAAAATAAAAGAAAAAATTTAATTTTTAATTCAAATAATTTCAATAATTAGTTTAGTTATCAGTTAGCTTTAGTTTAGTTTAGCTATCAATTTTTAATTAGAGTTAAGTAATACTTCTTTAGGTTAGATTAGTTTAAATTCTAGTCAGCTTTTGTTATCTATATTTTATGTTTGAAATTAAAAAAAAAAAAAGAAGGGAAAAAAAACTTGTTGTTCAACATGCCTCATCGTATCAAGAATGCTTCCAGAGGTCCCAGTGCTCGAGGCCGCTCAACTCATCATACATTAGTGGCCCCTTTTGATCCGGTGCCAAAATTTTCCAACCCTGCTTGTGCTCTTAGGTATCATTCTCTCTCCTCCTACAATATGATTCCTAATCGTTATTTATATACTAATGCAATAAATAAATTTGGGATCGCAAATGATGTTAAAAGGTATCTATCTAACATTGATTGGGAAAAAATTTTCTGTATGCAAAAACCAGCTTTTGAATCATTAACTTTAGAACTTTTTAGTACATTGAGTGTTGAAAAGAAAACGACTCCAACTTCTTCATATGCTAGTCTACATTTCAATATGTTTGGAAGTTTGTGTATGCTTACCACATATAGACTTAATGATATTTTTGGTTTTACAAATGATGGGGTTATTGATTTCTTGCCTGAGTTTAATGGCTGCTTTGTTTGGTGTAGATATACTTCTAATTCTAGTACTTGTGGCCCTAGTAGTGTAAAATCCTCTCTTTTAACTAATCTTTTACTTATACATTTGCACCATTCTATGACTTTTTCCATTTATGGGCGGGGTGACAGCATTGGAGTTATCACCAAAACTAAATTATTTTTCTTATATTGCATGGAAAATAGAATTAAAGTTAATGCTGCTATATTTTTGAGTTTACATCTAGGTCAGGCCGCCTTGAGGAAGTGAGGTAAAATTTGTGCCAGGGTATTATTAGTGCTATTACAGAGGTAGTTCATAATTTTTATGCAAATAATACTACCTTGAGGCTAGTACTAGGAAATCAACTACTGGATGAAAGAAGTTTGATATCAATGGGGTTGTTAGGAGAGAGAGAAAGAGGGAAATCCATTGCAAGTGACTCCTCCCATAAGAGAGCAAGACAATAACTAGCAGATAATGATTTAGAGGAGGATGAAAATGCTTTATCAGACTAGTTAGATGCCTTTGAGCAGGCAGTGTCCATCGCTTTGATCCTATTGATTGACAATAGGCTGAGATAATTAAAGGACAAACATAGTTAGAGAAGAAGCAAATTGAGTTCCGAGCGTAGGTAATGACTAGACCAGTGGCTCTCTAACGTTCCTTTAATGCCTATGTTAGTATTACTCCTTCATACATCATGCCACCATCACCACCACAATAATAGAGTATTTTTCTCTTTATTTCATTATTTTTTTTCTTTTGTTTATTGTTTCTTTAATTTTAATTTTAATTTTTTAATTTTGTATAAATTTCTATTAGTTTGTGTATGCTTTTCACACTTATTTCATATGCAGGTTTTGGTTCATTAAGTACCTACTTACGGGATCTTTCAATTTGTTGTATAAGTCTACAAATTTAGGGGAGTTTTGCTTTTCTTATCGCTTTATTTTCACACAATGAGGATAATGTGTGTTTTAAGTGTGGGGGAACATTTAAATTTTGAAATTGTTGGACCTTATTGAATTGTGATTTACATATTTAATATCAAGTTTAAGACAATATTATGGATTTTTCCAATTTTTTTTGAGGAATTAGTTTTGGCATGAGTTTTGAATTAATCAGTTTAGAAGTCTTTAAGAAGTAAATATTAGATGTTGATTGCAGTTGCAGTATCTAAAGTGTAATTTTCTATTGAAAGGTTGTGAATTTATGACTTTATTGTTGTGCCATAAAGATATTTGGACTGGTACTTTCTATTCTTTTGGTTAGTTAAAATAGGTTTGATGCTATAAAAGAAACTTGATAAAAAAGAGAAAAATACAATAAAGCAAAAGAAGGTAGGTCCTAATAAAAAGCATAATAGCTCTCTACTCTTTTAGTTGGATTGCTTAGTAACTAGGAGCAACCATGAGCCTAATGATTGTCTTTTATGTCAAATGGTAGTCTAGTTATGGGTACTGCAAAACCACCCTAGGAGTTTCTATTAAATGTTATTGAAACCTAGGAATAAACTAAATGCATCAAAAAAAGTAATAAAAAAGGTTAAGCATCTATATCTATTTTAGCTAGACAATTGAATGATTACTTAAACTTAATTCCTAATTAATTAATAAGTTCATGGATTCACGGTATGAATTTAGAATAAACATGGATGGTCACATACTTAGGTTGATATGCCTTATTTGCTATATGAGGACTGAATTATTCGTTGAGTCTAAGTTTACACTACAAAACATTTTAGAAAGAAAGAAGTGCAATTCTATAATTGAATCTTGATTTTCATTTTAAATTGCTTATCTATATGCTTTAAGTTTCTTTTTGCTTGAGGACAAGTAAATAATTAAGTGTGAGGGAGTTATTTTGTACTATTTCATTATAGTTTTTGTAGGTTTTTTTTTTTATTTAGTTTTTAGTTTAATTTAGCATTTTTATGTTTGTTTAATTTAGTTGTGGTGTGTCTTTGTGTAGAATTTGTTGAAAGTAATAGACATTTGGAAAAAATTAGTATAAAAAAGGTGTGGGTTTGCGCTAAGCTGTGCGTTGAAGATTAATGAGCTGAGGAAGGCGTGTTCTAGCCTCATAATATTGAATAGAGGCATGTTCATGGCCAACAGAGGTGTGTTTTAGCTTCATAACTTCAAACAGAGGCGTGTTCTAGGGAGACAAAGGCATGTTCTTTTTACTATTATTGTTGATTATGATATGCTATTTATTTTATTTTCATTTTCAAATTAGTGGTTGATTCAGATGGTGCAACAAAGTCCAAGAGGGATTGGGTAAATTTTCATTCTATTTCTTTGGTTAATTTTTCTAAATTTTTTCTTTGTTATAGCCCAAAAGTTTCATTTTCTTATCTTTTTTTTTAGTTGACTTTTTGTGTTTTTATTAATAGAGAATGAAATTGCACTGAAATTCATTTTTGAAAATGTATAGCATCTATTTACCAATTTATATAAGCAATTATGAATATGGTAAATTATTTTTTCTATTGTCATTAAATAATATATAGGTGCTATAGCTTAAGTGGCATAATGTAAATATACTTTCAATTAATCTATTTAACAATATCCGAAGTACAATAATCTCTTCAAGTCGCTTAGTATCTCTATCTGTTCACTTAGGAACTTCACCCATATGTAGGTCTTCAAATTGGTTTCAAAAATGCAATTATTTTGAAGTGAAAATAATAGATATCTACTTTAGATTCATCTTCAATGGGTAAAAATCTTTGCAAAATTTTCTTGAAAATGATAGGTAAGGCTTGTTACTTTGCTTTGGTAATGTAGTGACTTCTATGAATGAACATTAGTTTTTTCTCTATGTTAGAAGTCTGAATTTCATCTTGATGAGTAACACTCATTATAAATTGGTAATGAGCATCCCCTTTGCTTGGTTGCCTTGGTGAGTAGCAGCTGTGACTTTCTTGTGAAGGAATGATGGAGCCAAACACAGCGGAAGGGAGGTGGTGGGGTAAAATTTCAAATATTTTAAAATTTCACTTCACCCAAATTTGGTCCAAAATCCATTCAAGCAATCAATTAATTTGTCTATAAAACACAAATGCATATAAAGAAGAAGGAAGAGTAATCATATTACCTCTTGTAGGTTCCTTCATTCTTTATCAAATAGCTTCCCAAGTGTGAAGCCTCTAGATCATCCATACCTAGCTCAACTCCAAGTTTCCTCTTGATTTCTTTGGTGTTCTTGAATCCTCTTTTTGATGCCCAACTTGATTCAAGATTTTCCTCAAAATCTTTAGGAAGTTTAAGGTTTCTCTTTGGTTTGTTTCACATTTTTAATTTGCAAGCAATTGTTCTTTCACTAAGAACAAAGAAGAGAATTGAAGATCAAAAGAAAAATTGAAGAAACATTTTCTTCCTTTTCTTTCTCTCTCTTAACTTCTCTCTCTAAGCTTCAAATGGAAAAATGGTGTTCAAAACTTATGAAGAAAAATGAACATAAAACCCTTTTATACTTCTTTTCCTTCAAGACTTAACTCTCAAGTCTTTACAAAGACTTAATTTCCCTTTTAGCTCTTCATTTGGTGGAAGGGCAAAGTTGACTTTGCTTCCTCAAATGGTGAAATGATCATTTTATCCTTTAGAGGTAAAATGGATATTTCCTTTAGCCAAAAGATGTAATTATAATTTTAATCTTAGTAGAAAATTCTCTAACTCCTAAACCCATCATACGGGCATATGAATAGTGAATTTTCTCTAATCCCTAAATTTCCTTTTAACCGTATCACATATGGGCTTAGGCCACATCTCATGTGTTAAGGATTTTCACTAAGCTTAAAATTAAGTCTTTGATTTAGTCCAAATCAATTTTCAATTTAATCTTTCTCATTTGCATCATATACAAAATAAGATTTAATTGAATAGAAACCTCCATAGATTAAACATTAGGACATGCTAGGGTCCTTGTAAATTTAATTACATGTTTAATCATTTTACCACTAATTAATTAATTAAACATTTTAATTAATTATTATGGTAAACCTTTTACACTTGGAAGGTGATCAATATTGGGTGTGTGACTTTTTAGGTTCATGTCTAATTAGCAATGGAAATGAGAAAATATTTTTCTCTACTAATGTGAAATCCCCACTTCACACTTAGTCTCATAAGTCATGAAGGACAGTTAGCATTCCATATCACGACTACATAATTAGAAACAAATGTTTATAATTGATAACTTTAAACATCACATGGACCATTGATCATAAATCATCATGCACTGGAATCCCTTCATTAAATATCCCAATCTCGGCTTGGGTAATGGTTTATGTTAAATCCTAATGTGTCTCAATTCTATGTCCTTAACTCAGTTTTAATTCTTGATAAGATTAGATTCCTACTAGAAACTCTTTCTAGTGAATCTGTCTGTCCTGGCCAGGAGCTTTAGTTATCAAGAATAACCAAATAGCATAAGATCTTAACATTGTTTACTCGAGGTAATGAATTCTATCTTAGCGATCACTTACCTCCATACATAACAAATTAGAACCATCACATGTCATATATCCATACATAAATAGCACGTCTATGTAAGTAGTAATAAATCTTAACTTCCTATATATGAGATATAGTATCCCTCAAGTAAAAGGATTATATGCACTATTATGACCTAAATGATAAATAATTGACAAGTAGTAAAACACCATATTATTATCATCTAATGTCACAGTTTAACTATTCATCCCATGAATATCCATATATTGGTATCAACATCACATGTCAAGTAGCATGAGACTCACTGTCTCTATAATCATCTGTATCAAATACTCATTATAGAAAACAAACAGAGGTGATGGTCTTCTAGAATTAATGATGCCCAGTCATTAATCTTATGACCATGAACATATTTAAAATATTTGTACAAGAGCGATCTGTCTCCCATATTCTCAACACTTGAGAATAGATTCTCTTACAAATACTTAAGGACTATATTCAATAATATGAAACCCTTTTCACATTATGAATATATTATTGTGCCATTAGGAATTAAAATCTACTATTACATGGCTATTATATGGCTCATAGAGCACATACTACTATCATCTTGAACGTCGGTGACTTTTTTCAGTAAGGAGCATTCAAGTTTGGTAATGACCATGATTTGAAATTCAATTAAAAGTAATGCTCATTATGCTTTAAGAATGGGTGTTACAAAATTTATATTAGCATAAAGTCTTGCCCAAGTACCGATTTGGTCCATTTGGAATCAAAATGCTCATTTGGACTAAGTCTCATGATTTAAGCTGCTTTTGATTTATTTTGCAAATTTATCTTTAACCTTGAAAAATGATTTTTTTTAAGAGTTGCCACCTGATTTTTTTTAATTGGATAAATATAAGGTAAACCCCACTTTTAGACTTCATTTAATTTATCCCAAAGAAAAATGCACTAGATGTTGCCAAATAATTGCAAGTGCATAAAATCGTTAACAAGTAACAAAGTGATAAGTAAGATATCATTCCATGTGAGGATAAAATTATTAATTACCAAAATTTTTTAATTTTAATTTTATTTGAGTGACTTAAACATTAAAATAAAATATAAAAATAATTAAAATTTTATGAATAGTATACATGAATACTAGGAATAGTAAAATGATAAATGAACAATAGTTATTAATAGTGCTAGGAATTATGATTTCACTAAAATTAATTAGATTTAATTTCATCTAAATGTACTATTATGATTTTGTGTTTATACTATGTTGAAGGTCAAATACCGTTTTCTTTTATGTACTCTTTCTCAAGTCATACATAAAATATGTATTTTTACAAAAATTTACTATATCTCTATGCAAATTTAATTAAGAAAATGCTCATTATGATCTATGTTAATTTGCAAAATTGCCACATAAAACATATAGATATATCTCTATTGTATCCCAAAATTTATGATATTTATTCTAGAGCCATGTCACAAAAATCTTCTCTCGGTCTCATTTTGATCCTCAATGTGAGACCTCACTCGAATGCCTCGACCTCGTTTGGGAAATGCCTTAAAAAAAGGTGAGTGATTTTTAAGGAGGTCATGGAATGAGTTTTAGTGCTTATGATGTTAAAATCATTACTAATAATGAATAACAAATTTTAATTATAGTTTTTTAGTTTTTTCTTTTAATATCATTTACTATATAAACTAATGGTTTATGTTTTCAATGATTTTTAACCATTGTTTTTTTTAGGAAAATGAACATTATAAATATTGTATCTTATTGTTTGTAAAGTGCATTGAAAAGAGAATAAAAAAAACATTAATACATAAAGAAGAAACTTTCATTCTTCTTAGTTCTCTTTTGAATTATTCACATGCTAATAATTATTTAGTATTAATTTTAATATAATCCAATTCAACAAGTGGTATCAGAGCCTACTCGGTTAAGGGCCTGACTATTGATATTTTACGTACAAAGCAGTTGTACAAGGGAGATTTTGCACGTGCACAGTTTGGAACTATGAAGCTTATTGGTTCGGAACCATGTTTGCTTAGTGAAACGCGAGGCTGCTAAATCCAAGTCACTATGGCAGAATCAGGTAATATTGGTGTTATTAAAAAATTAAATAATAATAATTATAGCTTGTGGAGGACTTGTATGGAGTCATTTTTACAAGGTCAAGACCTCTGGGAGGTTATTGCTAGAACTGAGGTTACATCACCACCAGATGATGATACTAGCAATATTAGAAAATGGAGAATTAAAGTTGGGAAAGCCATGTTCGCCATCAAAACAACTATTGAAGAGGAGTTGATGGAGCACATTAAAGATGCTACCACACCAAAGGAGGCTTGGGATTCTCTTGCTCTGCGGTTCTCAAAGAAGAATGATGCTAGACTTCAACTATTAGAAAATGAACTAATGTCTATCTCACAAAAGGATATGACAATTAGTCAATATTTTACCAAAGTGAAGTCCTTGTGTCGAGAAATTGCTGAGTTAGATGAGGCATCCAAAATATCCAGTAACAGAATGAGGAGAATTATCATTCATGGACTACGACCTCAGTACCATAGTTTCATGGCTGCAATTCAGGGTTGGCCCACACGACCTTCAATTGAAGAGTTAGAGAATTTGTTGGTGAGCCAAGAAACTCTGGCAAAACAAATGGCTGGAGTCTCCTTGAATACTGAAGAGATGGCACTCTTCACCAACAAAAGGAAGAATCAACCTCGTGGTAACAATGGAGGGCAAATATGAGATAATATCAAATCACAGGGGTTCCAACAGAAGTAGCAGTACAACAATCAACAGTCTAAGAATTTTAGGCATCAGAATGGTGAGTGTTTCAACTGTGGCAAGAAAGGACACTACGCCAGAGATTGTTGGTCTAAGAAGAAGACAGTTCAGAGTAATGCAGTAACAACAAGCAATCACCACTAGGATGAACCAGAGTGGGATGCTGAAGCACTGTTTGTAGAAACAGTGCAAATGAAAGAGTGTTCCAATTCAGAGATTGTGGAAGTCCTTAGTCTTATGGCTACCACAATAGAAGTAGAAGAGGAGCAGGCATTTAGTGCTTCTAGTTCTCATAGAATTGATTATGAGAAATGTTGGATCTTTGATTCCGGTTGTTCTAGTCACATGACAAGAGATAGAAGCAAGCTCCATAATGCTTCAGAGTATAAAGGCAAGTGAGTTGTGGTAACTGCAGATAACTCGCAACTACTAATCATTCACATTGGCGACATAGTGGTCACTTCCTGTTCGAATCGACAACAAGTGCAGTTGGAGGATATGTATAGAGTATCAGGTATGAAAAAGAATCATGTGTCAGTTTCAGAGTTGACTGATTCTGGAAACTTTGTTGTGTTTGGCCCTAATGATGTCAAAGTTTGTCAACAAATCAAAATAGTTGACACACCAATAATGGAGGGACAGAAGGTGGATTCTATGTATGTCTTGTTAGTAGAAGATGCTTATGTAGAGAAGACCAAAGGCAGTGATACAACTGACTTGTGGCATGCACGGCTGGGACATGTCAATTATCATAAGCTAAAAATGATGATGAGCAAGTCCTCATTAAGAGGGCTACCTAATCTTGGTGTTCGTACTGATGTGATTTGTGTTGGATGTCAATATAGAAAGGCGCACCAACTTCCATATGAGGAGTCATCATTTAGAGCCAAATAGCTGTTAGAGTTGATCCACTTAGATGTGTTTGGGAAAGTGAAGCAATCATTAGTTAATGGTATGCATTATATGGTGACATTCATTGATGATTATTCGAGGTATGTATGGGTCTATTTCATGAAAGAAAAATCTGAAACTCTTACAAAATTCAAAGAATTCAAGCAAATGGTTAAAAGTGAAGTTGGGAACAAAATCCAATGCCTTCGTATGGATAATGGGGGAGAATACATCTCTAATGAATTCTCAAGTTATCTTGTCCAGTGCAAGATTAGGCGGCAATTGACTTGTCCCAACACACCACAACAAAATGGTATTGCAGAAAGAAAGAACAAGCATCTAGTAGAAATATGTAGAAGTATGTTATATGCCAAGAATGTCCCTGGGAGATTTTAGGCTGAATGCATGAGAACAGCAGCTCATATAATTAACAGACTTCCTCAGTCGAAAATGGAATTTATGTCTCCATTTGAGAAGTTATGGAATATGAAACCTACGGTGAGTCATTTTAAAGTATTTGGCTATGTGTACTATGTATTTGTACCTGATCATCTACGTAGCAAGTTTGATAAAAAGGCAATTAGATGTATCTTTATGGGCTATGATGAGCACAGAAAAGGATGGAGATGCTGTGATCCTACAATTGGCAAATGTTATGTATCACGAAATGTTGTATTTGATGAGACATCATCATGGTGGACACCAGAATATGTTGCACTTCCTCACTCCAATGAAGTTGAACAATTGCATGAAAAGAGTGAGGAACAGTTGATAAAAATTCAGTAAAATTTAGAGCCTGCCACATAGTCTCAACTTTGAGAAAGGCCATGGTAGATTGGTGTATACCAAAAATTAAATGATGAAAATCAACCAACAATGGAGGTGCCAGAGGATCAACCAACAAAACAGACAACATCACTAATACAATTGAGAAGATCAACCAGGTTGAAAAAAAAAAATCCCAAATATGCCAATATTGCAGTGGTGGAAGAAGAAAAAGAACCAACATCCTTTGAGGAAGCATCACAAAAGTTGAATGGATAAAAGCCATGGAAGAGGAAATCAAAGCCCTTGTTGAAAATCAAACTTGGGTTTTGGTGCCAAAACCCAGAGATGTGAAGCCTATTTCTTGTAAATGGGTGTACAAGATCAAGACTCATCCAGATGGTTTAATTGAGAGATACAAGGCACATTTGGTAGCTCGAGGATTCTCATAGTAGTATGGATTAGACTATGATAAAACATTTAATCTAGTGGCTAAGATAATAACTGTTCGTGTTTTGTTAGCAATCGCTGCAAGTAAACCTTGGAACTTATGGCAAATGGATGTTAAAAATGCATTTCTAAATGAAGAATTAGATCGAGAAGTGTATATAGAGCAACCTAAAGGATTTGAAAACAAGATTAATCCTGAGTATTTTACAAATTGACGAAGGCGTTATATGGGTTGAAGCAAGCCCCTAGAGCTTGGTATGGCAAGATTGCTGAGTTTCTCATCCATAGTGGCTATGGAGTTGCATCAGCTGATTCGAGCTTATTTGTCAAAGCTCAAGAAGGGAAGCTAGCAATAATTCTTGTTTATATTGATGATCTCATCATTATTGGAGATGATGTTAATGAGATCTATCAGACCAAGAAAAATCTATCAGTGCGATTTCAAATAAAAGAACTTGGGGAGCTGAATCACTTTCTTAGATTGGAAGTGGAGTGCATAAAGGAAGGATTATTCTTGTGTCAAGAGAAATATGCAAGAAATCTTCTCCAAAATTATGGAATGCTTGACTGCAAGCCTCTTGCTCTTCCAATCGAGGTTAACTCCAAATTAAGCATTACAGAAGGTAAAGATCTGGAGGATTCAGTGATGTATTGGCAGATAGTTGGCAGCTTGATCTATCTGACATTGACAAGGCCAGATATTGCATTTGTACTTGGAATAGTCAGTCAGTTCATGCAAACTCTGAAAAAGCCTCACTTGGAAGTAGTTTGGAGAATTTTGAGGTACATTAAAGGAACACTTAATCTCGGATTATTTTATAAAAGTAAAATAGCTTGCAAGTTGGAAGGATATTGCGATGCTGATTATGTTGGTAATTATGATACTCGGAGATCAGCTACTGGTTATGCATTTAGTTTGGGTTCTGGAGTTGTTACCTGGTGTAGCAAAAGACAACCAATAGTTTCACTCTCAACAACAGAGGTTGAGTATCATGCAGCAACGATGGCAGCTCAGGAAAGCACGTGGTTAGTACAATTATTGGAGAATTTACATCAGCCAGTTGATTATGTGATACCAATATATTGAGATAATCAATAAACTATTTGTTTAGTGGAGAACCCAGTGTTTCATGCTAGAATAAAGCATGTGGAGGTGCAATATCATTTTATTCATGAACAAGCCTTAACATGGGAGATCAAGGTAATCCACGTGAAGACAGAAGACCAACTGGCAGATATTTTCACTAAAGGCTCAATAGTGAAAAATTAGAAAGTTTTCATAAAGAACTTGGCATGACTCCAAGAAAAGGGATTAAAAATATTAGTAATGAGGGGGAGTGTTAAAATCATTACTAATAATGAATAACAAATTTTAATTATAGCTTTTTAGTTTTTCTTTTAATATCATTTACTATATAAACTAATGGTTTATGTTTTCAATGATTTTTAACCATTGTTTTTTTTTTTTTTTTTTTTATCAAAATGAACATTATAAATATTGTATCTTATTGTTTGTAAAGTGCATTGAAAAGAGAATAAAAAAAACATTAATACGTAAAGAAGAAACCTTCATTCTTCTTAGTTCTCTTTTGAATTATTCACATGCTAATAATTATTTATTATTAATTTTAATATAATCCAATTCAACATATGATTGAAATGGCTATCATTTAGAAAATGGATTTTTGAAAAGTTCAGGAGTCACCACCCTAATTTTTTTAAATGGAAAAATTAAGGAAAAACCCATTTATGACTCCAATTCATTAATTTTAAATTAATTTAGCCAGTAATAAAATCACTAGTCTCAAACTAGTTTAAGGTCAGGAACTAGGTTTTTAGTTTTAAATAATCACGATTTGCCTCTTAAGTTTAATTTGACTTTTAAAATTAATTTCATGAATGACATTTACAAGATGATAATTATAATGACATTTACAAGATGATAGTTATAAGTAAAATGCATGAGCATGGCATAATATGAATGCTTGTGAAAATTAAAGAGCAAATAAAGGAAAACATCCACAAATTAAGGAGAGTATTTTCTCTCTTGTCCTTATGGATTCTAGGGGAATCACACAATCACTCCTTAATTCCAAATTAATTAAATTGACTAATTACATAAATTAAATTAATTAATGGGATATCTTCTCTAACACTTATGGGCTCTAAGAAGACCATAAATTTCCTCACAAGGACAACATAAATGTAAATAATTACATTGGAAAATAAAAGGGAAGGGAATTAATTTGGATTTGGATTTGTGATTTGAATTTAAATTTCAAACTTGCCTATATACTCCATTGAATGGGGATCAAAACTTACGTAGTTTATTCCATAATTAAGTTGAGGGGTTTACAGATTGATTGATTTGGTTTGATTTGATTTGGAGGTTGTGTGGTGAGAGAAGGTGTTTATACCTTTGTGTGAGTTAGGTGGATGTTTTTCCAGACTGAAATTTCATTTTATCAATACCAGAAGATTGGATTGATTGGTGGATTAATTAATTAATTAAAATGATTAATTAACCAATTAGTGAGTGGATTAATCAATTAAACGGATTAATTAATTAATTAGAAAAATAAGTGGATTAAAATGATTGATTAATTAGATGGATTGATTTGAAGAAGTGATTAATTAATTAATTAAAAGGATTAATTAATTAATTAATTAGTTAAGTGATTAATTTTTAAAAAAGGATTTAGTTAATTAAAAGGATTAATTAACTTAGAGTGAGGCAATTAATTAATTAAAAATATTAATTAATTAATTTAGAGAGTGATTGGAGGGAGAAGAAGAGAGGAATTTGGTAGATAGCCGTCAATACCAAACTGTGTGGTGAAAAAATGAAGGAATTTAAAGAGGTATTTATTAGCAAAGGATGTAAAAGGAAAAGGGAAATTACAAGAAAGATAGGATTGAAAAGGTGTGAAAATTGCAATGAAAAGGGCACTTTTAGAATTTTCTGCTCATAGAAGGGGACTAGCCACCAAAGTGCCTAGCTGATTTGCTGACATATGGCAACTTTTTTCCTTTTTTTTTTTTTTTTTTTTTTTTTTTTTTTTTTTCAGAGATTCATGTTAGTCCATGTTAGATAATGAAGTGTCAGATAGCAATGTACTTGAAGGCTAAAATTTTCTTTCGGTTAGTAGGACAACTGTACCAACTTTGCATAATGCACTAAACTTAACAGATGTTAGGCTATGTCAGATGATTTGGGTACAACATTAAGGGTTCACACTTAGTTCATTCAAAATTTGGTTAGAAAATTGAAGGCATTGAGTGTAAGAATAAATACATCAATATAGTACAAAGATCATAATAATATATTCAACTACTATTAATTCTAATAATTTAGCTACATCATAATCTCAACACAACTTTATTTGATGCATAATGAAAAATAATATAAATAAAATCATAAATTAAACATGAAATTAAATTAAGAGAGAGTTAAGAAAAAACTCTTTTTTGGATATAGTATACAGTGTGCACAAGCTCCAAAACTCCTATTGATAAAAAAAAAAAAAAAAAAGAAAGAGACAACTAAAATATAACTATCTATCTATATTGATTTATTTGAATTAATGATGTATTGAAGGAGGGATGGTAATGCCTATTTATAGGCAACTTTCATCTTATTTGTCTACCATCTTGCATCGTTGCTTGCATTATTACTATCATGATATCATTGCTTGCATCATGATTATCATGACATCATTGTTTGCATCATTATTTTTATGACGCCATTACTTGCATCATTATGACATCATTTTGATATGCAAAACAAAACAAAACAAAAAAAAAAATTTAAAAACACATTATAATTTACTCATAAAATGCTAAAATTAGTTATTTCTTGAAATAATTAATAAAAATTAGTGATAATAAATTCTTAAAAACTAAGCCAAAATTTGAGTTTAAATAAATAAAATACTTGAGTTTAAATAAATAAAATAACTCTACAAGAGTTGAGTCATCACACCCTCAAATTTAAGATTTTGTTTCTCCTCGAGCAAAGTTAAAAGAAAATATAGAATCTAAACTAATCCACTTTTGTAGGAAATCACTATACATTGAGCATATGTAACAAGCATTCAAACCCCCCTAATTAGTTCTATGGAGGATGGGTTATAGTCTCGTGAGAGTTTTCATTAGCGATACCCACAAACTAGTTTAAAAATCTGAACCTCCATCTATTTATTTTAGAGAATAATAAGAGATCACAACTTGGAAATTAAATAAGTAACAAATCAAATCCATATTCATTCAAAAGCTAATTCATCTTGCGTTAATTTTACTTAAGAGTGTGTGAAATGACTAATGTCAATGGTAAATATGATATGCCTACTTCAAACAAGTAAAATTCTCATAATCCTTATAGTAATAACCATCCAATTTCTAATAAATAATTAAGTATCATAAGCTACTCCTTTGGTACAAATCTCGACTATACTTAAGGCATCATCTGAAATCAAAAGGTCTTTAATGTTGGTTGTAATGGGGCAGAGGGGTTAGTGATGGAGTTGAAGAATGAAAGGTATAGGATATCTTATAGGTTCTAAATACTTCATAGAGTTTAGAGATATCATAATATTTTTCAAGAAACACTCCTCAAAACCTATAGAGCTATAGAAATGTAGGCCAATTATCATTGTGTTGAGCCTTTACTTGAATCTATGCAACTTTGCAAGATCCTTAGACTTAAAAGACTTTTCTTTTACATTAAATATATACTTTCTTTAATTTTTATATTTTATATTTATTTTATTTTTTCACACTTATCTTCTTATTGCTCCAAAATTTTTAAGAAATGTCCCTTGCTTATGAATTATGCCTCTTTAGCTCTAATTCATCTTTAGAACAAAGATGGGGATATAAATGTATTTGACCTAGGTGAGAGATTTGGTTCTCAAAGAAAATAGCTAAGGAATGTGGGCTCAAATTGGCTCAATAGGGGAATGTTCTCTTGGAACATCAATAAGGAGAACTAGCTGATTTGGCATTATGGTAAAATCCTAGTGCCTTAGTCACTTTACAAGTGATGCTTGATCAATTATTTGCCTTGAAAGACCTCAAGACAAGTTCTAATATTTAATTCCTTTATGTCAAAAATAAAATAATCATCACAGTAATGGTATAAGAAAACACCTATTCTAGCTTGCTTGTCTCTATATCAAATAACATGGCTATTATGCAAGAACGAAAATTGAGTACAATCATTATAGAAATTTATTAACCAAAGAATGGCATCAAGATTCTCAATTCTCATCATAGTAGTTGAAAGTATACCTAAGATGCATAACCTATAACTAAACATCAAAACCCTATTTTTTAAATAGAAAAGAAAATCACAAAAATTAAAAATGTGTATCAAGACCACAAAAGTAACTTTTGCCATCTAACATTAATGAACCAGACCTAAAAATTTTTGACAATAATTTTTTTTAAATGATAATTATCTTCTCCCAAACCTAATTGAGACATTGTCCTTAATGTCTACTAGAGATAAGTAATGAGTAAAGGACTTCACTTGATATAGTTTTATTTACAAAATTACTATAAATAAAATCATAAGAGTTAAGAAAGTTACAACCATTGATTCAAATCTAGTACATGCTTCTTACTGTTACTATCCTTGGAGTACCAGACCACCTGTGCTATTAATGGATCTAGTTTGATACAAAGTTTTGTTGGTCAATCAATTATTCAGTAGTTGAAGCAAAGGCAAAGATCTGTCGGCTACCTTGTGTCATAAAACCCTATTCCATGGCATGATAAAGACAAAAAAAAAAAAAAAAACCATCATAAACCATCAACATCAAGTAAACATAATGGTTTTTAATGAAGATTTTATTGGGCACAAGATGCAATGTTAAAGATATCCTCAAATATTTTTAGACCTTTAGGTAATACGATAAAGGCATCAGTATTGAGATTCATATAAGTTATTTTTTTATGCATACTCATAACTTGTAACTTAGTACTTATAAGTCCACCAGTGATGTGTTATTTTCATCCAAAGCCTTTGGAATTATATATAGGACTCTGTTTCCTCCAATATATGTAGAATTTGCGACACAACCCTTTAACCTTAAGCTACCTCCCTCAAACACTAGATCAATTTTTTGGGCAGTTAAAATCTAAAAAAGTTCATTAGCTACCTTTAAATGCTCTTTATTCTTACCAAGGTTTAGACTGCAAAAGACACAAATAGTTTTCAATTTGCATGTTGAGGGCTTTGCCATTTCCATGCACCATCTCTCTTAAAAGTTGTATATATGATAACAATATTGAATGTGCATTTAAAGAAAATAAAGGAGTTAAAAGAACAGTCCATTAGGGTAAAGAATAGTACATGTGGGTAAGTGCTTGTTGATAGAAAAATAATAAAAGTTACAATTGTCATGAAGAAAACATGGGTTAATTAAAAAGGAATTTTCGAGAGTAGAGAAAATAAAAAATCAAAAGTTAAAGGTTCATGCAGAAAATTCAAAAATTAACTATGGGATGCAAAATAATACAATAAAAAGTTAAAAAGTTAGTGATACACCTAACTGTAAATAGTAGTTATGATTGTAGCTTACATCTTCCTTTGGTTTTACGTTCAATGATGACTTGAACACCTTCTATCAGTCGAGGATAGGCATCCCATCCATTTTTCTTATTAATTAGCAAACAAAGTATTTTAACATTAGATTCCTTAGATTCAATCCATCCTTTATGAATTTAGTTTTGTCTTCTTGATGTATGGATACAAATCCAATGTTTCTACACTAGGTGTTAGAATTCCATCTTGCGTATTTATTGCATGCTCCCATTTTCTTAACTCTCCTCTTATTTGAGTAAGAATTTCCCCTCATTCTTGGTAGATGTTTAAGAAATGACTCATCATTCTCTTGCACATCATATTTTTGGTTCAATAATTTAGTAGATATGCTTAGGAAGACCTAAAAGCATTAGTGTCTTTATTCTTTCTAATATACATCTGTAGATTTTCCTAAGTACATATTAGGGAAGAGTTAGAAACCTATTTTTGAGTGTTTTAAGAGTTGCTTCCGTATTGTTTAAAGGCATCTTGTTTCTTCTCAATAATCACAAGCAGCAATAAATGTATAAGCATACTTGAATGAGATTGGCCAATAGAATCTAGATTAAAGCACTTTGCCCATCATTGTTATTCTCATAAAAATGCCTTCCACATTGTAAGGAGTAACATTACTATTGAATGTCTGCAATCTTTTCATCTAGAACTCACCTTTGAATGATTTGTTTAGGGTAATGCTTGTAGAGGTATGAATCTTCCCACAAGTAGTGTTTCACACTAAAAAAGAATTTCTTCTTTTGCTAGTAACTTAACTTTGATAGTACAATGTTACTTGCCAAATAGTTTACAAAATTGGCGTACCATGGAGCTTTACCTGTCTTTACACCATATAGTTTCTCATTATAAAAATCTTCATTGATTGGTTTAGCTCTACTTTTTTCCTAATTCCAAAAGAGAAAAATGGTCTGCTATAAGATTTTCTGAGCCATTTTTTTTATGAATCTCCAATTTCAATTCTTAGATAGAAGAATCCATTGAATTAGTCTTGATTTTCCATCCTTCTTAGAGATTAAATACATGATAGATGAGTGGTCTGTATAGAAAATTACCTTAATGCTAATTACGTATAAGAAAAATTTATCAAAGGTAAACATAATTGCCAGTAACTTCTTTTTAGTAGTTGCATGGTATAGTTTGGAATCCATAAAGGTTGAGCTAGCATAGTAGATCATATGTAGTACTTTGTTCTTCCTTTAGCCCATTAATGCTTCAGTGGCATAGTCTTTTGCATCGCTTATAAGCTCAAAGTGCAGACTTCAATAAGGTATAGAAATTACAGGGGCTATAGTCAACTTCTTTAACAAATTCAAAGCTTTTAAGCATTATTTATTGAATTTGAAAGGGACTTTTTTCATTAACAAGTTGCATAAAGGCTTTGTTACCTAAGAGAAATGCTTAATGAAATCTTGATAAAACCCAGCATGCCCAAGAAAACTTAGAACACCTTTCACACAACTTAATGGTGGCAATTTCTCAATGATGTTAACTTTTGCTTAGTCTACATCAATTCCTTCAGTAGAAATCGAGTAGCCTAACAAAATTCCTTCTTATACCATAAAATGACATTTCTTCCAATTTAGAGCCAAGTTTGTCTCATTACATCATTTCAGTACTATGGCTAGGTTTGACAAATAATTGTCAAAGGATGTCTCAAAAATGGAGAAATCATTCGTGAACACCTTGATGAATTTTTCTACCATGTCAAGAAAAGCGAACATCATGCACCTTTGAAAGGTTGTAAGAGCATTGTAAAGCCCAAATGGCATTCTCCAAAATGCATAAGTACCATAAAGACAAGTAAAGGTTGTCTTTCCTTGATCCTCAACTACAATTGGAATTTAGTTATATCTAAAATAACCATCAAGAAAGTAGTAATATGGATGACTAGCAAGTCGATCTAACATTTAATTAATGAAAGGAAAAGGAAAGTGATCCTTACGGGTTGCCTTGTTTAGCTTTCTATAGTTGATACATACTCTCCATCCTGTGACTATTCTTATAGGAATGATCTCATTATTATAATTTTTTACAGTAGTTATACATCCTTTCTTGGGGACTACTTTTACTGGTATTATCTAAGAGCTATTAGAAATTATGTAAATGATGCCTGCATTGAGCAGTTTGAGTACTTCAACCCTTACAACTTCTTTCATGTTTGGATTCAAGTGACATGAATGTTCCACTGTTGGTTTGCAATCATCCTTAATAAGGATCTTACGTATACAAGTAGAGGGATTAGCTCTTTTAATATTTGCAATAGACCATCCTAAGGCCCTCTTATGTTCTCTCAAAACATGAAGTAGCTTTTATTCTTTATAGTTGTTCATGTGTGCTAAGAGAATGATTAAAAGAGTAGAGTCATCTCCTAGAATGACTATAAGAGTAGAGTCATTTCCAAGAAATACATACTTAAGATATGGAAGAAGTGGTTTTAGCTTTAGGGCAAGTGGCTTAATGATAAATGGAGTTACTTGTGATTTTCCTGTCGCTAAACTTTCAACTTTCCATTTTCAGAATGGATGGACACTAGGTCCTGCCTCTAAGAAGGCATCATAACTTTTAATTTCTTTGTCTTTGATATCAAGTGACTCTTCATTGGTAAGATATATTTAAAGTGGATCATTTGAATGACATATTTTGAAAGCTTAGTCTATTTACTGATCAATGGTGTCTACTTGAAAATAAGATTCAGCCTCTTATGGGAACTTGATGGCCTTGAAGACATTAAACGTGACCTAATTATCATGGACTCTCATTATCAATTCTCCTTTTTGGACATCACTGAGAGTCCTCTTAGTGACAAGGAATGGTTGGCCAAAGATGATCGAAACATCTTCGTTTTCTTCCACATCTAGAATAATAAATCCGTACAAAAAATAAACTTGTCAACCTTTACCAAAACATCTTCAATCATACCTCTGTGTATCGAAACATCTTTAATGATACCTCTAGGGTCTTTGATGGATCTGTATGCTAATTACAGAAACACCATGGTGGGTTTTGCTTCTCCCAATCCCAATTTCTTATATACAAAGAGGGACATTAGATTATTGTTACACCTAAGTTGCATGGGGCCTTTTCAAATGAGAATCACTAATTATGCAAGGAATGATAAAGCTTTATGGATCATTGAGTCTTGTTATAGCTTTTTCTACGAGATTGCAATGCATTCTCCTATTAAACATACGGTCTCATAATCTTATAGTTTTTTTTTATTTGATAGAAATCACCTTCCTAAACTTCATATAGCTAGGCATTTGTTCTAGAGCATCAGCAAAAGGAATGTTGATGTGAAGTTTCTTGAATACTTTAAAGAACTTGGAAAATTAATTATCTAAATTTTTTCTTCTTAAGTATTTGTGGAAATGGGATAGGAGGTACATATGGCAAAGGGATATCTAGAAAAAGCTTTGACTTGACTTCTCATCACCTTTTATAGGTATAGTCACCTATGTTGGTAGAAGCTCATCTTGGTTATCTTGTTTTGTTCAATGTGTTGGCAAAGAAAATGGTTCTTTAGTGCCTGTTTGTGTCTTAGCTTACTTACAACTTCTAAGAGTAATTGCCTTGACATGTTCTCGAGTGTTAGTCTCTGTAGTTCTTGGCAAAGCACCTAGGTGTTCACCTAGCTAGTATATTAGTAATCTAACCCACTTGTGCTTTTGTGAGGTCTTGCCTGAGCATCGGCCTGATATGCTAAAGAGGGGACCTAAAATGCTTATTTGGGTTTGGACTCACGGTTGGAGCCTTGAGCTTGGATGGTTTGATTTTGAAAATGCTTTAGGGTTGCCACCCTAATTTATTTTAAATGAAAAATTTAAATAAAACAATTTAAGGAAAAATCCAATTATGACTCCAATTCATTAATTTTGTAATAATTTACCCAAGGATAAAATCACTAGTCTTTAAAATCAAAGACGATTCAGGAACTAGGTTTTTTGGTTTTAAATAATTTAAATTTTGCTTCTAAGTTTAATTTCACTTAAAAATTGGTTTTATGAATGACAATTAAAATTCATGAGTATGGCATAATTATGAATGCATGATGAAATTAAGAGAATAAGTAAAATAAAACGTCCACAAGCTAAGGCGAGTATTCTCTTTAGTCTTTATAAATACTAGGAGAACCACATAATATGTCCTTAACTCTAAAATAATTAAGTTAACTAATTCTATAAATGAAATGGTGGGATGCCTTCTCTAGCCCTTATGGGTTCTAGGAAGACCACATATTCCCTTACAAAAGCAAAAACATAAATATAAACAATTACATCTAAAAAGGATTTGGATTTAAAGTTTGGATTTAGATTCCAAATGTACTTATGTACCCCATCGAATATGAATCAAAACCCACTTAATTCATTCCATTGTTAAGTGGAGTGTTTAAGGATTGATTGGGTTGATTAATCTGGAAGTTGTATAAGTGAAGGAAAGTACTATACCTTTGATCTTGGTGGGTGAGATGGACGAAGGGTTTTGCTAGACTAAAGTTCTATTTTATTGGTACTGAGAAGTGGGGATCCTACCCAAAGATAGTAGATGAGAATAGAGAGTTAGATTGATTAGTTAATTAATTAAAAGGATTAAATAATTGATTGGATTGGGTAGATTGATTGATTAATTAAAAAGGTTAATTAATTAACAGGATAGATTATTTTTTTTAAAAAAGTGATTAATTAATTAATTAATTAAACAGATTAATTAATTAAGAGATATGATTAAAAAAGGATTAGTTAATTGAAAAGATTAATTAACGTGGTTAGGAGATAGATTTAATTAATTAATTAAAATGATTAATTAATTAATTAATAATGAGATTGATTGGAGACACAGAGAGAGAGAGAGAGAGAGAGAGAGAATTAGTAGACAACTAATAAATACTAATTCTTAGGGTGAGGAAAAATAGTATGGGAAATAGGATATTTATAGGCAAATGAAGAGGAGTAAAAAGACCACCATGCAGATCTGCTAGGCCCTTGGGCAAATCTGCAGAGCACTTGGGCAGATCCATAAGGTCATTCAGCATGGATCCGCCTAGAAGGCTAGTGGAATCACCGGTGGGACGACTAACGGCAGGCCTTTCTTTTGATTTTTGAGATTTTTAGGTTAGTTTTTGGGACTTTCGAGCTAGTTTTAGGGGGTTTCAAAATTCAAAAAATTTACCGATCAGTGTTGGTGCATTCAAAATTAATTTTAAAATAATTTGACAGTCAATTTGAAGAGAAATTTGATTAGTTTTGGAAAAATATTATTTGATATAGAGAGTTTGGTTAGGTCAGAAAAAGGTTAGTCTATGTAATATTATGCATGAAAATCCATTTTTTGTTTAGGGCTCTGCTCTTTTAAGTCCTACTTGCTAATTGGTTAGCAGGACCATTGTACAAGCTCTGCATAGTGCACTAAACTTAGCAAGGTCAAATTGTGATAGGATCATGAGAGTGCAAAATTGATGGTTCACAGCTTCTAGGTTTTTGATTGAAGTGACTTGGTTTTGGAAGGTTTGCTATGTTTTGGTGATGAAATTGTTAGTGTGGGAGGAAAGTTGATTTATGGTGGCAGCTAGCTGTGTGACAATATCTTCAAGTGAAGGCCTTTTTTTTTTTCTTGCAGCAGTTGAATCTAAGAGGAGGTTTATAATTTTCTTAATTGTTGTTCCAAAAGAAATTCAGGTGGTTTCGCCATATAAGATTTAATGCATTTGAAAATGGGTTGTGTTGCTGTTGATTAAAGATTGAAACATAATTTGCTCATTTTGGCTAAGAAAGGGCTTTTAATGGACTCGTTATTAGACAAACTAACGGTGGAGTGTGGATAATCACTTATGTATAGGGCTTGAACAATATTTACTTTCATGCTTGCTAATTGTTTGGTGAGAGTTCTCATTTGGCTTGCTAAAGCTGTGATTATATGATTGTATCTAACTTAAGCACCCCCATTACTCTCTTCTTTATAGATTATTCAAAGGCCCATTGGAAGTTGTTTGTAACCATCTCTTCCAATAGCTGATATGCTTCATCGATGGTTTTAACCGTCAGGGCTCGTCTTGCTATAATATTCATTAATGTTTTAGTGTTTCCACTCGAACCATTATAGAATGTTTGGAATTGCAGCCATTTTAGTAATCAATGGTGAGGACATCTTCATAGCATTTCTTTATATCTCTCCCATGCTTTATGTAGTGTCTTTAAATCATGTTGCATAAATTGGGTGATGTTATTTCTTATCTTAGCAGTTTTTGCAGAAGGAAAGAACTTAGCTAAAAATTTTTAGGCTAATTCTTCCCATGTGGAAATGGTTCCTTGAGGTAGTGAAGTTAACTGGCTTTTTTTTTTTTTTTTTTTTCGGCTTTATCCCTTAAAAAGAAAGGGAAAAGTTATAATTGAATGGCATCATCAGAAACACCATTGCATTTAAAAGTGTCACATATTTCTAAGAATTTGGTTATATGTACATTAGGGTCATTAGTTGAGAGTCCATCGATTTGAACAAAAGTTTGGATCATTTGAATTGTTGTTGGCTTGGACTCAAAATTATTAGCCAAAATTGGTGGTCTCTAGATAATTGAATTTGAGCCAATGATTGATGGAATAAGATAATCTCGCAAGGTTCTTTCTTCTTTGCTATTCTCTCCTAGTTTTAAGAAAGTTCTTTCAATTTTGGGATTAAAAAATAAAAGTATTTTATTTTTATACAGCCTAGATTTCAGAATTTATAGATAAAACTAAAATTAATTCATATAGATGTTTGATAAATGCTTAAAGGCTTATGTTTTACCCCTGAATTTGCATGTTTATTCTTTAAGTTGAGTTTAATTTTTTTTTAGTATGATTTTTAGTTCTTTTTAAGAATTCTATGTTTTAAGATGCCATTGAGTAATAGAACCTGAAATGACGTTGTTTGGTGCAAGAAAAGAGCTGATTTTTAAAGCAAAAAAGTCAGAATGATATCACATGGGCAAAATGATATCACACGAGCCACTAGACGGGCATGTCTCTAGCTGTATGGATATTGTTTTTGAAATTCTCATTAAAATTTGTCCGGAATACTCTGGGGCTTATCAAACAGTCATCACACAGCCGTGCAACCGCTCGTGCGTGCAGTCTGGGCAAGATATTTAAGCTAATTTTGGATAGATTTAGGGGGTTCCAAATTCTATCACTTAGAGATGACTTCTCTAAAGAAAAATAAAGGGTTTGCAGATAGTTTTGAAGGTGGAGATCTAAGTACTTCATGTTTGGAGTCAAGAATTGAATATTTGAGTGGAGATAATCAAATCATTCGATATGGATTGCTTGAATTCTCTTCCATTCCTCTTTTGTTCTTGTATTATGTTGGTCATTATGAACTAATTTCTTTTTACCTGGATACTTAATGAATCCTAGACTCTATTGTATGCATTGAATCATTTTTAATCAATTAAATCATCTATTGAATTGTTTTATCTTTATGATTAATATTGTTATCTCTAATTAGCAATAGCATGCTTGTTAATTAGATGTTGTTTTCTTATTAATTGACTTGAGAAAGCTTAACTAGAATTGAACACTTATAAAAGTTGAGAATTGATTGGAGTGCTAGAGATAGACCTACAAGATTCTCTAACTTATTGTTCTTTGTTCTTTATGCATGAACTATTTGATTGTGCTTAAGAAGAGATTCCTTGCATTTTACTTAGTGATTAGGGATTGATTCGCTCGAGAGAGATTTCAATTTAGATTAGTGGAATGCTAATTCAATTTAATTCAATGTTTGGGTTTAACAGAGTCACTGTTTATGAAATCTAAATAGGGTTTAGGAGGATTCAATATCTAGGTAGTTTCCATCATCAATATCTTTTGCAACTTTACTTGTTATTTCTTAGTTTAAGTCTTTTAGCTTAATTAGTTATTTTCATTTAATCATTACTTAAAATATTTAAATCACTAAACAACAATCAACATTTGAGCAAATACTTGTTACTTGTCCCCAGTGGTATGATATCTTACTCATGATTGTATTACTTGAATGACCCGTGCACTTTTGGTAGCATTGCGTTTAATGGCATTAAGTTTTTAAAGTCGCTGTTGGGGACAACGATTTTCAATATTAGCAATAAAATTGAGATTGTTGATTTAGTTTTTATTTTCTTATTTTTAAGCATTTGTTCTTGTTTATCTACTATCATTTTTGGTACTCTTCTGTTTGTCCTTATGCACCAAGAATTGGGGTTGAATTGGTGGGAAATTAAAAATTTAGATAGAAAAGAGATAGGGAAAGAGAATGAACACAATCAATTTTATAGTGGTTCAAGTATTATTGAACCCTACGTCCACTCTCCAATCTCAATTGAGTATTATACTACTAATTGATACTTACAAGGAGTTTCAAGCTTACTCCAAACTTATAATGTATTTCAATGGCTCACACATAACCCTTTCAAGTGTTTCTCTTAGGCTCACACTTAAACCTATACAAGAGTTTTCTAATGGCTCACTCTCAACCCAATACTTTGTGTTTTCAAGGCTAACACTCAACCTTACTTAAGCAATTAATGCTCTTATAACAATCAAATAATAACAAGAAAAGTTTTAGATATGAAATTTGACATTGCAAAGATTTAGCTCTTAATAGATGTTTTTCTTCTTATTAGGACATTTGAAGAAGGTATTTATATGATGTTCTTCTTCAAATTCCCATTAGAAATAGTATGAAATCAATGATTTCATAACAACTTTAAAATCTTGTTTCAAATTTGCATTTTGACCAAAGTCGGGGTCGCTACCAGAATTTTGAGGTTGTGATTGTATTTTCATGGTTGCAATCTCCAGATTCCACAATGTCTAGTGACACATGGCTTTTATTAGCTAGCTCCTTTATATGTCCGTTATAGCATTTGAACTCAATATGAAAGTCACGGTCGCGACTACTATTTCATGGTCATGAATTCAATATCGTGCCTATGGTCATAGTTGCGAAGGAGGTCGTGATTTGCTCTATATGAATTTTTAAATTAATTGCTTTATGAAGATCTTGGTCGCGATAACATGGTCACGATCGCGATTATGGCATAATGGTCGCGACTCAGAAGCTACGCAATCATCGTAGGTAGATATCAATCTTCTTTCAAATCTAATCAATGGAATAAGTTATAATCTGCAAAAATCAACACTTAAACAAATATTAGATAGCTTTCAATTTGATTGACAATATCAAAATAGAGATTGACTAAGTTTTGAAATAACTTAGGTCAACAATCTCCCCTTTTTGGATTTTAACAATCAAATTGAATTTAAATATAAAATAAAATAACTTAAAATTAAATTGAATTGAGAGTACTCCCTGTTAATTGATGCAAGATAAACATATTTAAAAATAAATAAAAAATCTTATAATCCTTAAACATAAACATATTATATATATATATATTTCTCCCCCTTAACATATTCTCCTTTTTTACTTTTAACATATTTGTTTTATATTTAAGTTCTTATAAAATTTTCTCCCCCTTGGTAATATCAAAAAAGAATGAATAGAATCAAAATGATAGGTAAAAGCTAAATAAGAGTAAATTGAAGAAGATATATACTTGCATTCAATTAATTTATTGATATTAAAATTGCCAAAAGAAATGTATAAAGAAATACAAAAAAATATTTTAAGATTCATCTCCTCCATTTTTTGGTTTCTCTTCTTCTTCTTGAGTTTCCTCCTCATGTAACTCTTCCTCTTCTTCACTAAATTGCCAATCTTAGAGGTTACATTGAGGGAGACCCATATGACCTTGCATATCAAATACAATATTCATAGATTTTTCAACTACCGTAGTCTTTTTGTTAAAGATTTTATAAGCTTTACTAATGGTAGAATATCCTAGAAAAATGCCTTCATTGATTTTAGAAATAATTTTTCCAAGATTATCCTTGGTATTTAATATATAGCACTTGCAACCAAATACTCTTAGATATGAAATCTTGGGCTTTCTTCTGTTCCATAACTCATAAGAAGTTTTATTCAATATGGGTCTTTTAAAAACTCTATTTGAAATGTAGCAAGAAGTATTAATAGCTTCCGCCCAAAAGTAAGTTGGTAAACCATACTCATTAAGCATGGTTCTAGCCATTTCAATTAAAGTTCTATTTTTCCTTTCTATAACACCATTTTGTTGAGGTGTTCTAGGAGAAGATAAATTACGTGAAATTCCATGTTCATTGCAAAAATTTTCAAAAAATTCATTTTCAAATTCTTTTCCATGATCAATTCTAATTTTGGATATGAAATAGCCTTTTTCATTTTGAACTTCTTTTGCAAAATTTTTAAATGAATCAAAACCATCACTCTTATAAGTTAAGAAACTAACCCAAGTAAATCTGGAGTAATCATCAATAAGCATATAGGCATACATCATTCCACCTAAACTAGCAACTCTATTAGGTCCAAACAAATCCATATGAATAAGTTGAAGGGTCTAGAAGTACTTACGATATTTTTTGATTTATAGGATGATTTGTGTTGCTTTCCCATTTGACAAGGTCCACATGTCTTGTCCTTTGAGAATTTAATCTTTGGAAGTCCTTTAAGAAGCTCATCCTTGCAAAGACTATAAAGAAGCTTCATGCTTGCATGTCTAAGCCTTCTATGCCAAAGCTAAGATTCATTGTTAATGGACATGAAACACTTGACATCTTGGTTAGCCAAATCATCAAAGTCAATAATGTAGGTATTGCCTTCCCTTTAACCCTTAAACACTACATTATCATTAGCTAAAGTGGCGACAATATATGCTTTAGAGTCAAAGATGACCTTATTACCTTTTTTACATAATTGGCTTACACTTAGCAACTTATATTTTAAACCATCAATTAAAAGAACATTTTCAATAAGAGAATGATTGTTCTTAACAATGGTACCAATGTCAACTATCTTACCTTTGGCATTGTTACCAAATGTGATGTTTCCACCTCTGTTTTCTTTCAAATTTGTGAAGAGGTTTGGATTTCCAATTATGTGTCTTGAACATCCACTATCTACATGCCATTTGTTTTCCTTAGTAGTGGATTTGAGCCACACCTATAAGAAAAGATTAATCATCTTATTTTAGGTACTTAAATATATTTGGGTCCTTAGGGGTTAGCCTTGGAAGAATCCTCAAGCTTGAGTTGAGCCTTCTTTATATAATAAAATAAATGTATATGAACATCTTTCATATAATAATGGCACTTGAGTTTAGACTTAAAAATCCTTTTGGATTTTCCTATATTGTTATGAAATTTTGGTCTCTTCATAACATTATGACATGAATGCATACATGAACAAGTGTTATGTTGTGATTGTGAGTGCCTTTAAGCATGCCTTTTTTGATACATAAATACATGGTTAACTCTTTGAGGCTTAGCTCTTGAGTCTAGTGTAACCTTTTGAGTCCTTTTGGGACTTGGAGGTTAAGTGTGTGTTTTCACTCCCTTGTTAATTACCTCAATGCTAGAGGTTTGAGGAGTTATAGCCTTTATGAACATAGTGAGAGAGGATGTGGAAGTTGATGAACCATCAAAGCCAAGACCATTAGTGTATCCAAAGCTTCTTTCCTTTTGTGAAATTTTGAGATTGAGTTTCTTAATTCTTCAACCTCAATTTTTAAGGCATTGTTTTCGTAATATAAAGAATTAAAAGAGGAGGTTTTAGAAGTCATTGCCTCCAATGAACTTTTTAGACTAACATTAGAGGTTTTCAAGCTTAAAACAAGTTTTTCTAATTCTTTAAAATGCTCCTCCAACTTAGAATGCTTTTCCTTAAAAAATTTCATTTTTGATTTATACTTTTTGTATTTTAAATTCATAGCTTTAATTAGCTCATCCTCATTATCATCATGCATATCATTATCAATATCATCACAAGATTGAGAGCTAGAGCTTACCTCATTTGATGAGTCCTCTAAGGTCATGAAACATAGGTTTGCAACATCCTCTTCCTCTTCGTCACTTGAGGAGTCATCATCCCATATTACTTTGAAACAATTCTTCTTCTTCTCCTTGTTCCATTTCTTTTTCTTCTTGATGTCGAGACATTCCATTTTTATATGATCTTGCTTGCCACATTCATAGTAAGTAACGTCATTCTTCTTTTCCTTGTTTGAGTTAGAGTTGTAATTTGATGATGATCTCCTAAAGGGCCTCTTTTCTTTCTTTCTTCTCTTGATGATGTCCTTGACCCTTTTTGAGAGTATAGCAAGTTCTTCATCATCATCATCTTCACTTTCCTCTGAATCACTTGAGCTCTCACATTCTTTTTTGCTTTTAAGGGAGGATTTGAGAGCAAAGGATTTTTTTTTTCTCCTTCTTTTGATTCTTTTCTTTCTCTAACAATAGAGATATTTCTTAGTTAAGGAGTTTTCCAATGAGGATATTAGTAGGAACCTTTCCAACATCCTCATTAGCTTCTTCTATGCCAGTAATTCTAGCTCTATAATCTTTCTTTGGGAGAGTTTTGAGAATCATATGGTTTATATCATTCAAGGTGTATATTTTGCCTAATTTCCTCATATTAATGACAAAGGCAAGAAGCCTATTTGTCATATTAGTGACACTTTCATTGGATTTCATTTTGAAGAGCTCATATTTAGTTGTGTATAACTAAATCTTTTTAGCCTTGACTTGCTTAGTTCCTTCATAGCAGTTTTTTAAAGATTTCCAAATGCTAAACACACTTGAACAATGTTGAACTCTACCACATTCTTCTTTTGAGAGTGCACTAAGAAGAATTGCCATGGCTCTTTTATTTTTACCATTTGCTTTTTTTTTGTGCCTCTATCCATTCCTCTCTAGGAATCAATTCTTCAACATCATCAACTATTCTTAATGGAGGTTTCCATTCTTTGATTATGCAATCCCATACATCAATGAGATCATTATCAAGATATCTCGATTCTATACTTCCAATATGCATATTTAGTACCGTCGAAGTATGGCTTGAGATGATGCATCCCTTCATTGGCCATTTTGATCTTTTCTCATGCAATTAAGTTTGAAGAAAGAGACAAAATCTTTGATACCACTTATTTGCCCTTATGCACTAAGAAGGGGGGTTGAATTGGTGGAAAATTAAAAATTTAAATAGAAAGGAGATAGGGAAAGAGAATGAACACAATCAATTTTATAGTGGTTCAAGTATTAATGAACCCTACGTCCACTCCCCAATCTCAATTGGGTATTCTACTAATTGATAGTTACAAGGAGTTTCAAGCTCACTCCAAACTTACAATATGTTTCAATGGGTCACACACAACCCTTTCAAGTGTTTCCCTTAGGCTCACACTCAAACCTATATAAGAGTTTTCTAATGGCTCACTCTCAAGCCAATACTTTGTGTTTTCAAGGCTAATACTCAACCTTACTTGAGCAATCAATGCTCTTACAATAATCAAATAACAACAAGAAAAGATTTAGATATGAAATTTGAAATTGCAAAGATTTAGCTCTTAATAGATGTTTTTCTTCTTGTTAGGACGTTTGAAGAAGGCATTTGTATAATTTTCTTCTTCAAATTCCCGTTAGAAATAGTATGAAATCAATGATTTCATGACAACTTTAAAATCTTATTTCAAACATGCATTTTGACCAAAGTTGCAGTCGCTACCAGAATTTTACAGTTGCAATGATATTTTCGCGGTCGCAATCTCCAAATTCCATAATGGCTAGTGACACATGGCTTTTATTAGATGGCTCCTTTATATGTCTGTTGCAGCATTTGAACTCAGTATGAAAGTCGCGGTTGCGAAGGAGGTTATGATTTGCTTTGTATGAATTTTTTAATTAATTACCTTCTGAAGATCTTGGTCGCGATAACATAGTCGCGGTCACGATTTAGTGGTTGCAATTGCGATTGTGGTGTAATGTTCATGACTTAGAAGCTAAGCAATAAGATATCAATCTTCTTTCAAATCCAATCAATTGAAAAAGTTATAATCTACAAAAATCAACAGTTAAACAAACATTAGATAGCTTTCAATTTGATTGGCAATATCAAAATAAAGATTGACTAAGTTTTGAAATAACTTAGGTCAATAATATTGTTGGGATATCAAGTGTGAGTGAAATCCTACATTAGAAAGAGATGAACTTAATGAGAGATTTATAAATGGGAAGGACCCATAAACCTATTGCCTTAAAGTTTTATGTTAGAGTGTGGTGTCAAGCCTATGACTATGTCTCTCACTAAAGCCCATGATGATAATCTCTCTAGTGTTTGGCTCGCTGGTGTCTCGGTGTTAGGTGGTCTAGGCCATAACAGTGGTATCAGAGTCGATGGTTCAGCTAGGGACGGATATCACAAAGCATTTCAATTCTGCCAAAAATGGTCATGCCACATGGGCTTACACACGGCCGTGTGGGTGACCATGTGGATGGAGATTATAAAAGGAAACTCTTGTTTCAGAACACACACATGTATGGTTTTATTTCATAATCAACCAATTTTGCCTTACTTTTTTACCTAAATCTCACTCTCCCACATACTATTCACAGAGTATCACCTCTCATTCACTCCTATTGTGTCTTATTACATCAAATTTTTGGAGTTTTAAGTCAAGTTCTTCCATTCCCATTCAAGTTGCGCATTTGCTTTTGTGAACAAGTTTGAGTTCATCCATTCTTTTTTCTCTTAATTTCAAATTAATTTTTCAATTGTGATTGTTCATTATGATGTTTTGAATGCACGTGTTCTCTTAATTTGTAATTATTCATTAGTGAGTGGGTTTGGATTTTTCCATTATATGATTTAAGGTTAGTAGTGATTTACTAAAATATTGGTGTGAATTGCTCACAAACTTAAACTCATCTCAATGGAATTTTGACATAGAGAATGTCATTTTCATTTCACTTGATGGTTTTAATGTTTGCACTAGAAATTATAGATTAGGTGAGTTTAAATGGTGGTGTTTGATTGGGGTTATTTTAATCATGCAATTTCAGTCATTTTGTTAATGGATTTACCAAGCTTTGAATTGCATGATGGAAATGGTCATACTTGGCTTAATATAGATTGTTGTTCGTTATACGTGTTTAGGTTGTGTTGTGTTTATTTTAAAATGATGACTTAGCCTTGCTTTGTCAATTAACATATTCTTCCACAACCTAACAACTTGTTTTGTTAAGTTTTTAGGCAATGATTGTTTTGAATTGTACCTACATATGGTCCATTGTTTAAATTCTATTGTCTATATTGAATTTGTTTGTCTAGTGCAATATAATTATTCTATTCTATGAATTGCACTGAGTTGGGTTTGACATTGTGGTTAATTGGTTGTTTTGCTTATTTGGTAATGGTTAGGTTTATGCTGTTACCATGCCAAAATTTTCTTTAAACTAATGACATTGTTTGTGGTTTGTGCTTTGGTTTTTGCTTTTTATTATTTATTTTACAGCAATGGGACCAAAGAAAACCACACCTTCTAAGTGACCAGCTAAGCTACCGGCTAAGAGAGTAAGAAAAGGGACCAACACTTCTCAACCACCTGTCCTTCCTTACTTGAAGTTCAATAAAGATCATCCTTGTGTTCAATTCACTGAAAATAATGCTAGGGACCGAATGTTTAAGTCAGCAAACAAACCCTTTGCATCACACTTGGTAATTGATTGGAATTCTTTGGAAGGTAGTGGTTTGGTGCAGGAAATCAAGTTTATGGTGAATTAGCCAGGGTGGAAGAAGTTATTTGAGATAGATGAGTTAGCTTGAAGGGAGCTTACCCTAGAATTTTACTGTTCACGAGAGTTTGATAATAGTGTTACCAGGGTAAGCAAGAAATGCCTTAAATTTTGGCTTAGTGGTCAAGACTTTCATTTTAGTTGCAATGATTTGGCAGTCAAGATGAGCCTTTACACTGAGGTTGAGCTCAAAATTGATGTTTATCATGGCTCAGATGTGGGTTTCATGACTACGGAGAAGCCTTATCAAGTGTGGAGCCAGTATGCTCCAAGAAAAGGATAATGGATGTTAGGAGTTTCCAAAGCATCATAATTTCAGTTTTTTACCATGAGAGTTGTTCACCACTTATTGGCACACACTACAATAGCTCAGGTTAGCAATGCAGGCCATGTTACAAGGATGGACTTGTTTTTCTTGATGTGCATGGCAAAAAAACACCGATGTAATGTTGCACATGCTCTCATATACTTCTTTTACAAGCAATCGAAGAAGGATTCCAAGGGAGTATTGTTTGGGTGAGCCTTCATCACTCAGCTTGCTGAGAATTTAAGGGTATTTAAAGGTCTCCCAGAGATGACATTTGATGGTTCACCTTTGCCACTAAATAGGAGTACCTTCACTAGATTGGGCAACAAGTGGAAACCTTTGATGCCCGAACTTGCTCCTCTATCACCCTTTGAGTACATTGATCCTTTAGCACCACATCCTTCTATTGCAACTAGTCCTTCTTCTTCTATGGCTGGCCCTTCTAGTTTTGGTGCTGCTTTACTTTTCATCAATTAGAATGCTGCTATTGGTTACACTGAGGGGTAAGATAGGAAGCCCATAAGCTTTGAGCGCCAAATGTGCAGGATAGTTGGGGAATATAGACCTACAGCAGTAGCTTTTAGAGACTATTCAGATATCGATGATGGATGCAATTCAGGAGAACCACAGCATCCTTATGGCTCAGATGGATCGAGAGGCAAAGCAATAAAGATGGTTACAGGATTCTATGATCGAATATTGGAAGCGTGAGCATTTTGAGCCACCGACTGCAAAACCACCTTCTCCATCTGATGCTAGTGAGTTTTTTAGTGATGAGGCTAAGGACAAGGAGGATGTTAGAGATGAGTCTAGTGATTCTAATGATATGGAGGATTAGTTCCTCCCAATTATCTTGCTTACCTTTTTATTTGTCTTATTTATCTTATTTTCTTTTATTTTTTGATTACTGTACTACTTATTTTGAACTTTGTTTTTATTTTCTTTTGGATTACTATTATTATTTTAGATTTTCTCTGTCTTCTTTTGAAGCAATCACCTCTAGTCTATAGCATATATTGACGTGTCATGGATTATGGATCAAAATTCCTACAGGCTGTATCAATGACAGGTAGTTCTTTCTTTCTATCTCTCCTATTGTTTTTCTTTATTTTGCACACATTAGGGACAATGTGTAAATTAAGTATGGGGGAAGGGTATTACTTTATTGATTGATTTATATATTATTTGATTTATTCATTCTTTTTGCCTTGTTTCGATTCAAGCTAGTAAATTATAATAATAGTATGACTTGGAATAATATCTCTTTAGTTGATAATTGTGACTGATTTTTATATGGTAATTACTTGTTGAGTTTTGGCTTGATTGACTTGATCATTGGCTGAGGATTGAGTATGGTAGTCATAATCAGGGAATTAATTTGATCTAATTTGCATGACTAGAGTTTGAACCCTTAGTTAAATTTTATGAGCACATTTTGATTCCTTAGTTACTTGAGTTAAGTTTAGTAAGGCATACCTAAAGTCTTAGGTTTCTTAGCCATTTTTCTTAAAAAAAAAAAAAAAATGTGCATAAGGGGCTTTGAAAATTTCTCTATATTCTGTTGATTCTGACTCTTCTAACCAAAGGAGTTAGAATTATAAATAATGCTAGTAGCCATTTGGATTTGTGATTCTAGCTAAATAACTGGGGGTTTGGCATCACAAATGTTTACCTTCAAGTTAAAAGGCCAATATGATAATTCAAATAAATCAGACTCCTTAAATAGTATAAAAAAAAAGTGCAATAAAGGTGCAATTGAATGTTAAAGTAAAAATAAAATCGAGAGAGTGGTCAAGTGCCTAAGAGAAAATCTTTCATTTCTTACTTTTGTTTGTCTTTTATTTCTTTGGAATTCGGTGCTCAATCTTTTAACTCTGGAATTTAAACTTCAAGATTGTGAATTTTATCTCTAAGTTTCAGGTTCTTTAATTTGTGGATCATTTAATTTGACTGCTATGCTTGAGAATTGGTTTCTGATTAGGAATTTCGAGCCTTACTGATTTGAGTGTTGTCAAAACTTTGTTTCTCCTTTTAGCTAGAGAGAGGGTTTTCATTTCACTTTTATCTGTTATCGTGATTTACTTTGCTTGAGGACAAGCAAAAACTCAAGTGTGGGGGAATTTGATAAATGCCTACATGCTTATGTTTTACCCCTGAATTTAGTATGTTTATCCTTTAAATTGAATTTAATTTGTTTGTTCTAGTGTGATTTTTAGTTCTTTTTAAGAATTCTATGTTTTAAGATGCCATGAAGTAATAGAAATTGAAATGGCGCTGTTTAGTGCAAGAAACGAGCTGATTTTTTAAGTAGAAAAGTAAGAATGACATCACACGGGGCCACCACACGGCCATGTCTCTGGTTGTATGGATATTGTTTTTGAAATTCTCATTAAAATTTGTCTAGAATACTTTAGGGCTTATCACACGGGTCATCACATAGCTGTGCGACTGCCTATGCATGTAGTGTGGGCAGGATATTTAAGCTAATTTTGGACAGATTTGGGGGGTTTCAAATTCTATCACTTGGAGATGACTTCTCTAAAGAAAAATCAAGGTTTCGTAGCTAGTTTTGAAGGTGGAGATCCAAGTACTTCAAGTTTAGAGTCAGGAATCAAAGATTAGGGTGGAGATAATCAAATCATTCGACATCGATTGCTTGAATTCTCTTCCATTCCTCTTTTGTTCTTATTTTCTCTTAGTCATTATGAACTAATTTCTTTTTACCTGGATACTTGATGAATCCAATACTTTATTGTATGGATTGAATCATTTTAATCAATTAAATCATCCATTGAATTGTTTTATCTTTATGATTAATATTGTTATCTCTAATTAGCAATAGCATACTTGTTAATTAGATGTCTTCTTGTTAATTACTTGAGAAAGCTTAACTAGAATTGAACACTCATAAAGGTTAAGAATTGATTAGTGTGCTAGAGATAAACCTACAATATTCTTTGGCTTATTATTCTTTTTTCTTTATGCATAAACTATTTGATTGTGCTTGAGAAGAGATTCCTCGCATTTTACTTAGTGATTAGGGATTGATTCGCTTGAGGGAGGTTTCAATCTAGGTTAGTGGAATGCTAATTCAATTCAATGTTTGGGTTTAATTAAGTCACTGTTTATGAAATCTAAGTAGGGTCTAGGA
Organism: Reutealis trisperma; assembly: GCA_947687605.1. Lineage (NCBI taxonomy): Eukaryota > Viridiplantae > Streptophyta > Magnoliopsida > Malpighiales > Euphorbiaceae > Reutealis > Reutealis trisperma. The sequence continues at coordinate 260,830 of CANTUT010000888.1, forward strand.
GGATTCAGTATCTAAGTAGTTTCCATCATCAATATCTTTTGCAACTTTACTTGTTATTTCTTAGTTTAAGTCTTTTAGCTTAATTATTTATTTTCATTTAATCATTACTCAAAATATTTGAATCACTAAACAACAATCAACATTTGAGGTAATACTTAATTACTTGTCCCCAGTGGAATAATATCTTACTCATCATTGTATTACTTGAACGACCTGTGCACTTGTGGTAGCATTGCGTTTAGTCGCATCAAAATTAATAATTACTAATCTTAACAATGGTGCCAAAAACTTGTTGCTAGATAATTACAAGTGCACAATATTGTTAACATATAATAAAGTGAAAACTAAGATAATATTCCCCACAGGGATAATATTATTAATTATTGAAATTTATTAATTTTAATTTTATTTGAATGGTGGATAATTGTTATATTTGAACATTAAAATAAAAAATAAAAAATAAAAATAATTAAAATTGTATGAATAGTGCTGTATAATGAAAAGTAAAATGATAAATGAATAGATAAATGACCAATAGTTGTCAATTGTGCTAGAAATTATGACTGCACTAAAATTAATCAGATTCAATTTCATCCAAATATACCATTATTATTTTATGTTTATACTATGTTGAAGGTCAAATACCCTTTTGTTTTATATACTCTTTCTCAAGTCATACATAAAATATACATTTTCAGAAAAATTTACTGTATCTCTATGCAAATTTAATAATAATAATTCTTATTGTGATCAGTGGTAATTTGCAAAGTAACCACATAAATCTCTATTCTATCCCATAAATTATGATATTTAATCTAGAACCAGAATAATCTCCTTTTGGTCTCATTTTGATCCTTAATTCATTAAAATTTGGTTAGAAAATTGATGGCATTAAGTGCAAGTATACATACATCAACATAGTATAAAGATCATAATAATATATCCAACTACTATTAAATCATAATAATTTAGCTACATCATAATCCTAGCACAAAATTTTTTTTATTGCATAATGAAAAATAAAATAAAATAAAACCATAAATTAAACATGAAATTAAATTTAGATAGACTTAAGAAAAAACTCTTTTTGGAATACAGGCTGAGGTGTGCACGAGCTCCAAAACTCCTCTTGATAAAAAAGGGAAAAAATTAAAATATAACTATTTATCAATTAATGATGTCTTAAAGGAAGGATAGTAAATGCCTATTTATTATGAGACCTTGCTCGAACACCTCTCCCTCACTTGGGATAAATTTTTGCCTTAAGGAAACGCCGAGCAATTTTTAAGGAGGTCATGGAATAAGTTTCGGCGCTCACAATTAGAATGACTATTGTTCAGAAAATTGATTTGTGATTTGAAAAATGATTTTGGGAGTCACCATCTTAATTTATTTTTAAATGGAAAAATTAAGGAAAAATTCAAATTGTGACTCTTATTCATTAATTTTGTAATTAATTTACCTACGAATAAAAATCACTAGTCTTCAAACCAAGTTAGGCTTAGGGATTAAGTTTTCAGTTAAATAATCTAAAATTTGCTTTTAAGTTTAATTTGACTTAAAACTTTATTTCATGAATTGCGATTATAAGATAATTATTAAAATACATGAGCATGGCATAGTTATGAAATGCATGAGGAAATTCAAGAAATAAACATCCGCAAATCAATGAGAGTGTTCCCTGTAGTCTTTATGGATTCTAGGGGAACTATAGAATCACTCATTGACTCGAAAACAATTAAAACAACTGAATAATTAATTGGAAAATAAAAGGGGAAAGGTGATTGATTGAGATTTAGATTTAGATTCCAAATGTGCCTATGCACCCCATTGAATGGGGATCAAAATCCATGTAGTTCGTTCCGTGATTAAGTGGAGGGGTTTAGGGGGTTGATTGGATTGATTGACTTGATTTAGGTTTGTGGATGACAGGAAAAGTCTAATACCTTTGCTTTTGATGGGAAAAGACCGAAGTTTCATTTTATCGGGATTGAATAATTGGATTGATTGGAGATTAAGTAATTATTAAAATGACTAATTAACTAATTAATGTGGTGGAATGGATGGATAGATTAATTAATTAAAAATATTAATTAGTTAATTTGGATAAAGGGTGGATTTGAAAAAAGGATTAATTTGATTTGAAAAAAGTGATTAATTAATTAATTAAAAAGATTAATTAATTAATTGAATGATTAATTTTAATTTTAAAAAAAGAGTTTTAATTAATTAAAAAGATTAATTAACTTGGTTAGGGTGACATAATTAATTAATTAAAAAGATTAATGAATTAATTAGAGAGTGGTTGGAGGGAGAGGAAGAGAAGAATTTGAGTATAGCAATCTATTCAAATTCAAGGAGTGAGGAAAATGAAAGAATGGAGGGGGTTTTTATAGGAAAAGTGGGTGAAGGTAGTTTAGGGATTGAAAAAGTGAAAAGACCCAAAAGGGTAGGGTCAAAAGGGGCTAAAAATTGGGCTGAAAAGGGCAAAATGGACATTTTGGCACAGAAAAGGAGACCACGGGTGCGGATCTATGCAGAACCTAGTGTAAATCCTTGCCATGCTAGTGTGGCTCAGCTTTTTTTTTTTTTTAGAGATTGGTTGTTGGTTTAAAGTTTAGGAAATTTAGGTGTTTGAGTAGCAATATATTTGAAAGCAAAAAAAAAAAAAAATTTATTTTGTGGGCGTCACCCTCGAACCCACCTGTTAACCGGCTAGTGGGACTATCATAATGGCTTTGTGTAGAGCGTTAAACCTAGCAAGTGTCAAGGTGCGGCTAGGTCAATAAGTGCAAAATTAAGGGTTCACAGCTACTCCTTCATAAAAAAAATTTTATCTGTAAAGTAATTTTGATGATTGTGAACCTAGGAGTTGGGATGGTGCAAGGAACCAAATGGATGTCTAGGTCAGTGCTTGGACATGTTTGGGCAAGAGACACTATAAAAAACGAAGATGGTGAAAAGAACCATCGCGATGTTTAAGCAATTGTTTCTAAACATTTATGGAAATGTGGCTAATAAATGGAAGCCAGAAAAGGAACCAAAGGGATATCTAAACTGGCGGCTAGATATTTTTGGATGAATTGATGAATATGGTTGATTATTATGAAAAGGTGGGAAAAAGAAACAGAGGGACATCTAGATTAGATATTTCTAGGTGAAGAAATTGGATGCATTTTGGATAAAATGGATGGAAAAAAGGAGTCCGAGGAATGTCATTATCTAGACATTTTGGGGTGAAGGATGTAGTTGACTTTAAGATGAATGATGATGGAAAAAGGAACAAGATCGACTTCTAAGTAAGAATTTAGATATTTTTGGGTGGAGAACATGATCAATTCAAAAATAAAGAAAGATGAGAAAGGAACTATAGGGATGTCTAGGTGATTGTTTCTAGACATTTATAGGTGGAAATTGATGGGTTTGGATAAAAGGGTACCAGTCAACTTTGAAAAGATGTTGATAGCTTTGAGTTGTATGAATTAACTTTGGAATGGGGCTGTCAACTTTAAGGAGAGACTAGTGAGCTTCAATAGATATCAGTCAGTTTTGAGGAGGCACTGGTCAATCTTAGGGGATTTTGGTCACTAATTAGTGTCAGGAGATGTCAGTTAGCTTCCAGGAAGTACTGGTTGGCTTCAAAAGATGTTGGTCAGCTTTAAGTAGGCACTGGTTAGTCTCAAGAGATGTCCCTTTTAACAATCCACACCTTCCCTAGAAATTTTTATGACAATTTGCTTGATTTAGAACTATTAAGGTTAAGTGTGTGCTTTTATGGGAAATTTATGCTTTATGTGATTGATGAATATGTGGCATATTAAATTAATTTTTAATATGTATAATATGAGTTATTATTGTGAAATAAATGATTTAGATAAAGTACATTAGCATAAAATAAATTATTTTAAATAAAATGAATTTTCATGCATAAAGAGAATTTTTAAGCATAAAATAATTTTATGAGTATTTTAAAATAATTTTTAAATAAATGTCTTGGGAGAAATTTTAATCAAAATAATAAAAAAAATATTTTTATTTTCATTACTTATAATCAGCCCCTAATTTAAATAAAAAGCCTAAATACCTAAAGGCCCACTACCCAAAAATCTTCCTAACCTAGCTCATTAAGGGTATTAGTGGAAATTGCCCAAAACCCTACCTTTAAATATTAAAATTTTGGCCAGCCCTAATGTTCCAGTAGCCATCACTCTAATTTTCTATATTTTGATAGAAAAATTCTCTCAAAACAATTCTCTCAACCAAAATTAAGAAAACACCTTTCAATTTTGTGATTTCTTGCCTGTATTCATAAGTTTTTCTTTCTTAACAATTTCCTATCTAATTTCTATGAAATAAATTATGAAAAAATTATTTTGAACTAGTTATTTACTGATTTTTATAGATTTAATTCTGTTTGGGTGAGTTTTTGAAAAAGAAATTTAATTCTTACCAAAAACATAAATCTTTCCGCATTATTTTCCCAAAGGTGAATCTTGTAACTTAAAATTACAATTTTTATGCATAAACGCTATAGGGGGGTGTGATTCCTGCATGATTGATTTCTAAACTTATTTTTGATGTGTTTTGATGAAAAATATTGGATTAAACTGTATTTCTTTAATGACCAAAAAGTTTCAAAAAAAAAAAAAACAAAGGAATTCAAGGTTTTTATGCTAGAACTTAAAAGTTGGAAAATTCTATTATTATTTAAACATGTGGCTGATGATTTGTATGTGAATGGATTCTAATATAATATTTTTTTTGTTTGAATGAAAAATAATGATTTAAATCATGTGTTTGCATATCGCTGTAATGAACGGAAAGCACGAAAAACACGAAAACTCATGATTTTCACCCTAAGCCTTAAACTTTGGAATTTTCATGCATAATTATTATCTATGGCTGCCGAATCATAAATATAGATGTTCTAAACTGATATTTGTGGTGATTGAATGAAAAATAATGGTTTAAACCACCTATTTACATATTACTGTAATGACCGAAAAATACCAAAAACAAGAAAACTCATGGTTTTGCATCCTAAAACCTAAAAATTGAAATTCATGTACGTGTCACACATATGGCTGCCAATTAATGTAAATTAATATTCTAAAAAGATTTTTGTTTTGTTTACATGAAAAACCTTGGTTCAAACCATGTTTTTACATATTACTATAATAGACGGAGAGTGCAAAAAGTAAGAAAAATTCAGTTTTCCTTTTGATAATGCATTCGGTCTACTATGGGATTTTTATCCCAATTTTTATAATTTTTATGTAATGTATTTTGATGATTATTGACATGTATGTATATATAATAAATGATAAAATTGCATGAATGACCCTAGAGAAGCTTGGAGGCACTTCGGTATACTTAAGGTATCTTAACCTTATATTGTGATTAGAATGTGAATGTGACTTGGAAATATGGAAATAGATGTTATGATGACTTGATAATGAATAAATGGTCTTGAATTGATGAAGTGATTGATTGAATGAATGGATCATAATGGTTAAGCATGACACTTGAGAGGCTATTGATAAATTGACATGTATGGAAGAGTTAAGTGTACTAAGTTGATTTGTTAAAGTGAATTGATATTAAGATAATGATATTGTGTTGACCTTAGAAAGGTATTGATATGAATTATGATGTGTTTTCATATAGGCATATAAAGGCTAAGTGTACGAGACTTGTAAGTCAAAATATTATGTGCAAGTGATGAGTGCACTTATATATGCAACTCTAAGTATATGTGAATGTTATATGTGCATGGGGTAGTTATGGGATAGGATAGCATCATGATTGAATGAATACTAAGTATTGAATTAAATATTATGATAGAGCTTGAGGAGTCTTAGAGTCCAAGGGCTACGTGAATTAGGAGTAAAGGAACCATAAAGTGAGTAAACATTGTATTCGTTTTACAAGTGTAAGTGAACACTATGTTCATGTTGCAAGTTGTTAGGCCTACTATGGGTGACCCAAATATGAAAGGATTAGTATAGGATGAGTAGGGTGTCGAACTCTTGGGAATTTGGGAATTTTGTATTAATTGCATAGTTACTAGGATGGATAGGCAAAGATATTAAATAAGAGATTTGAAACTAACTATATGCTACTATACTATCTAATATTATGATTTAAGGATGTTGATTAGATTGAATTACAAGTCAAAATTGATTTTAATAAGATGTGTTACATGCATGCAATGATTGAGAGTATGGTCTATAGTTCCTAAAAGCAACTCTCGTTGTCAATTAAAAGTGTTTGATCTAGAGTCTATGAGCATTATCATGTTATCATAGAGATAGAACAGAACCATAAATATTCATGCCAATACTATAATTCCCCTTAGAGTGGATTTGCTTGTCTCCAAGTGCTTATCCTATTCTCTAAGTAATTTTAATTGTTTTTCCATCAATTTATCCCAACTCTCATTGTGAATAATTTGACTAACATGTTATACATGGTGATTAAGCACATATAACATTAATTAAGCACACAATTAAAACTAAATCATACAAAGCATATAAGAAATAGAATGATTAAAACCAATACTTTATTGCAATTTAAAGAAACCAAACTAGTGCATATTCATAGTGTAGATGACAAAGTTTAGACAAGAAGACAAGATGAACATCAAGGAACAAAGATAAAAAGACAAGGGAAAGGAAACTTTGGTGATGTTTTCTTCAATCCTTGCTCCAGAAATTTACTTTGAAGAAGTGTCCTTGAATGCTTGCTTGAATGCCTGCTTAAATGCCTTGGTAACTCTTCAATCTTGTTCCAACTTTGAACACTTGAATTACACTCTTAATTACTAACTTAATATATGAATAATACTTAACATCACATGTCTAAAATTCTGTAAAACACTCTTATTTATAGGTTTCTAGGTGTCTTAAGTCATGTCCATTGCAAAAAAGAGCCTTTTGTGTAGTGTTTTGGTGAAAAGGCACCATAACTACTCGAGACAAGCTGGGATGAGTCGGCACCATGTGAATTTGGCATGACTCGGCACCATAGGGCACGAGTTGGCACCATGATATTCTGTCACAACTTGGCATCTATGGGCGCGAGTCGGCACAGGCTTGTCTTGGCTAATCCTTGCAAAACTTCTTGCTTTTCAAGCGTAGAACAGTTAAACCTTTAATAGTTACCTAGATTGCTTAAAGAACACTTAAAAACAAGATTAAAAGCACCACTTTAAAGATAAAATATATGCATACAAACACAAAATTAACTATTAATTGAACACCACTTTAAAGATAAAATATATGCATACAAACACAAAATTAACTATTAGTTGATTAGTTTAGATATACATATTTGCATCATATCAAATTCCCCCATACTTAGACCTTACTTGCCCTCAAGCAATAACAAAGAGGGAAAAGATAAAGAAATTACTTAGTTTCTCCAAGACAACTATGAAACAATCTTGATTAAGCAATCTTCAAGTTTATTTAAGGAGTATATGGCTAATACATTGATGATATAGTTCTTAGTGCCCAATAATGGTAAAGGATGACAAGTCTTATAGCATAAATTTTGAGCTTTGTCTAATTATCTCATCCCTATTGGTAACAAAGTTATTAATTATTTAGTTAAGGACCTAACCATGCTTTTTTAGTCAAAATGTCCATGCATTAAGTCAAGAATTCAATAGATTCAAGTAGCCTTCTTTAGGACAAAAGTAAGCACACGTAAGAATGCAATAAGTCTCATGGCATTTTTAGATACATAGTTTGCTTATTCTTTCCTTTTTTTTTAATTAATTAATTAAATAAGGTACATCTTTCAAATCAAATGCGACTAAGGAGCAAACTCATTCGCGCATGACTTACTCAATATACATATTTAATAAGCACAACATACATATCTTTCGAATTAAATGCAACTAAGGAGCAAACTCATTTGCACACAACTTACTCAATATGCATTTTTTTGATTAGAAAACAAATATAGTTCTTTTAGTATCCTCATCCATTATTGACTAATGCATAACTCGTATTACGGCTATATTTTCCTTCAGGCAACTTAAATAATGCAAATTCAAAGACTTAACTTATATCAATTTCGACAATTAAGCAAAACTAAAAAATTGACTAGATAATTAGAAACCTTAGAAGCAATAAGAGTGAGATAAAAAAGACAAAATCTTAACAAATACTAAAAAAAAAGACTTAAGAGTTTTACCAATTGGGCATTATAAAAAATGATCATCAAATTTATTAGAAAATAGAATGAGAAAGCCTAATCAAAATAACATGGAAACTTAAGTAAAAAGACAAAAATTCTTGATGCAAATTGTAAAATACTAAACTAAACTAAATAACAAACATGCAAAAAATTGAAAAATCAAAACAAAATAAAACATCAAAGCAAAAATAAATAGAAAGCTTCAAACTTCAACATTCGATCCCTCCCCCATACTTGACATTCACGTTGTGCCCAATGTGAAGAAAAGTAAAGATGATGGAGAAGGGAAGAAAAACATACCTCATTGAGCATTGGGTGGTGGTGGTGAAGGAATGTCATACTCGAAGTAGCTAAAGAACTTATGCAATTTATAGTCCATACTATATTGCGTTCGCTCTATCCTTTGGTTCCTAACCTCCAAGGTGGTAAGTTGACATTGCATGCTCCTTTGGCTTGCCAAGATCTCCTCCAAAGTTTGGTGATCACTAAGAGTGGAGCCACTTGCTTCTCCTTGAGTAAAGGATGATGGTGGCAATGCAAGTTGAACTGTTGATTAGGCTCTTGGTGGTGGTGGGTCTCCAGGTGGTGGAACATCACCATCGGAGTCTTCATTCGAATTATAAATAGGGTGACGTAACCCCTTCCAACAAGATCATGTGTACACTGCAACATGGTTAAAATCTGCATCCATAACCTCGCCTCTTACAAAGGCTTGCTTTGTGAAATATGAGTATTTAACAACATAAAGAAAGTTTAAGTAATTAATATGAAACCCCTTAGCAATGCTTGTAACAATATGACCATTTGTTAATGGATGCTCCTTATGTGTAACACACATAAGGAGTTGATTAAAAATCCAATATGTCCAACACACTTGCTTTGATTTATGAACACACCATTTCAAAAAGAGCTTTTGAATGGTTACTCTATTGGATTCAGTTTTACTAAAAATAACACATGCAATGACTTTATGCAACATCTAGAATTTCAAATCCTTGATGAACATCACTTTCCCCTTTTTAGGTTCAAAAGGGGTTTCTATATTAGTAAAGAATGTCCAAAAGTCATTAACATTAAAATCATTAGTGATATCACAAACACCACTTCTTTTAAAACCAAAAACGTTTTGCATAAAATTATAAGTTAATTGGCAAGGTTGGCAAAGCAATCTGAATTCCAGAATTTGAGAATTTATAGCATTGGTATCAAGTGTACCAAAGAACTTATAGACAAGATTTCCATAGGAATGCTCTTGCATACTTATAAGCTTTTTCAAACCACAAGAAGTAAGAACTTGATTGAATACCTCCTCCATGCCAACATCACGAATTAAAGAGGGAGGAAAATACTTACAAGATACAATTTCTCTACGTTTGATTTTAGAGAACTTGGCTCCTTCTTCATGTGAGTGAATAGGGAATGAGGACTCATACATCAATGCAAGGTCTTCCTCTTGGTACTCTTCTTGGGGCCTTGAAGAAGTTGATCCTTTGGTCTTGCCCATACTTGCTTGTGTTTAGAGAATAAAGAAGAAAAACAAAAAAAAAAATATGCAACTATGAGTGAATATAGTGTAGTGTGTGAATGATGAATGAAGAAATTGATGTTTAAATAGAAGAAAGAATTATTAAATATTAGGATTTGTGTTTTCAAAATCTGAAAAGAAAGAGTAGGGAATGGTGTTGTAAGGGTTAGGGTTATATAGGTGTGTAAGAGTGTGATGTGAAAAGTCATATATTTTGGGAAGAGATGTAATTATTTTTGGAAAAGGTACAACTTATGGAAAAGAGTGTTGAATAAGTTAGTTTTTGACTAAAAATAAGAATAAAATAAATTGCAATTGAATTAGGAATGAAAAGAAAGAAAGAATTGGTGTAAAAATTCAAAAATTCGAGTATTCCAAAATCTGTTAATTGTAATGAGTCGGCACCATAGGGCACGACTCAGCATAGATGCATTCTGTCACGAGTCGGCACCTATGGGCACGACTCGGCACAAACTCAGTTTTAAAAATTTTATTTCTTTTCTTCCTTTTTATATATATACTAGGTGTATGTGTTATAAAATCAAAATAAAATTAATATTAGACATCAAAACTTAAACATTATATTAAATAAACATGAAATTTAAAATAAACAAACATAAAACTTTAAAATAAATAAACATACTATGTAGTAGATGAACATACTATTAAGTAGAGAGGGTTACCGACCTTGATTGTTTTAATGGTGCACCAACAAAGTAAGGTTTAAGACGATGGCCATTTACCTTGAAAGATTCACCTTTGTCATTAGCAATCTCAATAGTTCCATATGGATGGACTTTAATAATTTTAAAAGGTCCAGACCATCTTGATTTTAGTTTTCCAGGAAATAGTCTTAACCTTGAATTATAGAGTAAAACAAGCTCACCTTCTTGGAAATTCCTATTAAGAATGTTCTTATCATGCTATAACTTAGTATGATCTTTATATAACTTTGCATTCTCATATGCATTTAACCTTAGTTCTTCTAGTTCATTGAGTTGCAAAAGTCTTTTCTTACCTACTTTGTCCATATCAAAGTTCAAAGCCCTAGTTGCCCAATGCATTTTATGTTTAAGTTCAACGGGCAAATGACAAGATTTACCATTAACTAATTGATATGGGGTAAGGCCAATGGGAGTTCTAAAAGCAGTTTTATATGCCCATAAGGCATCATCTAGCATTAATGCCCAATCTTTCCTAGAAGAAGAAATAGTCTTCTCTAGAATCCACTTAATTTCCCTATTGCTTACCTCAACTTGTCCACTTGTTTATGGATGGTAAGGAGTAGCTATTTTATGAGTAACTCCATACTTTTAAAGCAGACTTTCTATAATATTGTTACAGAAATGGGAACCTCCATCACTTATCAAAGCTCTTGGAGTGCCAAACCTAGGAAAGATTACTTTTTTAAGCATTTTCTTGACTGCCTTAGCATCATTAGTAATAGTAGGTATTGCTTTAACCCATTTAGACACATAGTCTACCATAACTAAGATGTATTTATAGCCTAAAGAACTAGGGAAAGGACCCATAAAGACCATACCCCATACATCAAAAAGTTCTACCTCAAGAATGCCATTTAAAGGCATCTCATTTCTCCTAGATATATTACCCATTCTTTGACATCTATCACATGTAAGGACAAATTCTCTAGCATCTTTGAATAAAGTAGGCCACTAAAAACCACATTGTAATACCTTAGAAGCTGTTTTTGTTGCACCAAAGTGTCCACCCACATCTAAGGAATGACAATGTTTCAAAACATCTTGAATCTCACCTTGAGGAATGCATCTCCTTATTAGCCCATCTACACATCTTTTATAAAGCAAAGGTTCTTCCCAATAATAAAATTTGGTATCATGCAAAAATTTCTTTCTTTGCCTATAATCTAAACCATAAGGTAGAATACCACTTATAAGAAAGTTAGCAATGTCAGCATACCATGGAATTTCTTAAGATACAACATTAAACAAATGCTCACCTTGGAAGGTCTCATGTATTGGTACTCCATCATCAAGCTTCCTCAAACCTTCTTGATCAAGTCTAGAGAGATGGTCCGCCACAAGGTTGTCACTCCCTTTCTTGTCCCTTACTTCCCAATCAAACTCTTGGAGCATAAGAATCTACCTTAGTAACCTAGGTTTAGCATCCTTTTTACTTAAGAGGTACTTTAGAGCAGCATGGTCAGAATATACAATTACCTTTTGACCTACCAAGTATGCTCTAAATTTATCAAACGCATAAACTATGGCTAGTAGTTCCTTCTTCGTAGTTGTATAGTTGATTTTGGCATCATCAAGTAGCTTACTTGCATAGTAAATTACATAAGGCTTACCTTCCTTCCTTTGCCCAAGGACTGCTCCAATCGTGAAATGACTAGCATCGCATGTAATTTCAAAAGGTTGCTCCCAATTAGGTGGCTGCAGAATTGGTGCAAATGTACAAGCTTTCTTTAGGGTCTCAAAAGGTTCATGACATGTTTCATCAAACTCAAAGGTAGCTTCCTTTGTAAGCAATTTGCACAATGGCTTGGCGATTTTGGAAAAATCTTTGATAAATCGTCTGTAGAACCTGACATGTCCTAAGAAACTTCAAATGTCCTTAACACACTTCGGCTGTGGAAAATTTGTGATCACTTCAACCGTGGCTCTATCTACTTCAATACCCCTTTTGGATATCATATGCCCTAGTACTATTCCTTCTTGTGCCATAAAATAACACTTTTCCCAATTAAGTACTAGTCCATGCTCCTTACACCTGTCAAGAACTTTAGAGAGATTTTCTAGACAATTTTCAAAGTTAGTACCATAAACACTAAAATCGTCCATAAAAACTTCAATGCAGTAATCTATCAAGTCACTAAAGATAGAAAACATGCATCTTTGAAATGTTACAGGTGCATTGCATAAACCAAATGGCATGTGTCTAAATGCAAAAGTACCATAGAGACATGTAAAAGTGGTTTTTGATTGGTCTTCAGGGTAGATAGGTATTTGATAAAAACCACTAAGACCATCCAAGTAACAAAAATAAGAATAATTTGCCAATTTTTCTAACACTTGGTCAAGAAATGGTAGTGGAAAATGATATTTTTTAGTTGCTTTATTCAACTTTCTATAGTCTATACACATGCACCATCTAGTGACAGTCCTAGTAGGGATTAAATCATTTGATTCATTCTTAATAATAGTCAAGCCACCCTTTTAGGGACAACTTAGACATGACTTACCCACTTACTATCACTAATTGAGTATATGATGCCATTATCAAGTAATTTTGTGACCTCTTTCCTTACCATTTCTTTAAGAGTTGGATTAAGTCTCCTTTGACCTTTAATGGAAGGCTTAGCATTATTTTCTAAGATTATCCTATGCATGCAAATATTAGGGCCAATACCTTTTTAGTCATTCAAAGAGTAACCAATGGACTCTCTTTGTTTAAGCAACACATTGCACAAAAGATTGATATTTTCTAAAGACAAGGATGAATTCACAATAAAAGGGAATTTAGATTCAGAATCAAGGAATGCATATTTCAAATTAGATGGTAAAGACTTAGTTCTAGATTCATTTCTTTAGAAGAAGAAGAACTTCTATTATCATCTCTCTCTAAAGGTTCAAACCTACAAGGTCTAAGAGAGTTATGATTTGATATTTGATTTATTTCTTCTTCTTCTTGCCTTTAGTAAAGGTGAATAGGATCTTGACTCATACAATCATATTTAACTTCATCTATACACTCGCCAATCAAATCAATTGAATTAATTCTACATACTCCTTCCATAGGAGAGGATTTTATAATTTTAAACACGTCAAGCTCTATGAATTCATTGTTTACCTCAAATGTGATTTTACCTTTCTTTATGTCAATGATAGCACCTACCGTTATCAAGAACGGTCTTCCAAAAAAGATAGGGATCTCAAGGTCTTCCTCCATGTCTAGGACAATAAAATCTATAGGAACTATAAATTTACCTACTTTTGTTGGCACATTCTCAAGAATGCCAATTGGATAGGTAATAGTCTTGTTAGCCATCAAGAGACACATGTTAGTAGGCTTAAGTTCACCCAAATTAAGTCTTAAATAGATAGAATAAGGCATTAAACTGACACTAGCACTAATATCACATAGAGCTTTATCAAAATACTTTCCTCCAATCATGCATAGGACGTGAAACATCCAGGATCTTTTTGCTTAGAAGGGGACTTAGAAAACATGGCCTTTGACTCTTCTACTAAAGATACTAGACCATAGTCTTCTAGTTTACTTTTATGGGAGACCATGTCTTTTAAAAGTTTACCCTAAGCCAGCATATCCCTTATAGCATCTAAGAATGGAATAGTAATAGTAATATCTTTAAGATACTTTAGGAATTTGCCAAATTGCTTATCTAGGTTCCTTCTTATGAACCTTTAAGGAAAGGGCAAGGTCTTAAGGTCTACTTTAGGATCATTGACCTTAGGGGGTATGACACTTTCATTTTTATTATTACCTTTAACCCTACTTTCTTGATTACTTTCTAAGTTTACTTCCTCATCACCTACTATATTATTTTTATTCTCATTAGCAGTATTTTCAACCATCTTACCACTTCTTAGAGTGATTGCTTAGCAAGTATCTCTTTGAACAAATTCTAGTTGACTAAGTAACTTACCTACCGGTTTAGGGTTAGAGGAAGAGGCTTGTTGGGCAATTTGAGTTTGTAAAATCCTATTGTGAGTAACAAGTTGATCAATTTTGGAGTTAAGTTGTTTAAATTGCTCCTCACTTTGTTTATTAATGGACATTTGTATTCCTACAAATTGCTCTAGGAGGGTCTCTAAATTAGATTTTGGTGGTATAGGAATATAGGGTTGCTTCATAGGAAAACCTAGTGGGTTATTGGGTTTGAGATTTTGGTTAATAGGTGGGTTCAATTGGGAGGATGGGTTAGACCAAGAAAAACCATGATGGTTCTTCCATTGAGGGTTGTATGTGTTTGAGTTCATACCCTTTCTTTAGTTATACCTCCCTTGGACATAATTTACCTCCTCGTTTGAACTACATTAGGAATAAGGATGAGAACCTCTACATAGTTCACAAACAACATCAGTGTTTTCCATAGAATTAATTTGAGTTTTACTTACCATTTTGGTGAGTGCATCTACCTTTGTTGTTAGCAAGTTAATAGTGTCAAGTTCCAAGATCCCATTTGCTTTTGCCATGGTTGTCTCATCTCCTATGTATCCTTGGGATGCAAGTTCTTCAAGTAAAGTGATAGCCTCTCTTGCTGTCTTATCCATCCATTTACCTCCAGATGCGGCATTGACTATGTTGCGGTTCTCATTTGTCAATCCGTTATAAAAAATTTAAGGAATCATGCAATTGGGCAATCTATGATGTGGGCATTGCCTTTGGAGTTCCTTAAATTTTTCCCAAGAAGTATAAATTGTCTTATTTGGATTTTGCTTTAAGGTGGTGATCTCATTGCAGAACTTTGTAGTCTTGTGTGGAGGGAAGTACTTTTGTAGGAAGGCTTGCTCCAATTGATCCTAAGTGGTGATTGATTCACTTGGTAAACTTGCCAACCATATTTGAGCTTTCTCTTTGACTGAAAATGGAAAGAGCCTCAATTGAATTGCATCATCCGACACTCTATTTATTTTAAATGTTGCATATATGTTCAAGAATGTCAAGATGTGTGCATATGGATCCTCCTCTTGCAAACCACCAAACTGATTATTTTGCACCATTTGAATGATGCTAGGTTTGATTTCAAAGCTGTTGCTTGCAATGGAAGGAGCCATTATTCCCCCCATACTACTTGTGATGTCGGGCATGGCAAAGTCGCCTAACGTTCATCTTTCTCTGGCCATTACTCTTAAGTTGTGTTGATCTTCTTCTCTTTGTCTTTGATTCCTACGTAAAGCATGAAAGTTTGATCAATTTCAGGATCAAATAGAAGATCGTTAGAGCTTCTACTTTGTCGCATGTTCAACTGAACTAAAAAAAAAAAACAAATAAAAACTAAAAAATAAAAAAATAAAAATCATAAAATAAAAACAAAAACCTAAAACAACTTTTTACTATCCTAAATTAACAAAAATTACAAACAAATTCCCCGGCAATGGCACCAAAAATTTGTTAGGCCTACTATGGGTGACCCAAATCCGAAAGGATTAGTATAGGATGAGTAAGGTGTCGAACTCTGGGGAATTTGGAAATTTTGTATTAATTAGATAGTTACTAGGATGGATAGGCAAAGATATTAAATAAGAGATTTGAAACTAACTATATGCTACTATACTATCTAATATTATGATTTAAGGATGTTAATTAGATTGAATTACAAATTAGAATTGATTTTAATAAGATGTGTTACATGCATGCAATGATTGAGAGTATGGTCTATAGTTCCTAAAAGCAAGTCTCGTTGTCAATTAGAAGTGTTTGATTTAGTGTCTATGAGCACTCGTATGTCATCATAGAGATAGAACAGAACCATAAATATTCATGCTAATACTATAATTCCCCTTAGAGTGGATTTGCTTGTCTCCAAGTGCTTATCCTATTCTCTAAGTAATTTTAATTGTTTTTCCATCAATTTATCCCAACTCTCGTTGTGAATAATTTGACTAACTTGTTATACATGGTGATTAGGCACTACAACATTAATTAAGCACACAATTAAAACTAAATCATGCAAAGCGTATAAGAAATAAAATGATTAAAACCAATACTTTATTACAATTTAAAGAAACCAAGCTAGTGCATATTCATAGTGTAGATGACAAAGTTTAGACAAGAAGACAAGATGAACATCAAGGAAGAAAGATAAAAAGACAAGGGAAAGGAAACTTTGATGATGTTTTCTTTAATCCTTGCTCCAGAAATTTACTTTAAAGAAGTGTCCTTGAATGCTTGCTTGAATGCCTTGGTAACTCTTCAATCTTGTTCCAACTTTGAACACTTGAATTACACTCTTAATTACTAACTTAATATATGAATAACACTTAACATCACATGTCTAAAATTCTATAAAACATTCTTATTTATAGGTTTCTAGGTGTCCCAAGTCATGTCCATTGCAAAAAGAAGCCTTTTGTGAAGTATTTTGGTGAAAAGGCACCATAACTACTCGAGACAAGCTGGGATGAGTCAGCACCATGTGCTTGTCAGATGCCATCCTTTGAGATATGACGGTCCTAGAACATAGGGAGACATAAGGTCACCCACGCTCGTAGAACCCACTTACATATAAACAAATCATGCCTAGGATCTTACCAAAGCTCTTTCATTAACTCATTTAAAATGTTTAAATGAATACCATAATTTGCGAAAGACTTTAAATAAATCATTACATATAAAATCCATAAGGAAAATAAGTAAACGAAAAGGCACATACATTATCACATTTTCCTTTGAAAGGAACACATAGCTTATACACATAGTTCATGATTTATAATTCATGAATCAGGTTGCAATTTTAGTAAGGGTTCAATTTGGCAAGTTTGCAGAAATCACACTTATAACACATAGTGAGTGAAGGCTATTGCTCTATCACTTGAACACATAGAGGAGAGGTGGCCTTATACTAAATTCCAACTCCTATCATATAGAAGGCTTGAAACTAATCAGGCTCCATGGCTAGAACCGCCCCTTCTAGCTGAGGTGGATACACTACCCCTATCCATCGGGTTAAGACCATGTGCACAGGTTCCGATGATTACCCGCATCAGCACGAGGATTCTGCATAAAGGGTAAAAGGTACCATAGCTAGAGCTATTGGTAAACACAATTAACAATATCACATAAGGAAACAATAACATGTATTTCAATAACAATAGTGGTTTGGCTTTCAAACAATGATACAATGATAGTGTAGTTCCAGAAAGAATATAGGTTAGGGTGCTAATCACAAGAATTTCTCATTGGATAAACAAAATAGTTTTGGACCAATTGTCCTTTGGCAACCCAAGCTTGACAAAGAAATCATATAATAGTATTTAAAATGGAAAGAACTTGGGTTTCAAAGATCACAAAGGCTCACATAGCGTGTCACCACATATTTGTAACATAACAAAATGTTACTTGCACTTGTACCATGAACATAGTGTTTACTCACCTTGGGGTTTCTTTGCTCCTAGTACACGTAGTCCCTTTTGCACTTCTAAAGCTCCTCAAACTCTAACATAATATTTGATTTAATACTTAATATTTATTTACTCATAATGCTCCTATCACATAACTACCCATGTACATGTAGCATACACATTAGAGTTCACTTATAGGTGTACTCATCACTTGCACATATCATGTTGACTTTAAAAGTCTTCATTCTTAAGCCTTATAGGCTCTCATGACAACACATTGCAATCACATTATTACCTTTTTAAGTTCATCACAATATTATTACCTCAATATCAATTCACTTTAACAATTATCTTAGTTCACTTTGCACTTCCATACATGTCAACTTAACAATTAACCCTTCAAGCATCATGCTTAACTCTTATGATCCCTTTTACTTCATTAACTCATAACCATATGTTCATCATCAATTCATCATAACATCTAGTTCCATATTTCTCAACCACATTTGCATTCTAAACACAATATAATGTTAAGATACCTTAAGTATGCCTTAAGTATACCATAATGTATTTAAGCTTATCTAGGATCATACCTTCCACTAACATGCAATTTTATCATTTATTATACATACATACAAGTCAATAATCATCAAAACACATCACATAAAATTTATAAACATTAGGACAAAAATATTTTTATAGGCCAAATGCATCATCAAGGTAAAAACCAAATTCTTCTTCTTTTCGTACTTTCCGTCTATTTCAGAAATATGTAAAAACATGGTTTGAACCAAGATTTTTCATGTAAACATAACAATAATCATTTCATAACTCAAATTCATAAGAATTGGCTGCTATTGGTGTTATTAATATATAAAAATTCAACCTTTTGCATTATAAAGCACAAAACCATAAGTTTTCTTGTTTTCAGTATTTTACGGTCATTTCAGAAATATGTAAACAGGTTGTTTAAACTATTATTTTTCATTCAATCATAGAAAATATCAGTTTAGAACACATCCCTTCATGAATTGGCAGCCATAGATAGGGCTTATACCAAAAAATTCCAAGTTTAAAGGCTTAGGTGAAAAATCATGAGTTTCCGCGCTTTCCGGGCATTTCGTTCATTTCAGCGATAAACAGACACATGATTCAAATCATTATTTTTCATCTAAACAAAACAAATATCATATTAGAACACCCATTCATACAAATCGGCAGCCATATGACCATGCAATAGTAAAATTTTCTAACTTCCAAGTTCTAACACGAAAACCTTGAATTCCTTTGTTTTTTGAAACTTTTCGATCATTGCAAAAATATGCAGAAATATTATTTAATCCAATATTTTTCATCAAAACAAATCAAAAATCAATTTAGAATATAACCATGCACAAATTTCCCCCTCCATGCCCGTCGCCTCCTCCCCCCCCCCCCCCCCCCCCCCCCCCCCCCTTCTTATGATGTTTATGTAATAAAATTGTGATTTTAAGTTATAGAATTCACCTTTGGAGAAATCTTGCTGAAAGAATCGTGTTTTTGGTAGAAAATAAATTTTCTCTCTCAAAAATTCATTCAAACAGAATTGAATCTATAGAAATCAGTAATCAAATAGTTCAAAATAATTTTTCCATAATTTATTTCATGGAAATTAGTTTAGAAATCGAAAGAGAATAAAAACTTACGATTACAGTCACAAAATCGCGAAATGGTAAGGTGTTTTCAATATTTCAGTAGAGAGAAATATTTTGAGAGGATTTTCTGCCAAAATACAAAAAGAATAAGAGAATGGCTGTTGGAAACCCTTGTTTGGCTGAAATTTAGAATAAATATTAGGGTTTGAGTGAAATTTCCACTAATACCCTTAATGAATCAGGTTAGGAGGATTTTGGTGTAGTGGGCTTTTGGGTATTTGGGCTTTTCCTTTAAATTTTCAGCTGAATAAGAATTAAAATAAAAAGAATATTTTTCTTATAAATTCTGGAACATTTCCTTCAAAAATATTTATTTAAAAATATTTTAAAAATACCGATAAAATTATTTTATGCTTAAAAATTGTCTTATGCATGAAAATTCATTTTATTTAAAATAAATTCTTTTATGCAAATGCACTTCATGTAAATCATTTATTTCACATTAGCAACACATAGTATGCATATTAAAATTAATTTAATATGCCACATACTCATCAATTACTTAGATCACAAATTTTCACACAAGCACACGCTTAACCTTATTAGTTCTAAATCAAGCAATTTATCACAAAAATTCCTAGGGTGGGTGTGGGTTGTTATAGTGGTTTTGGCATGACTCAGCCCTATAGGGCATTAGTCAGCACCATGACATTCTGTTATGACTCAGCACCTATAGGCATGAGTCGGCACAGGCTTGTCTTGGCCAATCCTTGCAAAACTTCTTCCTTTTCAAGCAAAGAACCCTTGAACCTTTGATAGTTACCTAGATTGCTAAAAGAACACTTAAAAACAAGATTAAAAGCACCACTTTAACGGTAAAATATATGCATACAAACACAAAATTAACTATTAATTGATTAGTTTAGATATACATATTTGCATCATATCACAAGTGTGAGTAACATTATGTTATGTTACAAGCATGTGATATCATATTATGTGTACCTTAATATTCTTGAAACCCAAGTTATTTTCTATTTCAAATGAACTCAATGATCTATATTTTAAAGCTTATATTGCCAGAGGACAATCGATCCAAAAACCATTTTGTTATCTAATGATAAGTCTTTGTGATACTTGCCCCAACTTATTTTCTTTCTGGAACTACACTATTCTTGTATCTTCTATTCAAATAAATTCAACTAATATTATTATTGTGATACATGTTATTGTTGCCTTAAGTGTTATTGATATATGTGAATATCATTAGCTCTAGCTATGGTACCTCTAATCCTTTATGCAGAAGTCCTCGTGCTAATATGGGTAATCATCGGAACCTGTACACATGGTCTTAACCCAATGGATAGGGATAATGTATCCACCTCAGCTAAAAAGAGGCGATTCTAGCCGTGGGGCTTCATCAGCTTCACGCTCTTTATGTGATAGGAGTTGGAATTTGTTTTAATGCCACCTCCCTCTATGTGTTCGAGTGATAAAGCAATAGTTTTCACTCTCAATGTGTTATAAGTGTGATTTTTGCAAACTTGTTTAAGTGAAAGCCTTGCTAAAATGTTAATTTGATTCATAAATTGTAAATCATGAATTATGTGTATTAGCTATGAGTTTCCTTTTCAAAGGATTGTGTGTTAATGTATGTGCTATATTGTTTACTCATTGAGATCATCTATCTCTCCCCTTTTCCTTTTTCCTTGTATGGTTCCAAGTGAGGAGTATGAGGAGGTAAGGTGATAGCTCAAGCATTCTACTCCGCTTAAGGAATTCCTTGTCCGAAGTCTTTAATAATACTATGATATGAAGGGTTATCATTAGACGCTTTGGGAATAATTATTTTGATGTTTATTTGAAATGTCTTGTTAAGATTTCAACTGGATTATAAATACTATTTTCTTATGGATTATATGTGAAGTATCTAATTATTGTCTTCTGCAACTAAAGGTTTTCACATAAATATTTTAAATGAGTTATTGTATGAGTTTTGATATGATCCTAGGCATGATTTGTATATGTGTAAGTGGGTTTTATGGGCGTGAGTGACCTTATGTCTTCCCATGTTCTAAGATCATCATATCTCTAAAGTTGGGATGTGACATCCGTCAACTTTGAGGAGGCACTGTTAGCTTTAGGATATGTTGGTCAGCATTGAAAAGGCACTGGTTAGCTTTAGGAGATATCAATCAACTTTGAAGAGGTATTGGTAAGATTTAAAAGATGTTGGTTAGCTTCAAGGAGGCACTAATCAACCTCAGGAGATGTTGGTTAGCTTTGAAAAGGCATCAGTCAACTTCAGGAGATGTTGATCAGCTTTAAAGAGGCACTGGTTAGCCATAGGAGATGTTAGTCAGCTTCAAAGAGGCATTAGTCAGCTTTAAGAGATGTTAGTTAACTTCGAGGAGGCACTGATTAGCTTTAGGAAAGGCTATTAGCTTAGCTTATGCATAATTGTGCATGTTGCTGATAGTTGCATATGTATGTATGTTTGTGCATAGATTATGCATGTTCATGTATGCATGTTTCAGGATTCATAGACCTTTTGTTTAATTTTTCTGCCATGAATGATTTATGATGATGCCTGTAATGGATAATTACACGGATGCAAAAGGGTATATTCATGCATATGCTTTGTGAATGCAGTTTTTTTCATATGACTTTTGCATTGGTGGAGCCATACATTTGTGGACTGAGAAACTCGACAAGGTTGAGGAACTCAACTTGTATTGGTATGGAATAGTTGCTATGGTAGCATTACGAGAAGTTTAAGTGGATTGAGATTTTTTTTGAGGATTTGATTTAGGTTTTATGATTTGGTGGTTGTGGTTTTTGTTTTGGTGCTGTCAAAAAAGAGTTGTGTCCCACCTTTAGGAAGTTCAATGGTATGACTTTACTACAACTTAAAGGCAACTTTGGTGGTGCTGGAGTTTAGATTTTGGCATTTTCTATATTTCTCAGGAGTTTTTAGACTTCCTTCAAGATGTCACAAGCCAAATGGTGGTTGGTGATGGTCAGATGAATTTGACTATTGTGATTAAGAACTTTCATGATCTTGGTGACCAAGGAAATATAAGAAGGATAAAGGCTCAGGATGAGGACCTTGATCTTTTGTTTAAGATTCGGATACCTATTTCATGAGTATATTGATTGGGACGATGCTAGAGTGGTAGGATTGGTATTGCAGATAAAACAGAGGAATTTTGTGGTTAGAGCCTCGCTGATGGAGACACTAATGATTCTCAATTACTTTGTTTGAGGTTTAGAAAGATGGACTATCTCCTTAGTTATTCTCTAGGTCAAAAAAATTTATCTATTCTCACCTTTTCTGTTAGGGGTGCTTTGTGGGGAGTATGGTTTTAAGTTATGGGTTATTTTACAAGTGTGGCTGATGGATCATTTTTGAGTGGTGGCCTCTGCTTTTTAGTTTGTATGTCTTATTGGGACTTAGTAAGAGATTAGATAGGATGGTTTCTTGCAGCTTGCCTTAAAGACATATTTTGGCATTGCCAATAGTAAAGGATTGGATCTTCCATGACCAAAGGCCATGGTTTTCGAATGATTTGCTTGTTGGGTGTGGTTTAAATGACTTCTACTAGGGGATGAGGATTTTGAGGTAAATGAGGCAGACATAGGATGTGCCCCCAGTTTTCCTTACTTGGAGTCGACGTGAATCATAACTTCCATTACTAAAGCTATCAGAGCGATTGGCTGAAAGAGTTACCATGCTGTTCATTTTGAAATTTCACTTATGACCATAGAGGAGTATGATAGTTTGTTGATAAAAGTGTTTTAGCTAACTGAATGAGAGTACTAGGCTACCATACTAAGGGAATTAGAGGGTGACACAATTGAGGAGGGAGACTATAGGAAGAGCCACTAGTAGCAAGAGAACTATAACACAAATAGAAGAGGTGACTTGATATTTGAAGGAGACTTAGGGATCTACTGGAAATGTGACACTATAGATTATAGTAGTGACTCAAACTATAGTGGCAATGACAAATGAGATTATAATTACAGTGAGGACAAGATGACACTATAGTGGTGGTTTAGAGAAGGACTGCTATAGTTAAGGTAGAAAGGAGTATTGCAATTTTTGAACTACAGAGGAGGATTTTTGGGAGTAGTTTCAGAACTACTGGTACTCAAGAGAGGATTTTTGATATTGTAGTGGTGAGCAGTTCTTATTCTATTAGTACTTCTACTATTGCAGTAGAAGGCGCTACAAAGACCTGAAAGAGGGGTGTGCCCATTTAAGGAGATTATAGTAGTCTTTGATTTTGATGATGACACAAGAGATGTGCACCCTAGGAGGTCGAGGAGGACTAGCTAGACCATGACTTCAGACATGACCTTTTTTTGCTTTTTGTTCAAAATACATGTAGGTTGACAGGACTACACGATATAAGATAAGCTATAGACAATATTAAAAAGAATATCCCCTGTCCTTTTTTTTTTCTTTTTCTCATATGATGGGTTGCATTTTGTAAAATTTGACCACTGTTAAATGAGACATCTTTTATTTTTGCTCTAATTTCTACTTAAGCTGCCCTTTCGGGTTTTTAGTTTAGCGAGCATTCTTTTTCTTCTTCTTTTTTCTTCTTTTTCTTGTCTTTTTTTTTTGTTTAGGCAAAAGAATTAAGTGAATGAGATATTAGGCTCGAAGAAAATGAGAATGTGATGCAAAGAAAATATTTTATATTATGATTTGGATAGCACCTAAGTCGGGCTGCCTACATATCCCTTATATTAGTTTTCTATTAGTCATTTCTTTTAGGGAGAATAAGGTCCACGTAGTTTTGATGTAGATGCACAAAAAACAAAAATGAAATGCAGACATCATCTTCAGATGATGTATCGCTTCAGCTGATCTAGGTTGCCAGGATGCGGAAATTTGCTTCCATCCACGTCTATGAAGATGGCACCTGATAAGTACTTAATTAACTACACTTCACCCTTTGTTTTTAATATATTTTATCCTTAAATTGAGTTTGATTTGTTTGTTTAGTGCTTTTCCAGAGTTCTTTTAGTTACCCCGGTGCCAAATTATGCCATGAACCAAATGTGACTTTGAATGGTGAAAGATCCAAGCCACAATGCTGACTTTTGGAAGAAGATGGGCAAACACAGGTGAAATCCCAGCTGGGATTCCACCCATATGGGTAGACACCATTGAACTCCTAGCTGGGATTCCAGCCGTGTGATAAGAGCAAATTGAAAATTCATCTAGTAGCCTCCCATGGGTGGAGGCACGGTTAAGGTTTCACCCATGGGAAATTATGTTCTTTGGCCCTATCATTGCCATGGTTGGAATCGCAGCCATGGCTCTAGTGGTGTGAGGTTAAATTCCAACAATACAAATAAGATCAAGCAGCATTTTTAGGAGGAGCTGCCACAGAGGAAAAATAGAGATTTAAGAGGGTTGGTTAAGCTTTAGAGTCATGGGAAAGGCTTGAAGGCTAGAGATATTGAAGGTTTAATCGAATCAAAGACCGAGATCCAAGTGGATGTGGAAGATTGAAGAGAAGATTTTGAAGAACATCTTTAAGATCTATTTGAGATTTCTTCTTCTTTTATTGTCTGCATCTTTGTTCTTTAGTTTTAATATGAACTAATTCTATTTGTAATGAACCCTAGTTTTGATTATATAGATTGAAGGACTTAAACTTTAATCGATTCATCTTTAGTAGTTTTATTTTCATGATAAATCTTATTATTCTAATTAGCAATTGCTAGCTTGTTGATTGGATATTGTTTCTATATTAGATGAGTAGAGATACCCTGATATAGATAGATCACTCATAGGAATTGAGGGTTGATTAGGTTGCTAGAGATAGACCTACAAGACTTCTTTAGACGTTAATCTATTGAATTTAATGCTGCTCCTATTTGATTATATGTTGAGAAGAGATTCCCTTGTAATACTTAGAAAGTTAGGGATTTAATCACTTAAGAAAGGTTTTTATCTAGTTTAATGAGAGTCCAATTCAAACCATTATTTGATATGCATAAGAAACTAAAGGGATTTATATTTAGATTAGCTTCGCCTAGATTATTTCCATCAATATCATTTATTTGCTTTCTTAAATTAACTTAGTTCATTTAGCTTAGTTTAATTAATTCACATTTTGATCAACTAGACAATAATCAAAGTTTGCGCTAGTACTTGTACACTATTCTCATGGAGACGATACTTATTCTCACTACTTTATTACTTGATAATGACCTGTGCAATTGTAGTTTATTGGTGTGCATTTCGGCACATCAGCACCTTCGTTAGATAGAATCTTCTTGAAAGCGTAAGGTTTGGCCTAATTCAGTTTGAATTTTCCTCTCGGATCATGAATAAAAGCTTCAATCTTTTCCTTCTTACAAACTCTTATCTTTCAGCTTATTGCTGAAGTGCCTGGCCAGTCTTTGTAGATGGCCCTGGATTTTGTACAAAGTATCCATTCTCATTTTATCAACAGCATTTAACTGGTCATGATATCCTTCGATCTATTCTGCCTTCATTCTTTATGGCTTCTCCTTGATAGGTTTCTTTTGTGTGTAGATTGGGATCTCATGAACTGCAATGCTTGGATCATCCCTATCATGTCATTGCCTTATGTAGAACAGCTCATGAGCTTTTTCACTACTGCCATGCAAATGCAATGTATGGGATTTTTATTTTTTTTCCTTTATGCCATAATTAATTGATCCTTTTGCCTTTTTCATATTTTTTGTGTTTTTTATTTTTTATTTTTTATTTTTTTAGATGTCCCATTTAAAGATTAATTAGAAAAATTAAAGTAAAGCAGAAAGTTCAAAATTTTTTATTACTAACAAAAATCCCATCATCATGGGTTACATTAAAGGATAAGCGTAACAGGTGAAATATATACTCAGAAGGGCAAGACCTGATAGACTCAAATTTAAAAAAAAAATTAATAGAAACATACTCAAAAGACTTAGACTCATACTCAAGTAATTTTGACACAAACTTAAATGACTTAGACATAGAATCGAGGGACGTTGACATTGACTCAAAAGACTTCGAAAGAGGCACAATAGGTTGGCATTCTTCTTAAAATGCCAAATATTAGGTGAAGCTTGAGATGGTTGAGTGAGCTTAGTGGTTTAGAAAAGGATTAGTAGTGGTGCTAGACTTTGGGTTTGGAAGCAATGATGTCTCTTCTATTAATGAGATCTTGAATTTTATGCTTTAGAGCCTTACAGGCATCAGTTTCATACCTCAGCCTTTTATGATTGGTGTAGTGCTTGTTAGTATTATAGCCCTTAGGCAAGGGGTTAGGAGGTGCTCTTAGCTCTAAAGGCTTAATAAGATGGGTATCTAAGGCCTTCTTATAGATAGTGCTTAAGGGCATGACTAACTCAAAGAATGGTCTTCTTTCTAACCTCATTGGCTGGTGATAGGAGATAGCATTTATCTCTCCTCCTTTTTGGGTGGTGGAGTTGGTGGTGTTGTTGTTCTTATGACATCTCAAGCTAGAAGATTTATCATTACTTTGTCCTGACTAGATCAAATCCTCTATTTTGTAGGTTGTGGTAATGAGAGCTTTGAAGTTAGGAAGGTAATTAAGTTTGCAGATGCATCTAGTAGGAGATTCTTGATAATGATGTCAGTTTGCTCTACTTCAAATTGACAATTCACCATTTAGCATGCTTTTGCCCTTCAAATTATAAGGAACATAGTGAAGCACTCTTTTTAACCTTGCTTGGTTGTTTTTAGATCCCTTCGGGTGACATCCACTTTAATATTATAGCGGTATTGTTTGACAAATGCATTACATATGTCATCCTAAGTTTTCTTATGATTTTAGTCTAGATCTAGCTGTGAGGCCTCGCTTGAGCATCCGGTCCGATTCGCTGAAGGGAATTGAAAATGCCCATTTGGGAGAAACATCATGATTGGAATCCACTATGAGTTTAGAAAATTGTATTTTTGTAAGTTGTAATTTGCAAAAAAAGTTGCCAGTTTAATTTTATTTATTTTAGTTGGAAAAATTAAAAGAAAAACCCAATTTGATTGACTCTAAAATTATAACATTTATTCCAAGGAAAAGCACACTAGTCCTCGAATGACTAAAAAGGGTTCAGGGACTGGGTTTTGGTTAAAACAATACAAAAAGAATTAGTTTGGCTTAAATACAAAATAGCTTTAGTAAAAAGAAGTTTTTATGTATGCATGAACAAATATAATATGATGCATGAAACAATATTACTTGTTCAATGCATGGCAACATGAAATAATGACAATTACAAAATGTGAAAAATAAGGGAAAAACTACTTAAAACTATTACAAGTCAAAATGTCTAAATCAGGGGATCTTTCCTCTAGCTCTTATGAGTTCTAGGAAAA
Source organism: Reutealis trisperma (assembly GCA_947687605.1). Lineage (NCBI taxonomy): Eukaryota > Viridiplantae > Streptophyta > Magnoliopsida > Malpighiales > Euphorbiaceae > Reutealis > Reutealis trisperma. Next base: position 288,637 of record CANTUT010000888.1, read on the forward strand.
GCACACATTCCTCAAATATAATCTAAACAACTAAAGTATGAAAAAGAGTATTAAAACAATTATAATAAAAAGAATTAAAATTTTGGCTTTTATTTAAGAAAAGTAATTTCAATCCTAAACTATGTGAAGAAGGTGATAGAGAGAAGAAGTTGTTAATTTTAGTGGAGTTGAATGCCTTAGAGATGGTAAACCTGCGTATCCTTTTGAATAGGAATCAAACCCCATGCAGTTCTTCCTTCTTGTGAAGGAGGGATTTTTTAAGTCATTGCCTTTGTTATCATGTTTTGATTGATTTGAAGGGCTTAAGGGATTCATTAATTAGGTTAGATTTTAATTAACAAAAATTAGATCTTTTCATATTTAGACCTTGAAATTGAAACGGAGAAAGGAAAGAATAATTACCTTTGGCTTTCATCGGCGAGGAACGTAGGGAGCAAGCTTGGCACCAGATCTAAGTTCCACCTTGGCTTGGGGATGTCACAAGCACTCCTTTTGGAAGAACTCTTGAATAACACAAACTCTTCTTAGAGGGATTTGGATCATACCTTTGCTTGAGAACCACGAATTCCTTTTGAAAGAAATAACTTGAGTTGTACCTTTTCTTGATTAAGAAGCTTAGAGATATGGTTTGAGATTATTAGGAGGCTTGTGAATAGGGTTTTAAGATGATTAGAAAGCTTATAAATAAGGTTTTATGTGATGGAGGAGGTTTTGGAATACGGTTTTAGAGATTTGGAAGTTTAAAAAGAGGGTATTGATGATTGGAAACCTTAGGAATAAGGTTTAGAAAGCTTTAAGGAGAGTATAAAAGCATATAATTATGTGTCCAAGTTGTTAGGAGGTGTAAGGTATTTATAGGGGGAGTTTGGGGTCTTAAAACTATAAATTTTTGATATGGGAACTAGGAAAAACACGCTACGGTATTTTATTTTGGGCTACGGTAATCGCAGAGCCTCTGCGGCAATCGTAGGGCCTTTGTAGCAGCCAAATTAGTTGCCGCAGGGACACATGCGGCAACTGCAGAGAGAGCTGTGGTTGCCGCAACTAGCTGCAAATTATTGGAGCTGGCCTGCAGGCTACCGCACCCTCTTTTTTAGTCTGTTTTCATCCATTCTTGATATGATTTAGGCCTTGTTTGATTCTATAGGTTCATAATTAAGTGATGGTCATTTGAAAGTGCAAGTTGGAGGTGTTAAGCTATGGCCAAATCCCGAGAGTACGAATTTGAAGATTCACACTAGCAACCATTTAATAGCGGCTCTAGTTAAGGACTATTGGAATAATTAAGCAAGGAGCTCGTCATACACATCAATGGGTCTCATAGCACCCACATACATCTTGAGATGAGTTTTAGGGCATGTGGTGCCATTAAACTTGTCCATAACCAACATTTTGAATTTAGGTGGAACCCGTGCATTTAGGAAGAGAGTTAAAGAGTCGACATCTATCATGTCTTCATGCTTCTTGATGTTGTTAAGTGTTTTTTATATGGCTTTAAATTTCTCCATCAGTTTTTTTAGCTTTGGGAAAGTTAGAGAAATCTCCACTTTGAAAAGGATTCAAAGTGGGAGTTGGAGTAGTGGCATTCAGATTTAAAGCTGTAGAGGTAGGGGTCTCAAGAGCTTTCTTTTTATTGGTGAGATTGATAATAGGAGAAGTAAAAATGGAGGTATGGTTGGTTACAGCTTGATGGAAGTAGGCTGAGCAGGGGGAGGAGCAATGGTGGCATTGGGAGTTAAGGGCATTAGTAAAGGTGGTAGACTAGGCATTAAGAGCATTGGTGAATGAGTTAGCTTAGGTCTTAAGGGCAGTGGTGAGTGCAGGTTGGAAGGTTTCCTCTTGTTTCTTGAGGAGGCTACAAAGAAAGTGCTCATGGCGTCTTGGTCAAAGTTGGAGGTGTCGGCCATCAGTACCTTTGAAATAAAAACATATAGGAAAATGGGTAAGAATACAAAATTGTGAAGAAAAAAGGGATGAATATAATGGTATGTCAGGAAAAGGATTCCCTCCATATAGCTGGTGACTAGGTTTAAAGGTTGACAGGGTGGGTGTGCGAGGTTACTATTTTTTAGGTGACGGATAAATGGTTTGGGTCTTTAAGGTGTTTAGGTTTTGCATTGTTGAGTTTCTTATGTTATTTATGAATGATTATGACATGATGCATGCCGAAAAAGTTTTCACAAGTATATATGAAAAGCATTTTAGTTCATAGAGCCTAAGGTGAAAGGCTAAGGCAACTATATGCACAAGGGTCAAGGGTGGTTTAGTTTAGGATCCCCATCTCACTAGAGCATTAATATACTAAACCACATATGAGGTAAGAAGCCTCATGTGGGTCCAAGAGTATTGATTGCTCATTACATCACTAAAATGATCAAGGATTCGTCGTAGAATGGAATGCTTTTGCTATCTCCAAACATACTCAAAGAGAGTTATTGAGCCAATGCTAGTCTCCATCCAAAAGTTTTTTTTTTTTTTGCCTAAAGCTAAGGTTAGGCAAGGAGCCTTTATTATGCAAAGTGATGCATGGAAATCAAATTATACTTAATGAGCCAAATGAAAATTATTTTTGAAAAATTTTCCTTAACCAAATAGTAATCCTCTTATTTTCCTTTTTATTTTAAAAAAAGATTGCAATCAGTCCCTAGTGGAGTCGCCAACTATGAGACCTTGCTTATGTCCCTCCCTTGCTCAAGAGAAATTTTTGCCTTAAAGAAAGGCCGAGCAATTTTTAAGAAGGTCATGGAACGAGTTTCGGTGCTCACGATTGGAACGGCTATCATTTGGAAAATTGATTTATGATTTGAAGAATGATTTTGGGAGTCACCACCCTAATTTATTTTTAAATGTAAAAATTAAGAAAAAACCCAATTTGCAACTCCAATTCATTAATGTTGCAATTAATTTACCCAAGGATAAAAATCACTAGTCTTTGAACTAAGTTAAGCTTGGAGACTAGGTTTTTAGTTAAATAATCTAAATTTGGCTCTTAAGTTTAACTTGACTTAAAAATTTATTTCATGAATTGAAATTATAAGATAATGATTAAAATGTATGAGCATGGCATAATTATGAAATGCTCGAGAAAATTTAAGAAATAAATATCCACAAGCTAAGGAGAGTGTTCCCTCTAGTCCTTATGGATTCTAGAGGAACCACATATTGGTTTTTGACTCCAAAATAGTTAAATCAATTGAATATACTAATTAGTTGGAAAATAAAAGGGAAAATGTGATTGATTGGGATTTATATTTAAATTTCAAACATGCCTATATACCCCATTGAATGGGGATCAAAATCCACATAGTTCGTTCCATGATTAAGTGGCGAGGTTTAGAGATTGATTGGATTGATTGATTTGATATGGGTTTATAGGTGAGAGTAAAAGGCTAATGATATCTTTGCTTTTGATAGGTGGAGGGTTTTACTAGACCGAAGTACTGTTTTATCTAAACAGAGTGATTGGATTAATTGAGGGATTAATTAATTAATTAAAATGATTAATTAACTAATTAATATGATGAAATGGATGGGTGGATGGATTTATTAATTAATTAATTGAGTGATTAATTTTAGTTTAAAAAAAGAGTTTTAGTTAATTAAAAAGATTAATTTCAAGGGTGGTTGGAGGGAGAAGAAGAGAGGAATTTGAGGATATCAATCTACTCAATTTTCAAGGGTGAGAAAAATGGAAAAATGGAGGGGGTATTTATAGGAAAAGTGGGTAAAGGAAGTTTAGACATTGCAAAAGTGAAAAGACCCAAAAGTATAGGGTCAAAGGGGCTAAAAATTTGTTGAAAAGAGCAAAATGGACATTTTGGAGCAGAAAGGGGACCATGGGTGTGGATCCGCAGATAACCTAGTATGGATCCATGCTAGTCTCTGCGCAGATCTGTGCCATGCTGGCACGGCTACTGAGCAAACAAGGCGTGGATCTGAGCATATGGGGTGCAGAGCCGCACTAGGTTAGCTTGGCTCAGTTTGTTTTTCTTTTTTTTTTTGGGATTTAGAGAATTTGGTTGTTTGAGTAGCAATGTATTTGATGGCTAAAAAAAAAAAATATTCTTTTGGGGGCTCTGCCCTCGAACCTTCACCCATTAATCGGCTAGATGGCTAAAAAAGAATTTCTTTCACGGGCTCTGTCCTCAAATCTTCGCCCACTAACCAGCTAGCAGGACTGCCATAACGGTTATGCATAGCGCATTAAACCTAGTAAGTGTAAAGTTGCAGTTAGATCAATAATGTAAAATTAAAGGTTCACATTTATAGGCTACTTCCATCTTCTTTTTCCAACATCTTGCATCATTGCCTGCATCACTATTATCATGATATCATTACCTGCATTATTATTATCATGACATCATTATTTGCATCATTGTATCATCATTTTGATATGCGAAATAAAATAAAATAAAATATTAAAAATACTTTATAATTTACATATAAATTGTTAAAATTAATTATTTCTTAAATAACTAAAAAAAGTTAATAATATTAATAAATTCTCAAGAATTGAGCTAAATTTGAGTTTAAATAGATAAAATTACTCTAAGAGAGTGGAGTTATTGCTAGATACTCGAAATTAAAGTGGATTTGAAGACTAGATTTTTGGTTTGACTTGAAAATTTTAGTTTGGCTTAATGATATAAAAATAGCTTTTTGAAAATTTTTTTATGAACAATTTAGTTAATGGAATGACAATTTAAATATAAAATGACAATTAAATATCCATTCATTCAATCATCCATAAACAAACAAATAAATAAATCGAACATCAAAATAAATTAATATTACAATAAAAACCAACAATTAAATGATTTCTCCTTTAATCCTTATAGGTTGTAGGAAAATCACACATTTACCAAAGAAAATGATGGAAAGAAAGTGAAAGAAAGAAAGAAAGAGAAGAAGGTGATAGGGAGAAGAAGTTGTTGATTTTGCATTAGATGTGCCACTTAAACCAAATATGCCTATGTATTCCTTTGAATAGGAATTAAAACTCAAGCAATTCTTTTCATCTTGTAATGGAGGGTTTATTTTGGTCTTGCTATTTTATCATGTTTTGGTTAATTATTTTTTTGAAAAAAGAGTAGAAGAAGAGGAGGAAGGTGCTTTGCCTAAATTAAAAATAAAATAAAATAAAAATACTCACCTTGCATTTAATAGGCTTAGGAATATATGAAGGATAGAGTGGCTTGTCATATTGCAATTCTACATTTCTTAATGCAAATGAATTATGGATATGGGCTCCATGTCAACTTAAAGAGGAAATGATTTGGTAGTTTTAAAATATTAAAATATTAAATATTAAATTAAAATATTAAAATTTTAAATATTAAAAAACTTAATTTAATCCAATGACTAAATTAAGTGGACTAAAACTAAAGAAGAATTAGCTCTTGAAGACTTTTATGAAGAAAATAGGGAGATGACTTGAAGGTTGAGAGGACAACTTTTAACTAACAACTAGAGTAAAGAGAACTAAGTTAGAGCGGCTGTATTTATAGGTTGAGGGGATTAGAGACTAATTCCCAAACTTTTTGATGTGGTGGTGAAAAAGGATGGAAAATACAAATTTAACATCGCATAACATAGAGGAGGCCTACAGTAGCCTTAAGCTGCCCTGCGACAGCTATAGGGTAGCCTGTGGTACTATATGGCCTGCCTATGGCAATTGCAGGGTAGCCTACAGTAGCCATAAGCTGCCTTATAGTAGCTGCTTATTTTTTATTAATTAATTAATTAATTTTTTATTTCTAAAGGATCTTAGGAGTGCAAAAATAAAAGTTCACAACTGCCTTATCATTATGGTTGCTTCTTGGAAAGTGAACATGATGAGAGTTAATATGGCTTGCTATATTCAAATTAGGTAAATTATCCTTAGACTATCACATGATGGTCTACTCTAGGCTTGGTCTAGAAAAAGAAATCTAATTTTATACTAGGTTTTACGCATAAATCCTAAGGATATCCTAAGATAGTTCACCCTAGATTTGGTATGGAGAGAGAAACCTTATTCTATGCTAGTTTAAGGTATGAATTCAAATGTTATCCTAAGATGGTTGATTCTAAAAAAAAAGGAAACTTAACTCTATTCTATGTTGATGCTAATGCTAATACTAAGGCTATCCTAGGATGGTCGATTTTTAGGTTTGGTTTAGAAGAATGATATAAATGCTATTTATTTATGATCTAAGCATATAAGATATGAAACCTAAGACTATTCTAGGATGGTTTTGATAAATTTTTGGTATTTTAGGGTTAATACTCTAAGTAATTTGAAGTAAATCCTGAGTCTAATCTAGGCATGCAAAAAGTGAATACGTTGATAAACTAGATATTTTGAATAAATAAAAGGTCTACCTAAACTGTTATGATATTAGGGTATTAATTTTCTAAGAGGTATTAGATTGAAGTTTTTTAAAGGTGCCCTACTTTGGATGGATGACTTGGTCATTTTAATAGATACTTTATTTAGCTTTGGATAAATTGGCTTAGAGATGGTTAGAGTCATACTTAGTCTGGGTCAGGTCTACAAAATTGGTAAAGATGATAAAGATTATCATATAAGGTTGTGGTCAAGTTTAATCTTGAGTTGATGGGGCTTGGACTAAAGGATTTGCTTCGATTCGAGGTATTTATACCAAGAATGGGCTTTTAATGAAAGTTTATTAGTTTATGTTTCTATGGGTGATTTATACTTTTAAGAGATGATTGGTTTAACATCAAGTATAGTGTTAGAAATTTTGGGTCAAAGGAGATTTATGGGGTTGTAGGTTTGCTTTGTGTGGCTTATGGGTTAAGAGTTTGCCCTGAAATGGCTTTAGGCTTAAAGGGTGATTTGGCTATTCGGCTATCCAAGGATGATTTATGAGCTTAATGGTTTGATCAATATTGGCTAAGCGACTTGGAATTTAAATGATATGATGTTTATGGAACCCTTTGAAACATTTGATCATTTTTCATTTTGCCAAGGGACTTGTGCTTTAATGATAGTTAATGTTCTATCTATAGTATATATTTTATCGATTGATCCTTTTAGGAGTTTTTTTTTTTTTTTTTTTTGAGATATGAAATTTGGGTTTGGAAGATGGTGCATGGTTTAGGCTTCGTGGATCAAGTTATGTGGTCCACTAGTTTACATTTTGTTTTGCTTTTGTCATGTCATAACTTTAAAAATGGCAATGAGTATTTGTGTGGAAATGATGGTGCTAATTGTAGTGGAAGCAAAGTGGTAGGGTGAAATTTCAAACATTTTAAAATTTCACTTCACCTAATTAGATCCAAATATTCATTCAAGCATTCAACTAATTTATATGTAAAACACATATGCATAGAAATAAGAAGGAAGAGTAATCATATTACATCTTCAAGGTTCCTTCTTTCTTTAACAAAGAGCTTCCTAAGTGTGAAGCCACTAGATCATCCACACCTAGCTCACTTTTTAGTTTCCATTTGGTTTATTTGGTTGTTCTTCAATCCCTCTCTTAGTTGCCTAATCTTGATTCAAGATCCTCCCTCAAAAACCCTTAGGAAGATAAGTTTTCTCTTTGATTTGTTTCGGACTAAATCCATTTTTTATTACAAGCAATTATTCTTTCATAAAGAATAAAGAAAATAATTTGAAGATTAAACGAAAAATTGAAGAAACTTTTTTTTCATCTTTTCTTTCAACTCTCTCAAATCTCTAATCTAATTGCTTTGAGTGAAAAAGATGCTCAACCTTATGAAGAAAAGATGAACATAACACTTTTATACATCCTTTCTTCAAAACTTAACCCTTAAGTCTTCATAAAGATTATAATACCCTTTTAGCTCATCATTTGATGAAGAAGTAAAAGTGCACTTTGCTACTTCAAATGGTAAAATGGCCATTTTATCCTTTAGGGGCAAAATAGACATTTCTATTAGCTAAAGATGTAATTATAATTTTAACCTTAATGAAAAATTCTCTAAATCCTAAACCCATCACATGGGTTTATGAATAGTGAGTTTTCTCTAACCCCCAAATTACCTCTTTTCCATATTAAATATAGGCTTTGGCCACATCTTATGTATTTAGGGTTTTCATTAAGTTTAAAATTAAGTCTTTGATTTATTTAGACCAAATCATTTTTAATTTAATCTTTCTTATTTGTGTCATATACAAATTAGGATTTAATGGAATCAACACCTTTATATATTAAATATTAGAATATGCTAGGGTCCTTATAAATTTAATTACATGTTTAATCATTTTACCACTAATCAATTAATTAAACATTGTAATTAATTATTATAGTAAACCTTTAACACTTGAAAGGTGATCACTATTTGGTGTGTGACTTTCTAGGTTCATGTCTAATTAACAATAGGAATGAGAAAATATTTTTCTCTATAAATATGAAATCTCTACTTCACACTTAGTCTCTTAAGTCGTGAGTGACAACTAGCATTCCATATCATGATTACCTAATTAGAAATGAATTTTTATAATTGATTACTTTAAACATCACATGGACTATAATCATAAATTATCGTGCACTAAAATCCCTTTATTAAAGATCTCAATCTAGGCTAGGGTAATGGTTTATTTTAAACCCTAATGTGCCTCGATTCTATGTCTTTATCTTAGTTCTAATTCTTGATGAGATTAGATTCCTATTAGAAACACTTTTTAGTGAATCTGTCTACCCTAGCTAGGAGCTTTAGTTATCAAGAATAATTAGATAGCATAGGATCTCAACCTCATTTACTCAAGGTAATGAATTCTTTCTTGGCGAATACTTACCTCCATACATAACAATTTAGAAATATCATATGCAATATATTCATACATGAATAGTACGTCTATGTAAGTAGTAATAAATCCTAATCACCTATAAATGAGATACAATGTCCCTTAAATTGAAGGACTATATGTACTATTATGACCTAGATGATGAATAATGATAAGTAGTAAAACCCTATATTATTATCATCTAACATCACAATTTGACTAGTCATCCTATGAATATCCATGTGTTTGTATCAACGTCACATATTAAGCAGCATGATTCTCATTGTCTCTATAATCATCCATATCACATACTAATTATAGAAAACAAATAGAGGTGATCATCTTTTGGAATTAACGATGCCCAATTGTTAATCCTATGACCATGAATATATTTAAAATATTTGTACAAGAGCAATTTATCACTCATAGTACTCATATTCTCAACACTTGAGAATAGATTCTCTTACAAATACTTAAGGACTATATTGAATAATATAAAATCTTTTTTCACATAATGAATATATTTATAATGGCATTAGGAATTATTATATACTATTACATAACTATTATATGGCTCCTAGGGCATATATTGCTATTAGTTAGAACCTTTTTGGATGTTTATGAGATTTTTTTTTTCGGATTTGTTACTGTAGCATAATCTATAGAGAAGATAAGAAGAGTTATCTTAAAGAAACTCTTAGGGTAATGCTTTGCCTGTTGGACTTAATGGAATTGATACAAGGGTTAAGGAATGAGCTCTTTATAATGGGAAAAGAACTGCTTTGTTTAGACTCTTAATGACTTAGGCACTTGGAAAAAAAATGACTTGGTGAAGGTGACATCAATAAAGGATGATGGGTTGGTAGAAAATGAATTGAAAAGATATGAATGATATGGATGATAACTTCATAGCATATGCCCTTGATGAATGGTAAGGGCTTATGATGAATTTGACAAGTGATGGCTCAAGGGATAAAGGGTGATGACTTTGGAGGATATGCCCCTCATGAGGGATAAGGGCAACTTGGCTTGAAATGTTGATGATTGATGAGAGGTAGAATTGTTTAGACCCTTAGAAAGGAAATGAATAATCGATACTAATAGACTTAATGACAGATTATTTAAGTGGGACAAAATGAACCTTTTACTTGAGTGAGGAGATGGGGCAAGCCATTCACTTTTCATTTTGAAAAAGACAAATGGCTTTACACTTTTGAATGGCACAACTTGACATTGGAATCCAATTTGAACAAAACATAATTTTTTTAGCTCTAATTTTTGCTTAAGTCACCTTTGCAGGTTTTTAGCTCAATGAGTTTGCTCTAACTTTTGCCTAAACTACCTTTTTAGGTTTTTAACTTAACGAGTTTTATTATTGCTTTTTTTTTTTAATATGATGTAAGTAAAGAATAAAAAAATTGGCACAAAAAATAGAATTTTATTAAGATTTGGACCACACCCCAAAATGGGCTACCTACATATCTCTATACACACCTTTTTTCATCATTTTTTTATTACTACTTTTCTTCTTTTTAGAGAGTTAGGTCTATGTAGTTCCTAGTTACAATGAATTATCACAATGAAAAAGCAACAAGCCATTTCTTAAATAATTTAAATTACAAGAGTTCAAAAATTCTATTCCTTTTAAACCCATAAGGATGGCACTTCCATAGGACGAGATCTTTTTAAGCATATATGGGATGACCTAATTAGGTCTAAACTTTTCTTTTGGATGATGAACTAGAGCTTTGACCAACTTTTTATAATCCTTACTTTGAAAAAGCATCCATTCTTGTAATGAACTAGATCTCTGACCACCTTCTTGTAATCCTAACTTTGAAAAAGCATCCATTCTTGTAGCATTTAACTAATCATGATATCATTTACCCATTTTGCTGACTTTCACACATAACTCTAAATGATCAATTTTCTATCATAATCGGCAGAATGACATCTACTCGATACATCGGTGAATAAAGAGTTGCCCCCATTAGGGTTTGAATGGTTTGAAATTCCCATAAAGCAAAAAAGCAATTATTCATGCTAATTTCAATGATAATTGGTCATTTTCTGCAAAGTGGACTTAATAGTCTTGTTGGTTGCTTCAGCTGTTTAGATATTCCCTTTTCAATAACTTGAAGTTTGGACCATATACATTAGCCATTTTTGAAATGAAATGGATAATGTACTGTAATAGCTTTAGAAAAATTTGGATCTCCTTTTCTATTTTCAGAGTTGACATTTATATAATAGCTTTTAACTTTACAATATCAACATCTATACCTCTCTTATTGTCCATGTATACCAAAAGAAACCCCAAACATATACTTGAAAGTGTTCAACTTTAGATTATATTGACAAATTCTAAGGAAGAATCACCTAACTACATCTAAATGTCCTTCAGTTGTTTTAGATTTTATAACCTTATCGTCCATGTTCAATTTGACATCTTTATCAATTATATCATAGAAAATAGTGGTTACCTTTCTTTGGTATATTGTCTTAGCATTCTTTAACCTAAAAAGTCTGACCCTGTAGTAGTAGGTGCCCCATTTTATCACAAAGGCTATTTTTTCCTTAGCAGGGGATAGACTCAAATTTGGTCATATCTCGTATATAAGTTAGTCAAGGAGACCACTTTAGGCCCTGCCATGCAATTAACCAGTAAATCAAATATCAGGTAAAGGAAAGTCTTCCTTTGGACATGTCTTATTAAAATCCTGATAATCCATACACATTCCAACCCTCCCATTTTTGAAACTGGTATTATATTGGCTAACCATAAAGGATTCAATGAACCTATTTTCTAACAACTTGATGACCTCTTCTATTCTACTTTCAATCTTTGTGGCTTTTGCTTTATGTGCTCATAGTTAATGTCATTGAGCTCTAATGTGAAATAAATCCATAAGCTCATGGCTTATTCCATCTGACTTGCAATGCATGTAATTTCCTTTGTGCCAAGGTTGTTTATTATTATTATTATTATTATTATTATTATTATTATTATTATTATTATTATTATTATTATTATTATTATTATTATTATTATTATTAATGTCTCATCCAAATTGGTTTTAGAAGAAGAAAACAAGCACAAAAACATAAGATAAAAATTCAAACTTTTTATTATGAATAAAAATACCATAATCTATGGTTACATCAAAATTAAAGGAAAGACCAGAAAGGTCAATTACAAACTCAAACAAAAGAACATGACTTACCATACTTTGACTCTAACTTAGGCCTAGAATTAATTTAAAGGTGAACCCAAATAAGGGTAGGTAAGCTACAATAGTGTTCTTTTTGAAGTACTAATTTGTTAGATAAGTTTTGGATAGATTGGATGAGCTTGGTAGGGTCTAGTTCTACTTTATTTCCAATTATGAAGACTTGCTCAAAGAGAGCAGCATCCAAGTTTTCCTCCAAATATTTATGCTCTTAAATTTTAAGAGTTGAGGGAATCAGTAGTGGCTCAAAGATTAGTAGGAATATTGGGTCCTAGTGTTAGAGGGATGATGTCACCACTGTCAATAGGGTCTTGGATCTTGTGTCTCAAATTTATGCACACATCTATTTTATGCCTAGCTCTTTTATGGCACTCATAATATTCATTGGCATTGTAGCTTTTTGGGTAAAGGGTTTGGTGGTGTCTTTGGTTATGAAGGTGTCACAAAATTAGATTCCAAAGCTTTCTTATAAACCACACTTAAGAGCATAGCCAAATCGATAAATTTTCTCCCTTCTAATCTCAAGGGTTATCAGTTGGTAATGGTACCAACTATGAGGCCTCGCTCGAGCACCGACCCAATTCGCTAGAGGGAATCAAGATGCTCATTTTGGTTTAGACTCACAATGGAACTCTCGAATTTGGATTGGTTGATTTTTGAAAATGATTTTGGGAGTTGCCACCTTAATTTATTCTTAAATGGGAAAATTAAGGAAAAACCCAATTGACTCTAATTCATTAATTTTTAATTAATTACACAAGGATAAAATACTAGTCTCGAAGTAGGTTGAGTTCGGAGATTAGGTTTTTGGTTTTAAATAATCTAAATTTAGCTCTTAAGTTTAATTTGACTTTAGAAAAATTTATTTCATGAATGACATTTATAATATGATATTAAAAAAAATGCATGAATATGGCATAACATGAATGCATGGTATATAGGAGATTAGTAAAAGAATTAAAGTAAATATTCATTAATTAAAAAGGGGAAAGGAAATTGATTGGGATTTAGATTTGAAGTTTGGATTTAGATTCCAAATGTGCCTATGTATCCCATTGGATGGGGATCAAAACCCACATTGTTCATTTCACGATTAAGTGGAGTGATCATATTGATTTTGGTTTAGGTATTTTGAGAGTGAGGAAAAATACTGATACCTTTACTTTTAGCAGGCAGAGGATTTTACCGGATCAAAATTTCATTTTATCGAGATCAGGTGATTGGATTAATTGGGAGATTAATTAATTAAAATGATTAATTAAATAATTAATATGAAAAAAATGATGGATGGATTAATTAATTAAAAAGATTAATTAATTAATTTGGATAAAGGGTGGATCAAGAAAAATAATTAATTTGATTTTGAAAAGTGATTAATTAATTAATTATAAAGATTAATTAATTAATTGAGTGATTAATTTTAATTTAAAAAAGAGTTTTAGTTAATTAAAAATATTAATTAACTTGGATAGGGTGAGATAATTAATTAATTAAAAAGATTAATTAATTAATTAATTAATTAATTAGAGAGTGGTTGGAAGGAGAATAAGAGAGGAATTAGTAGATAGCCATCAATACTAATTCAAGAGGTGTGTTGAAATGAAAGATGGAGAGCCTATTTATAGGCAAAGGGAGATGAGAATAGTTTAGGTAGTGAAAATGTGAAAAGACCATGAGAGTAGGGCTAGAAAGGGTTGAAAAATCATATTGTGGGGTATTTTGGGGACTGCTCGAAGGTGCTGACAAGCTAGGTAGTGCTAGGCCTTGGTAGGCACGCTATCTGGATTTTTGCTTTGTGCTTCTCCACAAGGAGCACTGCCCCCTTGACCTTTGCCTACTAGCCGACTAGTGGGATTGCTGTACTAGCTCTGCGTATTGCACTAAACTTAGCAGGCGTCAAGTTGCGGCTGGATGATGAGGGTGCAAAATTGAGGGTTCATAGCTTTGTCCTTGCTCTTTCAATTAGCCATGGAGGTACATGTAACAGCCTGATTTTCCATAATTTTTGGATTTCCATTTTTAATAAGAAATGTGATTATTTTTCTTTTATTTGTATGTTTAAAACGATAAATTTAAGGAATGAAAATATTATAAGAAATTAAGTATTAAAAATTTTGGTTTAATATCATATTACTTAATTTAAAAAAAAATGAATATAAAAAATGAAAATATTATTAATAAAGATATTTGCAATAAAAAAAAATAAAGAGGAAAGGGGATGACAGAAACAGGGAGGGTGAGCAAGAAAGAGAGATAGAGAGAGAGAGAGAGGAGGGAGATCACCACTTCCAGCTGCCATCTAAGCTCACTAGCACCACCAAGTTGAAGTCCAGCTTCTAGGGACCATGAGGGAACCAACAGCGACAAGAAAGGATGGCAGATGGTGGCGTATGCTCCGATCAAACCTTCATCAACATCACGAGTTTTAGGCCATGATTTTGACTATTTCCAGTGGCCAAACTCAATGAAATTAGTACCAATCAACTCCTTGCGAAAAGAGCTTCAATTTGACCAGTCTTGCCATCGAGCTCTCACTGAAGTGCTAGTTTAGAAAATTAGAGAAAGAAGTTTTTTGGCCATTTTCTGGCAAAGCAGTGATGAGTGAGAGAGAGTGAGGTGCATATTTAAGTTCTTGAAGTCGAGGCGAGCAAGATGGCATCAACCCTACCTTTGACCAACACCTTCAATGAGGGCAAGTCGCTGGCTTGTGGGTCCATGCATCGCCGGTGTTAGAGACACTCCAACAAGTTGTTCTTCGCTCTTACATTTCGATTCCAAAGTTAGATTGTGAGAATTCAATTTCGGTGAGCCTAGAATGCCCTTCTGTTAAGTTAATTCTAATGTTTAAATGCCTGAGAAATTATTAATTTTTCTACATTTAATTGTTTTAAGTGCTAATTTGATAAATAAAAATCATTACAAAATTGTATAGAATTGTTTAAAATGAAATTAAATCATTGATGATTTTCTTTTAATTATATAGTTGATTATTAATAAGTTATATGAGTTTTCTTTTAAATCATTATTGAATACATATATATAGTTAATTATTACATAGATAATATTAAAATAATTTTATTAAGCAAATGAAACATTATTATATGAATTTTATGAATTTATTAATAATAATTGTATATGGTTTTATTACCAGTTTGATTAAATAATAAGAAAGTTATTTATGCATTTTTCTTAAATATACAAATTAGTTAATATATGATTATATGGTTAAATTAATTTAAAGTATTTTTGCAAGTATTATTACGAATTTATATAACAAGAGATATTAATTATATAACTAACGAATTTCTTTATATAGGGTGAATTTGTGTTTTTATATGAATTTTTAAATTATCTTACTCGAATATTAAGATGAGATAACTGTTATAAATATTTTAATAATTTTTATTAATGAAATCAATAAATTAAGTTAAATTAAGATGAAATGGTAGATGGGATTATTTGTTGTATTGGAGATCAGAGCTGGACAATTAAATTATGATATTTGTTGAGTCGAGATAATTGTTGATTTTCAGGGGGATTAGTCCAATTTTAGGCTAGATTCTGCTAAATTTTTGGTAGGATTGTATATAGGATTTAATTGATAAGAATTGTTATGTGCGAAGAATAGATTATGCGATTAGATTATGAGAATAGCTAATAAAAAACATAAATTAGTTGTTTAATAGATTATATCATGAATTTTGTATAGGATTCAGTAAGTCAAAGGAAGATATATGAGGAGATCTTTGATAAAGGTGAGTAATTGCTATCCTATTAGCTATTGCGAATTTGAAATTGAAAACCATATTCATTGTTAAACCTTTCCCCCTGAAAATTTCCATATGTCCAAAATCTATAATTATTTCACTTGATTATTGAAATCATTCCAAAATACTTATTTGAATATTATTATCATTTATTTGGTTAAAAGTTTAAATGATAAGTCTTTGATAACTCATCGCTTGCATTTATTGAAACTTATTATATGTTCATTATGATTTTATAAGTTCTAAAAGTGTTTGCCAAAAATCTTATATGTATTATTTGAAAAGTTATATATGTTCATTGATATTAATTACAAGTTATATTATTGATCTTACTATGATTCAATTTAATTTATTTTATAAGTTCTTAAAATTTAGTTAGCTCTATATATGTATATGTTAAAATTTGTTATTTATGAAATATTGAAGTTTTTATATGAAAGATTATAATTGCTTATACGAAAGTTTTTGATTCATTGCAATTCCTTATATGCGAACTTAGAATCTATTATAATACTTTACATTATATGTTTGTAAATTACTTTTATTTAAAATTTTGAATTTTCAAGTAGAGATCACTTTATCTAGTGTGGGGATGTGAGGCCTTGCCCAAGCATCGGTCCAATTCGCTAAGTGGGATCGAAATACTCATTTGGATTTGAACTTATGATGGAACCCTTAGATTCAGATTGATTGATTTTGAAAAAAGTCACCACCTTAATTTTGTTTTTTTTTATTTGGGAAAAAGATTAAGGAAAAAAATCAAATTGACTCCAATTAATATCATAAATGAAAAGATCACTAGCCTTGAAAACAAAGAGGATTCGAAGACTAGGTGTTCAGTTTATTTTAATAAAATTAGTTTGACAATTTTAATATAAAATGACTTAAAATAAATTTCATGAATAGTTTACATAATGCATGAACTGTTATATAATGCATGAATGAACAAATAGTTAAGCATTCATTCAAAGCAAAAAAGTAAAGCAATAAAGTAAAGGAATTAACTTACAGTTCAAAACAAAAATAAGGGATACTTCCTCTAACCCTTATAGTTTCTAGGGAAGTCACACATTCCCAAAAATAATTCCAAAGCAACAAATAAAGAAAAAGAGGAATAAAACCAACATCATAATAAAGAAAACAAACTAAAAGCAAATAGCACAAAGAAAAGAACTAATTCATAAAAAGAATATACAAGAGAGGGATTATTTCTTATTTCAATTAGATTTGATGCTTCAAACAAGCAAGCCTATATATCCCTTTGAATGAGAATCAAAATCCACGTAGTTCGCCTTTTTTATGAAAGGGATTTGTTTAGTCTTATCCTTTTATCATGCTACAGTTCATTGATTAAAAGGAGAGTTGAGTTGATTGATTGATTTTAATTAATTATTAGGTAGAGTTAATTAAGTTAGATTCTAATCAACATGTCTTAAAATAATGAAAGAAAATGATAAAACATGCAAAACAAAGAACTAATAAATAAAAAAGACAAACTAAGTAATCCTAATGGAAAAATAACAAAATAAAATAAAATAATATAAGGCAAAAGAAAACTAAAACAAAACAAAACAAAACAAGAAAACAAGAAAATAGTAAAAGAAAATAAATACCTTACGAGGATGATACTTGGTGATATAAGGCGGATGAAGCGGATGACTGGATTGATATTCCACCTTCTCGACTTGGTGGAATGACAACCTTCAAATAGTGACTCGAACGACATTATTGGGGCTTCCTCAAACTGATTTAAGGAGAGCTATCTCAAAACAACCATTCAAATAAAATTTTAAACTAAAAAAGTTTGTTCCTTTCGGACCAAACTTTAAAAAATATTAATTGCTTTGAAATCAATTAGTTTGATTAAGCAATTCTGAGTGTCCCTAAATGAGGTAGGCATATTGCTTTTACAAGGAGAGAGCTGGCAGTAAAAATAGTAAACATTCGATGTGGGATTCACTTTCCAAGGCACAAAACTACATAGTAGGCTTCGGTAACCACACACGAAGACTTCTAAACTGTATGAAACACAAGTGACCGCATAGAGGCCAAATCTGACCACATAGGACCTGTGCAGTTTTATATAGGGCCTTTATGGTTTTGTATAATCTTGTGTAGTCACAGGCTGCCTTGTGTGGTCCCTGTGAGACTGCACTCTTTTTTTTTTTATTTTACTCTCGCTCGTTTCAAATATGATTTACACCCGGTTTGATTCTACGAGTTTGTAATCGAGTGCCCGTTGACTAGAGGTGCAAATTTAAAGGTTCATAGCTACCATCATAATGGGCTTTGAACAAAAGGTGATTCTAATGATGTTGAAAGTTAAGAGGAGGTGCCATGTCAGATTCTGGGCTTGTGTGTTATTGTCATATCATTTAGGAGGAGGTCCCCTAGGATAAATCAGGTTTTGTCAATAGCTATCAATCTAGCCTTGACGTTGGATATGAAAATGGTCTTGGTGAATTTCAATTAAGGCTATATGTTCAACCCTCATATTAGAGGATAAAGAAGATCTAGGGTAAATCTCAATCAAGACTATCTGTCCAGCTTTAATGTTGAAAGTAAAGATGACTTGGATAAATCTTAATCAAGACTATCTATCCGACCTTAATGTTAGAGGTAAAGATGATTTGGGTAGATCTCAATCAAGGCTAAATATGATTTGGGTAAATCTCAATCAAGGCTATCTATTTGGCCTTAATGTTAGAGGACAAGAAGATTTAGGTAAATCTCAGTCAAGGCTATCTGTTTAACCTTAATGTTAGAGGTAAAGAAAATCTAGGGTAAATCTCAATCAAGGTTATCTGTCTGGCCTTAATGTTGTAGGTAAAGAAAATTTGGGTAAATCTCAATAAAGGCTATTTGTTCAGTCTTAATATTAGAGGTAAAGAAAATTTGGGTAAATCTCAATCAAGACTATCTGTTCAGCCTTAAGGTTAGAGAATTTAAATCAAGGCTATCTATTCGGCTTTAATGTTAGAGCTAAAGATGATTTGGTGAAATCTAGTAAAAGTAATGGTTTTGGTGTAGTTTGGAAAGTCTAGCTTGATGTCCGGTCAGTTTTGAGACATTTCTATTAGGAATGATGATGACCCTATCTAGTAGGAATTGGTAAAGAGATGATCCTATCTGGTAGGAATGATGATGACCGTGTTTGGTAGAAATTGGTGAAGAGATGATCCTGTCTAGTGGGAATGATGTGACCTTGTCTAGTTGGAATCAACAAAGAGATGATCCGTTTGATTCAGATGTGTAGCTTACAGCTTATTCTATTATGAAATGCATCTAACTACACAATGATTAGATACCTTGAACTTGTAAATGGTCAGTTTGGTAGGAGAGTGCTAAGCTTTTAGGAGAAAGATGCCTCCACTTTAGAAGGTAGCTTAGTTATTTGGTCTTTGGTTATTCAGTTAGCTTAGAGATGAAATGGTATATTAAGTATATGGTTGGTTGGTTAATGGCTTTCTGTTCAGCGTAGGAAGAAGCCACTTTAGGAGGTTAAGCTACGTATGGCTAAAAGAGGCCGGCTTGGGCTTAGCTACGTTTAGATTAGGCGAAGGCTGAATTAGAAAGGTTGATCGGGGGGTCAAGTCCTTGGTGACGATAAGGTTAGGTCAGGTCTGGTATTGGGGAAGGTTAATTTATCAAGCTTGTCTCTAAAGAAGTTCATACAGGAGTCTTTGGTCAAGTTTGTCAATAGGCTTGGTTAGTTTGGCTTTATAGAGGATCATTTAGAATTCGTGGGTCATCTTAGAAGGTTAGGTTAGGTTTGACCTTGGCTTAGGTCATTTGGAAGCTTAGTTTGGTTTGGCTATGTAAGAGATCATATTAAAGGCTCAGTCAAGTTATGGCCATCTAGTTTGGCTTTATTCAAAAGGCTTGGTCAGATTTTGCCTTAAGACTATGTTAGAGAGATCAGGCTGGGATGCTAGACCTGGGAGGTTAATCTTGGCTTAGAGGAAAGGTCAAACTAGGAAATCCATTTGGAAGGCTTAGTCAAATTTTGCCTTAGAGGAGATCATGGGCTTTATAAATGAAGGCCCTTTGGGAGTGGGCTTCATAGTGAAGGCTTTTCGTCATGTGCTTCTTGATGAAGGCTTCTTGGTTTAGGTTTCATAGTGAAGGCATCTAGATCTAGGCTTATTTGATAAAGGCTTCTAGTTTTAGGCTTTCTAGTGAAGACTTTTGCTTTTGTGCTTCATGGTGAAGGCTTTTGGTCATGTGCTTTCTGATGAAGGTTTTTTGGTTAGGCTTCATGGTGAAGGCTTCTAGATTTAGGTTTCATGGTTTGTACTTCGTGATAAAGGCTTTTGGCTACAAGGATACTATATACTCATGGATACCTTTGACATGGTTACATTTAGAATGGTTTGTAGGCCTTAAGAGATTTTGATCTTAGGGATTATGTGTTTGGCCAATGAGGCTTAATCTTTTAAGGATAATGAGATGTTTGCCAAAGAGGCATGAGATGGGCCTTGACTGGTTTGAGTCCTTTTTAATCAACTTAAGAATGATAAGCTTTAGGAGATATGCCTCGACTTCTAATTTTGCTAAGGAAACTAGATTCAAGGATGATGAGTCTTGAGAGACTTGGGATTTTTTATTTTGCCCATGATGAGATTTTGCTAAGGAAAGGGTGGTACATGGCTTGAGCTTGAAATGATGGTATGATTTGCCAATGAGGCTTGGGATGGAATAGTATGATTTCATAAAGTTTGAGAATAGTTTGAAGATAGGCTAAAACTTCTGAAAAGAATCATGGAGGTTGTATGTTTTTGCCATTTATAGCATGATTCATGCAAAAAAGCAAGTCAAGCTTTTCTTGTTGTTTAAGATTGAAGAGACTCTTGGAGTGATACTTAATTGGTTTGACTAGACGTAAATGACTGCACTGGCTTAAATAAAGAGCTCTTAGAAATGGCTAAAGGGCTAGTGGAAGAAGATAAGTTAGGGATCATGCTCCTTAATGAGAGATAGAGATGTCATAGACTGGAGATATGTATCAACTCTTTGAGCTAAGTGATGAGATGGATTGACAATAGATGATGATGTTTTAAGAAGACATACCCCCATTGTAGGAAGGCATAGAAGATAGTATAACCTTAGAGAATGAGCCTCTAATGAAGAAGAAAGACATAAGATGAGAAGGATTTGATTTGACAACTTTAGATATGAGAAAAGATGATTAGCATGAGCTTCTCTCTCTCTCTCTCTCTCTCAATTTTAACCTCTGCCTAAGTTGCCCTTTTAGGTTTTCAACTTAGAGTGCTTGAATTAATAAAATTTGGAAGAAAACATTCCATTATGATTTGGGCTACTGCTTTCGGGTGCTCTGACCTTTGAATTCTGGGTTTGACAAAGTTTTCTAAACTTGTTATCCTTTATGGGGGTGCATCATTTGATTACCTAATGTGCAATTGGTAATTACATTTACTTGCTCTTTATGCTTTAACTGCCTGATGAGAGGTCCATTACTTGATCTTCTTTTATTAGGAGTTGGTGAAGCGATTGCTGATTTGTGAGAATGAGAGTACCTTAAATTCTGATCTATGCTAATTGTGGTGGAATAAATCTCTACCCCTCTCTTTTTTTTTTCTTCATTTTCTTTTTTTTAAGGCTTATCCATGTTGGACTAAATAAGGAAGATAAGAAAAATAATACATAAATAATGAAAAGAAAATATAGATGCATTATTGTAAGATGACAAAAAGTAACTGCTATGGTCAATGAGAATACAAAAAAAAAAATAAGACAACATATTTAGACTCAGACTTTGAGATTTGGCCTTAGACTAAGGTTTATACTTAGAATTCAATCTTAGATAGGTCAGATTAACTGAATTTGAACTACTCGATGACATGCCTTCTGGGGCCAAGGTAAGGTGGGGTCGAGTCATGTGTAGATTCCTCATCACTATTCAGGTTGGTGGTGGGAATTTAGCTTGAAGTGATTTATTTTGGATGTAATATTCAACTTTTGATGTAGTTGCAACCAAAACTCTGAAGGTGGGTAGGTATTGTGTTAACATATGGGCTTGATAGGTTGGGAGTAGATTCTTGACAATAATTTCTACTTGTTCTTACTCTATTGGCCTATTTAACATTTAAGTAGTTTTAGCCCTCCACTTAGTAAGGAACATTGAGGACTCATTTAGAATTTGCTTTGTGGTTTCCAAATCATGCCTAGTGACATCTACTTTAGTGTTGTAATGATACTGTCTAACAAAGATATGACAAATATCATCCCAAGTTCTTTTTTGATTCTTGTCCAATGAAAGAAACCATCTCCTAGCAACTCTAGTTAGCGATTCTTAGAACATTTGAGCAAGGAGCTCATTGCTAAGTCCCATAGATTTCATTACTCCCATATATATCTTTAGATGTGTTTTGGGGCATGTGGTTCCATTAAAACTATCTAACTTAGACATCTAAATTTAAGAGGAAGCTTGGCGTCAAGGAACAAGTTCAAGCTATCCATATCAATTAAGTCATTGTGGTGCTTCAAGGATTTTATGGTTTTCTCCATAACTTTAAGTTTATCCATAAGCAATTTGGTATCCTAAGAGAAAACTTCCCCATATTGAAAATGATCCAGGAGAGAGGAAGAGCTAGAGTGGGTAGTGGTGTTTAGGGCTTGAGTATTGGTAGGTTTATCAAGATAGGTCTAGTTTAGATTCTAGTTGAGATTACTTTTATTGAGGTTTATTTGGTTAATCAGGGTCAAACTTCTTTAATGATGGCTTGCCTTTGTTCCTTTATATTTTCTTTAAATTGGATCTGTTGAGTAGTTAAAATGGCTTGAAAATGCTTTTCATGCTTTTTAAAAAGGCTGGTCATTAGTGTGGTCAAGGTTGGCTATTGGTACCTTATGAAACAAATCAAAGAATTAAGGTAAGTGCTTGGTGGTTTTCTTTATAGCTTTAAGTTTATCCACAAGCAATTTGGTATCTTAAGAGAAAACTTCCCCACTTTGAAAAGGATATAGGAGAGAGGAAAAGCTATAGTGGGTAGTGGTGTTTAGGGCTTGAGTATTGGTATGTTTCTCAAGCTAGGTCTAGTTCAGATTATGGTTGAGATTACTTTTATTGAGGTTTGCTTTGTTAATTAAGGCTCAAACTTCATCAATGATGGCTTGCCTTTATTCCTTCGTATTTTCTTCAAGTTGGATCTATTGAGCAACTAGGACAACTTGAAAATGCTTTTCATACTTCTTAAGAAGGCTAGTCATAAGTGTGGTTAGAGCGTCCATGTTAACCTAGTTGGCCATTGGTACCTTACGAAACAAATTAAAGAATTAAGGTAATTGCTTAAAGAAGAAATAGGAATATGGGCATGTAAACTTTGAGGAAAAATATTTCCTTTGATGTTGTGAGCTAACTGCATTTGGGCTTTTGAGGGTTCCCTAAGGTCGCATATGTCAAGGTCTCAAGATTAAGGTATCAAGTTGAACCAAAGGTACTAGACTTAGGGTAGTGTATTAGGCCAAAGGTATTGGGCTGAGGGTAGTGTGTTGGGCCAAAGGTATTAGGCTTAGGGTAGTTTTTTGATGATTAGGTTGGTAGGATATAGGTTAAATGGAAGGTAGAGGTGTTTTTAGGGTAAAGTTTTGGGTGAAGACATTTTGGGCAAGGTTAAGGTAATAGTGTTTACGGTTAAAGGTGTTTGAGGCCAACGCTAGGGAGATGAGATTTTAGGTTTAGGGCTAGGGTATTAGTGTTTAGGTTAAAGGCTAAGGTAATGGGGTAAGGTTTAGGGTGATGGCTTAAGGTTTATAGGGACAAAGGTGATTAGGATAGAGGTGAGAGTGTTTAAGGTTTATAAATGAAGGTGTTTGGATAAAAGTGAGTATATGACCCTTCTTCGGTTCAAGGTATGACCTAAATTTAAAATGAATGCATGTTTTATTATGTAGTATGGATGAATGCATGGAGAAACTTTTCATGCGAATATAAAGATACAAAGTTTTGATTATGGTACAAATAACCTAAAGTCAAGATCTAGGTTCATTATATGAAAAAGGGTAAGGGTGGCTTGTACAGGGTACCCATCACACTAGAGCAGTGATATACCTAGCCACATGTGAGTCAAGAAGCCTCGCATGAGTCTAACAATATGTACATGCTTGTTACACCTTTGAAAGGATCAAAGGATTTGTCATGGGGTGGATAATTTCATTATCGGCGAATAGACCTAAATAGGGTTACCCACTCGATGTTACTTTTTATCCATTATTTTCCTAAGAAATCTAGTTTAAAAGGCAAGGAGGCTATGCAAATGATGCATGAAAGCCATTTCTATATTAAAAATGCCAAAATTTGATTTAAACCAATTAGTAGTCCTCTTATTTCTTTCATAAAAGAGATGGTGGTCCCCAGTGGAGTCGCCAGTTGTGAGGCCTTGCTGGAGCAGCAGTCCGATCTGCCAAGTGGGATTAAAATACTCATTTAGGTTTGAACTCATTATGGAACCCTCAGGTTCAAATTAGTTGATTTTGAAAAGAGTCACCACCTTAATTTTGTTTTTTTATTTGAGAAAAAGGTTAAGGAGAAAAAACCAAATTGACTCCAAGTAATATCCCAAAATAAAATATCACTAGCCTTGAAACCATAGAGGATTCGAGGACTAGGTTTTTGATTTATTTTAATAAAATTATTTTGACAATTTTAGTATAAAATGACTTAATGAATTTCATGAATAGTTTATATAATACATAAACAATTATATAATGCATGAATAAACAAATAGATAAGCATTCATTCAAAGTGATAAAGTAAAGCGATAAAGCAAAGGAATTAACTTACAATTCAAAACCAAAATAGGTGATACTTCCTTTAGCCCTTATGGGTTCTAGGAAAGTCACATATTTCCCAAAATAATTTCAAAGCAATAATTAAAGAAAAAGAGGAACAAAACGAAAATCATAACAAAGAAAACAAACTAAAAGCAAATAGCACCAAGAAAATAACTAATTCATAAAAAAAAATATATACAATAGAAGGATTATTTCTTATTTAAATTTGATTTGATGCTTTAAATAAGCAAGTCTATGTATCCCTTTGAATGGAAATCAAAATCTATGTAGTTCATCTTTCTTGCGAAAGGGGTTTGTTTAGTCTTAGCCTTTTATCATGTTTCAATTCATTGATTAAAAGAAGGGTTGAGTTGATTGATTGATTTTATTAATTACTAATTAGAGTTAATTAAGTCAGATTCTAATCAAAATGCCCTAAAATAATGAAAGAAAATCATAAAACGTGCAAATTAAAGAACTAATAAATGGAAAGAATGAATTAAACAATCCTAAGGGAAAAATAACGAAACAAACAAAACAATATAAAGCAAAAGAAAACTAAAACAAAACAAAACAAAATAATAAAAGAAAATAATAAAAGAATATAAATACCTTACGAGGATGTGGCTTGGGGATGTAAGGTTGATGAAGTGGACGACCTGATTGCAATTCCTCCTTCTCGACTTGGCGGAAAGACAATCTTTGAATGGCCATATGAACGGCATTATTGGGGCTTTCTCAAACTGATTTAAAGAGAGCTACCTCGAAATGACCACCCAAATAAAATTTTAAACTAAAAAGTTCATTCCTTTCGAACCAAAATTTAAAAAATATTAATTGCTTTGAAATCAATTAGTTTGATTAAGTAATTATGAGTGTCCCCAAATGAGGTAGGGGGTGTTACTTTTACAAAGAGAGAGCTGGGAGTGAAAATAGTGAACTTTTGATGTGGGATTTGCTATCTAAGGAGTGAAACCATACAAAAGGCTTCAGCAACCACACATAAAGACTTCTAGGCTGCATGAAACATAAGTGATTGCACAAAGGCTAAATCTCACTGCATAGGGCCTATATAGTTTCGCACAGGGCCTTTACGGTTCCATATAAGTTTGTGCGGTCATAGGATACCTTAAGGATGTCATGCCATTTTTTACTCCGTTCTTGCCCGTTTCAAATATGATTTACGCTGGTTTGATTTTACTGGTTCATGGAGTGCCAATTATCTGAAGGTGCAAATTTGAGGGTTCATAGGGGAACACCAACTAGTGTACATTGTATTGACTCCAGCTGGGAGGAGGAATTATCCTAGTTGCTTGGCCTGATCCACCTAGCATAAGAAGTATGGTACTGCTATGCAAGAAGAGCCTCTACCATTATTGTAGTTCTGATGAGATGCATGGATCAAATTCGCATCCATCTATTATAGGCAAGATTTTTGCTAATTATATGATTTTATATTATTTTATGAATGATGTTTTAAAAGGTAATAAAAGATGTGTGGCAAATGCTTTGCAAGAAGAGCTACTATTGTTATAATGTTGATGAGAAAATGAGGACAGAATCCTCTTTCATTGATGGAGAATAGTAAGACAAGAAACTTCAAATTCAAGGATTCAAGCTTGGATTTATGTGTTAGATTTAATATGGGATTTATTAGGGAAATTATAAAGCAATTTAAGCCTTTCTAAAGTTATAATAGGTATATTTATATAATGTAGCTGCTAGTTCATTACTTTAGGTATTAAGGGCAGTTCTATAATTTCTAGCATTGTTGAAATTATAGAAATTCCCTTTAGGTATTAAAATTGTAAATATTAGACCAAAATTTAAAATCTCTTGATTCTTTGAAAATTATTTTTCTTGATGTTTTCCTTATCCTCATCATTCTCCCCTGGTTGGAGAAAACTTGACCTCAAGTTTTGAAATATTTAAGTAACAAAAATCATGATGCTTTGGGCAACCATTCTTCCAACTTGATTATTGGCGATAATGGAAATACTTGAAACCTCCCTTTAGGCTCATCTATGAACTTATTGGGATTAATAAACTCTGTCTTCTCATTATCAACAATAGGCAATAAAAGTTTAACATCTTGAAAAACAAAGTCAAGCTCCCTTATTCCTTCTAATCTCTTTGCACCACTTTGAACCACACCTATCGTTACATCTAAAAATACTTGTAGGAATTCAATAACTTCAGTCTCTTTAGCTTTGACTTGTTTTAGATGCGATTCTATAAGTAGATTCTACTGTTCAAGTATATGAGGATGGAAATTCTAATTGTTTGCCCCTTTTGCATATTAGTAAGCATCATAAAAGCATTTTCTAGTTGTTGCCTTTGTAATTCTTCCTTTGTTTGAATGTCTTGGACATGAGGATGTTGGAATGGGTTTCGAGGTTTGATGTTATATGGTTGCATGATTTAACTTTCTGTCGCTTTTCCATGTTGATTATAGAGTTGACTAGGCTCTTTTAATAGCTGCAATTGTTATTCCACCCTTTTTGCTTATTGAGGAAGTGTCTTTAGCTATTTTGAAATTCCTGTATGTGAAACTAGCTTGGGAACTTCCAATTGCACATGTTAAAGTTTTTCCTTATCATATTGTAAATTTGTAGAACTTTCTAGTTATTGGTCATGCACTTTTGGCTTTCCTGCTAATAGATTTCTTACTCCTTCACCAACGCTAGGCATAGTTGGTAGATTAGGTCTCAGGTTTGGTTTTGGTACAACTTGTAGGTTTTGATCAACTTGTTGACATTGTTCTCCAACAATCTTGGATGCAACTTGTAGACTTAGGGTTGTTTTTTGTAGAAAGACTTTACAAGTAATGGTTTTGGAAGTTTGATTGCTAGGACTTGAAGAGAACCTTCTATGTAATTCATCCATCATAGACTCTATTTGATAAAACCTTGAACTCATCTTATCATTCAATTGATCAAAATTCGATACACTCTCTTGATGAAAAGAATTTTGCTTTTTCAAATTGGTTTAAGTAATTAGCCATTGGCATGCAGCTATGTGTTGAATTATATACCTTTCCACACAGCCTTTAGAGATAATACGATGGTAAAAAATTTTCTTCAAGATTTGTTTTCATCTCTTGCCATGTATTAATTTGCAGTTGCTTCCCTATTTGTATATCATAGTCTACACTATACCATCATAATTTTGCAAATCCCATCAAATTCAACCTTGCAAATCTTACCTTTCTTGCTTCCTCGAGGTTGTAGTGATCAAAATAAGATTCAAGAAAATCAATCCAGTCACAAAATTTTTTAGGATTACCTCCTTCAAAACATGAATAAAATATCCCCATTGTAAGAAGACAAGAAACTTCAAATTCAAGGATTCAAGCTTAGAATTATGTATTAGATTTAATATGGGATTTATTAGAGAAATTATAAAGTAATTTAAGTCTTTTTAGAGTTATAATAGGTATATTTATATAATGTAACTTTTGGTTCATTACTTTAGGTACTAAAGGTAGTTCTATAATTTCTAGCATTGCTAGAAATCCTTGTTCAATTTTTATTTTAGTATTTTTTCTTATTTAGTCTGATTTAGTAGTTTTAATAGGATTAGTATTTCCTAGTTAGTTTATATTTATCCTAGTCCAAGTTTAGGATTCCCAGTCCAAGTGTGATTAGGATTAGTTTCAAGTCTATAAATACCTCCTTATATCAATTAAGATTGGAGAATAATTTTCATATTCAATAAAATAAGTCCTACATTATTTTTAAGAATTTTGTGACTCAATTCAACCCTAGGTGTTACTCCTAGACCTTCTAAGCGTGACTTTTAAAAGTTTTTTTTTTCCCTTTTCCCTTCCTTAATCCCCAATCTATATTTGAGTTCTTGTAAAATCACCTTGGAAATAATTTTGACTCTTTAATTTCTAAAAAAAAAAATAAAAGTAGAACTGCTTATTTAAATCTATCCTACATCAATTTGGTATTAGACCTTTAAGGTCCTTGAAGTTATTGATTAAAATTCCTCAATAATGGTGACTAATGCTAAGTTAAATTCAAGATTTGAGGTGATGCAAGCAAGTTATTCAACAACTGTAGAATTGCAAATTGAATTACGTTAGTTGACTGATGGAATGTACACAATAAATAATAGGCTTAATGCGTTGGAAGCTAGGATAGATGAATTGATGAGAATGTTTCAAGCTCAATAAAATGCTACCCAAGTTATTCCCTAAAGACTTGTTGCAATAATCAACCAACCACTATTAGCTCCTTATAGGAATGGTGGAGAACAATGTCATATTAATCAAAACCTACAAAATCAAGGATAAGATACTGTTGGAGATATCACCGAGAAAGCCAAGGTAGATGTCCCAGATTTTGAAGGTAATGTAAATCCCATAATATTTTCAAATTGGTTGCATAGTATCAAGTCATACTTTGATTGTTATGATATGGATGATAATCCAAGGGTGAGGTTTGCCAAGATGAAACTAACGGGATTAGCAAAATTA
This sequence comes from Reutealis trisperma, assembly GCA_947687605.1. Classification (NCBI taxonomy): domain Eukaryota; kingdom Viridiplantae; phylum Streptophyta; class Magnoliopsida; order Malpighiales; family Euphorbiaceae; genus Reutealis; species Reutealis trisperma. The sequence goes on from CANTUT010000888.1 coordinate 317,668, forward strand.
TAGTAGTATGGTGTTGAGAATGAATGGCAAAGAATAGGACAACCATTAATGATAACATAGGATGATATGAAAGCAAAATTAAAAGAAAAATATATGCCTTTTAACTATCTTTCAAAGATGAGGGAACAAGTGAATACTTTACAAAAGGGCAGCATGTGAATGGTATTGCGACATCTCTAAAAGTAGGCACAAAGGCAAGAACTTTCACTAAGAATTTCAGGGCAATAAGGCATACAAGCTGTATAGCATTCACATGTGCTTTATGAGTCTACAATAGAGGCTAAACTATTAAGCCAACAATAAGAAAAGCCTCTACTATAGGTTGTTCAACCAAAAAGGGAAGTGAAAAGGCCAGAACTACCATCTTAAAGGCTTAAACTGAAAAATCTGAAACTGGAAACTAAGAATCATAAAGCAATGAAACCAAGACAGCACATAGATAAGCCTATTTTGCTTATTGATTGGCCAAAAAATAAAGTTAAGAAGATAGAATAAGACCAAACATGCTCCTAGATTTCCACAAGAACAAGTGCCAAAAGCAACAATGTGGGTTGAATAGTCAATTTAGCAGGCTAATATTACTATGAATACAATTGTAGTATTTGGGAAGGTACAGATGAATCTTAAAGGAGAGGAATCTTTAGACAGGGGTATGATGGAGAAAAGGTAAAACATGTTAAAGTAAAATAACAAGACATAGGAAAATTAGAAGGGACAAAAGAGTTTAACTTTATTGTTAGAGGTACCAAGGATGTTGGAATGCAAGAAATGGACTTTGTTATTCCAAGTAAATTAATAAGTAAGTGCAGTATAAGATTTCAAATGTTTCTACTTTTATTAAATACCAATGAAATAAAATGGTCATTCAAGGAATTATTTTGTTTGTTTCTTAGGCACTTCAAAACTTAAGATCTAGTTTTTTCCAACAAGGGAAGAATGATAAAGAATAAGAAGACAAGAAACTTTAAATTCAAGAATCCAAGCTTTGAATTGTGTGTTAGATTTAATATGAGATTTATTAGGGAAATTATAAAGTAATTTAAGCCTTGTTAGAGTTCTAATAGGTATATTTATATAATGCAGCTGTTGGTTCATTACTTTAGGTATTAAGGATAGTTTTGTAATTTCCAGCATTGCTTGAAATCCTTGTTCAGTTTTTATTTTAGTAATTTTTTTATTATTTAGTCTGATTTAGGAGTCTTAATAGGACTAGTATTTTCTAGTTAGTGTATATTTGTCCTAGTCCTAGTTTAGGATTCCAAGTCTAATGTGATTAGGATTAGTTTCAAGTCTATAAATACCTCTTTGTATCAATTGAGATTGGAGTACAGTTTTCAAATTCAATAAAATAAGTCCTGCATTATAGCTAAGAATTTCATGATTTAATTCAATCCTAGATGTGACTCCTAGACCTTCTAAATGTGACTCTTTGACATTTTTTTTTCCTCTTTACCTTCCTCAATCCCTAATCCAAAACTGAGTTCCTATAAAATCACATTAGAAACAATTTTGACCCATTAATTTCTAAAAAAAATCAAAGTAGAATAGGTTATTTAAATCTATCCCACATCATTCATTTATTGTAAAAATATTTTAAAGATAATATAAGATAATTGCAAGATAAAAGAAGTTTTGAAACGTATTTCATTGGTTGTATTTATAATGGTAGTTGAATTGTATTTCAAGTTATTAGTTGTTTAAAGAAAATATTTAAAATATCTTATCAGTTATATGGAATCATATTTGAAATGTTTACTATCTATTTGAAAATATATTTGAAACTATGATTAGTTACTTGAATTTATATTTGAAATGTATTGCAATTTATTCATATTTAAATGAAAATTTTCAAATTTATTAAAGTATTTATTATATGGGCTCAACTTTCAAAAGTATAGCGAGCTATTGATATTTGATAATTAATTTCAAAAAAAATATATGTTATATGTTATTTACCGTAAAATTTTCAATATTTTTAAGATGTTTGATATAAGTTTCCAAAAGTGTTATTGAAAATCACTATCAACCATTTTCTTTATCAATAAGTATGTATATATAAGTTAGCCAAGTGTTCTCCTTGTTAGCAAATGTTAAACACTAAGCCACATAATCTATGGTAGTATAGTTTTTATTCACTAAGTTATAAACTCACCTCTATTCCTAAATTTTTCTTCAGGAAATTAAAGAGTGACTAATCCAAGCTCAAGCATGAGTTTCGCTTGGAAACGACATATAAGTAAAAGTAAAAGTTTCTTTGAAGATGTTTATTATGTATTTTTATATAGAAGTACATTTATGTTCTATTTAGTTGCTTTATAGAAATTGATGTTTTAGTTGTATTATTATCATTATTATTATATTATACAATTTGTTCATGTAAGATATCATTAGACTTTCTATTGTATATCAAGGGTGAAGATTTACGTAAAAAGAATGACACTTAATAATGAAAAAGGATTTTTAAATCTTATAAGTGAGGATAGTGTACTAAAAATTGATGGCCTGTAATAATAGATTACAATGTAAAGATAAGGAATATGTATGAATTAATCGATAAATAATATTGATAATCATTAAGAAGAATGCATATAGAATTGTAATGTGAGATGGTTAATGTGATTCAGGTTATGATCTTGGTCATTATTGATGTGATAATTGCAGCTTAGTTTACTTGATACCATATTGGATTTGATAGCAGGCGGGAGGTTTCTATAGATTTTCGGTGCCCTTATGGCCACCTATGCTCTAGGATTGTCCATCCCAAAAGTGGGATGTGATAGTGCAGGTGTTATTCTTCTTGAATCTTTTTTCCACTGTATGGGCTTTCTCAAGTACACTCATGTTGTGATTTAAGGTCTTTTTAGTATCTAATGGGATAGGGTTCTTCTTTCTTTAAAAAAGATTCAAAGAAGAGGAAAGGTTGATGTTTGGGTTTAGTGGCATGGTACTTTTGGGCATTCTTTTATTGGTCATATCAATGATGGAAAATGAGTTGGCATTGGTGTTTGAGATTAGTGGTGTGGCACTTTTGTGCAATTTTTTATTATTGGCTAGATCAACAGTAGAAGCTAAGGAAGCTTTGATGTTTAGGATTAGTGATGTGGTACTTTCGGGCATTTTTCCAAGAGCAAGACTAGTGAGTTCAGCTTAGTTCATCATTCCCTTTACCTTATCGATGATGAACTGGCTTTAGGAATTCAAGGCATTAATGAAATTAAATTTTGAGAATGGTGAGCATAATGAGATGGGCTAAGGCATTGTTGAATGCTTAAAGCTTTGGCTTATTGAATATTAAGAGTGAAGGCGAGAATGGCTTAGGAGTTCTTCTCTTTCTTCTCAAAAAGGTCAATAAAGAATGTGCAGATCGGTCATTGGTGCCTTAAAAATAATGAAATAAGGTAAGTGTATGGGAAAAGGTATAAAAAAAAAAAGATGAAGGCATGGGTTGGCATGCAAATCCTGAGGGAAAAGGAGTCCTTAAGATATATTGGGCCAAAATTTTTAGACTTTGAACATTTTCTTAAGGTGTCTTAGGCCAAATATTTTAGGCTTTTGAAAGATTACCTATAGTATTTTATAACAAATGTCTTAGGCTTTAAAATATTTTATAAGGCCAAATATTTTGGACTTGAAGGTCATATGTTAGGTTTGAAGGTTTAGGCTAAGAGATATTAGGCTTAATAGTCATATGTAGTGTCATGATCCAAGCTTGGGGGCGCGTGACTTGCACTAGGGAATGGAAAATCATAAGGCTTCCTAAACTTGTAGTAAGCCTGACTAACCACTAAATCATAGTTCTACCATATGAAAGATGTAACTGTCACATCCTAATTTTAAGGTGTAATGGTCCTAGGGTATGGATAGGCCATTGGTCATTGAAAATCTGTAGAACCTGCTAACTCTATCCTCTGACGAAAATTTGTTAGTATGATGATTATAATTTAGCATAACCCCAAAATATGAAACCAATAAACAATAATTATAACACTCCCACTATGTCATCCTTATACCCTCAACTTCATCAACATTACCATTTTCCCCTATACATTCATTAACCTAGCTCATAATATATAATATCATTTAAGTCATTCATTAGTTTACTCCTTAATTTAACTATTCCATCACACACATATATATACATACATTCATCATTGTAATACCCAAAGATTTCATATATCATTCGAGTTACTAATAATACTAGAGAACAAGATTTTTGAATGTTAACATAGTATAGAAATGATAAGGAATCGGGTAGGAATCTTGTGACTTAATATGCAATGTTTGCCTAGTTTATGATTTTATCATGACTAATTCTGCTCTAATGAATTAAATAGAGTTCATATGATAACTAGTGATGTATATAAAGAAGTTAGAGAACATAAATTGAAAGTTATAAGAAAAATAATGAAAGGAAGTTAAAAGGAAAATTTCGCAATATGTTAATGGCCTTATGGGCTTGTTAATAGCCCTTGGAACATCAAAGGCCCAAGCCCAATAGGAGGTGGCTGGCGCATGGACCCAAGAGTGAGTGAACATCAAACTTGTAAGCTAAAATAGTTAGCCCAAGACAATATTAAATGATGTTATAGAGAGAGCCACAAAATTTGAGCAAGTTAGACACAAAAATTGACCAAGTCAAAATCTTAAACAAATTGAACTCTCATCTTCTCTACACGTGAGTCTAGGTGCATTTTTAGCATTCTCATACCATTATAATGAACATCACAATTATAGAGAAAATCCTAGCCATCCAACTTGATCAAATCATAGCCATCCAGTGTGATTAAATCTTGACCATTGAATTGAGCTTTTGATAAAATCCGCACCATCCAACTCATTATATATATATAAGCAAATATATGTTATGAACATCATTTTGTCTATCTTTACACCAAAGTCTCACAATAAGAAAAGGAATTCTCTTTACACTAATTGCAACAAGCACTTACTAAACCAAAATCACCTAAGGTGAGAAATTATGTTCATCTTTTCTTTTATATGTTCTAATATAATTTTAGTACTTAAGTTGCATAGATTTCTCCTACACCATACATATGAAATTCGGCCAACATTAAGAAATGATCAAGAAAGTGTTCTAAATTCTAATTGAATACATCTATGGTTATTCTAGATGAAGAAAAATGATTTAGAAGTGTTAAAATGAATTTTGGCAACTTGATTCAAGACTTGAAAATCTTAGTGGCATAAACTTAGTTAAAAGAGGAATTTGGTGTTCTGATACTAGATTTTGATAATTGAATGATCATATATATTTTATGTTATGTTAATTTCACATTCTACAACTAATTTGAAGATTTGATAAGGAATTATAAGTTTCCCCAAATTTGACCTAAATGGGACAAGTTAGGGTTTATATGAATAAGAGTGAATTAACTTAAAATAATTAGTGAGGATTGATTGCCTGGGTGTTAATTTGATGAATATATGGTCAATTTGAGGTTTGAAAGGGAAATTGATAATTTTCCCCAAATTCTAGGGTTTATAGATCAACTTGGAAATTTTGAGATTTAAACTTGAATTCATGAAATTGAATAAGGAATTTTGCTTAGAAATTATTAGAAATAAGAATAAGTAGGAATATGACACTATTGGTACACCTCTATTGTAACTTGAAATAGTTACTAATTGATATGTAATTGAAATATTATAGGTGTATAACTTCAAGGCAAGGGCAAGGGCAAGAAAATTACTCAAGACCATAAAAATTATTAAATTAATCAAGAACAAATAATCAATAGGAGCAAAGGTGTTTAAGGTGAGTACTTAATAATATGATGTAATTATGCCATATTGCTTGCAACCATTGCTCAAATTACTATCCTTTGACATGTATTTGAAGTGACATTGAATATGTGGTTGCCCATTGATTGTTGAGCCTTTGGAAATCCATATCTTTCTTATATGATATTTGACCATGATGAGCCTTTTACATTGATCCTATGTTGTGCTTAATGATGAGAATGATTAATATGCCAAACTATTGTCCATTGAAATCCTATTATAGACCTTGGCTATGTCCTTCATTAATACCTATGATTAAGCAAAAATCCTCTCTGGTGTGAGAAAATACATCAGACCTTGTGCACTTAGTATAAGCCCATAAATGGTAGGGCGAGAGTACCCAACTTTTGTCAGGGGGAATGTCTAACTGCAAGGCTTGATCAATCTTGCGTAGTTTGATGTATGTGAATGAGCAAGGCTTAGAGCACCACTCTTTAATATTTATGTATGGGAAGCTTTCCGCTTCCAAGACATTATTTCTACTAAAACATGCTCTAGAGTTCACAATGATCAATTTTGATTAACATCACTTCATTGCTATCTTAAACCTATCTAAGTGATAACATCTTACATTGCCTTCATATTATGTTATATTATTATGCACTCACTGAGTTTGTCTCATTCGATAGTTGTTCAAAACTTTTCAGGTTAGGGTGATTCATTAGCAAGGTAAATTCTGAGCTATGCTTCTCCGCTTGGGACTTGTACTACTAAATTACTATGTTTTGTGTTAGCTTGTGTCATCCTAAGGATAATCAAGCTAGAGCTCCATGGTATCTAAAGGCTTAATATTAAAATGTATTATGTTGGGAAGTAATTGAAGCAAATGATAATAGTTTTTATATATGCATATTTATGAAAAGAATTTATGGATAGTATTTATTAATACTTGAGAATGATATTCTAATCAATGGTTATGAAATGGTATTGAAGTGTATTGGCTATAAATGAAGAGATAAAGTAATAATGGAAATTGTAAAGAAGGAATGGGGTTTCAATCTTGGGATAGGTTATAAATTGGAATATGCTAAATGATAATAAGTTCAATGGGGTTCTATAGGTTTATGTGATCTTATGTCTCCTTAAACTCTAAGACCATCACATCCTAGAAATTGGGTCGTGACAATTACACATCACTACTTTAACATTTTAAATTCCATGGAGCAGCTAAGATTATCTATAGACTACCTATTTACATAACAAAATTATGTATATTTATTTATAAAATTGTAAGAAAAAATTATATTCTTCTTTTCTTATAAGCATCAAGTGAGGATAAAACTTGAGCTTCTCAATAAGTGCAAAATTCCTAAAAAGAAAAGTATATAGGGAATGGAGGTGAGTAAACTTAGTGAGTATATAATATATTACCATACTTGCAACATAGAGATCAATAAGGTTTTGCAAAAATGATATGAAAATATATCATGAATAAACATCAAAAAAGGAAATTCAAAATAGTAATATTTGAATGAATAATTAAGGAACGCATACTAAGATAGTAGAATAATGCACAGAACCATATCATTGGATTAGTAGAAATCTGCTTTAATATTAATGAGAGTGAAATTACTCTTCCTCACATTTTATTTATGATAGAAGCTATTTTTGTTGAGCAATATCACACTACTTACTCTTGGCAGGCTAAGCCATGTGACTAGGATAATACCTCCTCCCAGTTGGAGTTAATGTAGTGTACACAGCCAAGTCTTCCCCACAACGAATAATGGGATTTTTGCCTTTCAATGTTATTAATTTGTACAATTTTTTGGTACCAAGATTTTTGAATAATTGACTTTTTAGAGATAGCATTTGTATCATTTCTAATGAGTTTCAAGTAAAGAAAATGAAATTCACAAATTGGTTATCAAATTAGAATTATTGAACAAATCTATTAATGAGATGCGAATGAGTTAAGATTGATTGCAAATGAGTAATGGAAATCATTCAAATAAGTTTCTAGGTAAGTAGTATTTCAACATTTTATAGGTAAATAGTATTTCAAGGTTTTCATGGAATGTAAAACAATTAAACTCAATAAGAAAAGAAACAAGGTTATACAAACATAGCAATATAGGATACACTCACCTTAACTCCTTTAACTTAGGCAATAAGGACAATAATAAGGTCCTTGTTGTTCCTATTCCTCCCCTTCTTACTCTTGATTTTCTTTAGACTCCTAAGTTTGTTCTACATGATAATATACATATTTATTAAGTTTAACACAACAATGGCAATACCAAATGTTAAGTTTCTAGTTTCTGCCTATAGTATACCTACTAACCCAGTAGTGTTGTGCCTACCATAACTTAAGTTATAGAATTTCAATTGCATTGATTCTTAATAATTAGAAAGAAAACACTCAAAAGTACAACATACTAAAATTTCAGCCAATTTTGAGTTCTACACCAAATTTGGTGTAATTTCTAACCCAGCCATGCATCACTATCCTAGATAGACTGAGCTAGTCCTAATTTTGTTATCATAACTCACAATTCTTGAGTCAAATACCTTAACCCTTCTCTAGGTAAGAGCTAACATATTAATGACATTTGATAATTTGGATTTTTGTCAAATTCTATCTCTAAAGCCCTTCAAATAGCTACTCAATTTTTGTGTCCCTATTAATCCTGCGTACGAAGATAGCTCCAATTCAAACTCCATAACTCTCAAATCACTTTGAATATCCTCAATCCATTTTACTAGATTATTTTTCACATTTCTATCTACAACTTTGTAGTTTTTTCCATGACCAAATTCTAACTCTAAGGTCCCTAAATTGGAGCCTAAAATTCTAACAATCAACTCCTCACTAAACCAAACCCTAAGTTTTCTTCACTAACCGTTGCTCTCATCACCTCTACTCTAATTCTCCTTACTTAAACATCCTCAATTCAATTCCTTTCTTTCATTCATACCTCAAATAGATATTTATCCTTCATTGCTTCTTCAACTCCAATCCAAATATTAAGCAGGAAAATGAATTTTCTAAAGAAAACATAACATATGTAAGTAGAAGCATGAAACCAATGAGTTTAATTCTTGAACTCACCTCAACTTAGCTTTCTTGCCACTTTACTTGTCCTCCTATGACTCCTTTGCTCACTTCAGCCCTCTCAAGTCTTCTTTCTATACACTTAAGTTAAATGGCCAACTTTTGAGTAGGTGAGTTCAACTTATCACATATGTATATCTTCTTCTTCTTCCTTTTTTTTTTTTTTTTTTTTTTGACAAAAATTGAAATTGTCAAATTCATTACTTTCCCCTTACATTTTTGATAGCCACATCCAAATTATAATAATTTTATTTTATTTTTTTACAAATTAAAACAAATATAATGATTATATATTTTCTCTAAATCTCAAAATTGCCATTTCCTTAAATGTAATTACTCCAAATTATCTAATTGTTGTCTCTTAATATTTTTAACTTAATTTTTAGGGTTTTGAGAATATAATTAATTATTCATTCATTAAATTCTCCTAAGGCAAAACCTAAGAAAAATTGCATAATTGAAATTCATTGATTTCGCATTTAACGTACTAATTTTCAAACTCATATCCAATTTAGATTTTTGGTTCCTAAATCTCTATTCTTTTCCTTAATTTCTCCATTCTAATTTATTTTGGACTACTCAGCCTCTAGTGATCTAAGAACATCTAGAATGTTACACTCTACCCCCTAAAAAAAAAAATTGTCCTCAAATTTTAAAACTAAAAAACATACTTTTATTCTTGAAATAGATATGGATATTGACGTTGCATCTCTTATTTGCTTTCCCATGTGCATTCTTCAATGTTATGATTTTTCTATTGTATCTTGACCATTCTAATTTCTTTATTTCATAGTTTCCTTACTTGTCTATCATTAATAGCGATAAGAGCTTCATTGTATGATAAATCTTGATCTATTTCCAATTTTTGCTATAGTAGAATATGGGATGGATCAGGCAAATACTTCCTTAACATCGATATGTGAAATACTAGGTGTACATGTGCAAAGGCGGGTGGTAAAGCCATTCTATAGGGGACACTGCCAACTCGATCTAAAATTTTGAAAGGCCCAATGTATCTTAGTGATAGTTTCCCTTTCTTTCTAAATCGCATTATACCTTTCATTAGGGATACCTTTAAAAAGACATGATCTCCTACTCTTCTTTGGATTTGTATCGCTCTTTTATATACTAAATGTCATCTTCAATCTTTCTCTAATAATGGGAACCTTTTCCATTATTTCTTTTATTAAATCTGGAGCTTCTACATGTTTTTCTCCCACCTCCATCGAGCATACTGGTGACCAACATTTTCTTCCATATAAAGCTTCATATGATGCCATACTAACTGTAGAATGGTAGCTATTATTCGAGGCAAATTCTATCAGAGGAAGATACCTATCCTAGTTGCCTCCAAAATCCAACATGTGCATTCTCAACATATCTTCAAATGTCTATATGGTTCGCTTAGATTGCCCATCTGTTTGCGGATGAAATGTTGTGTTGAAGTCTAACTGAGTTCCCAGTGCCTCTTGCAATTTCTGCTAAAATCATGAAGTAAATTGCGGCCCTCTACCAGAGATAATTGATACTAGTACTCCATGCAGAATGATAATCTCATTCAAGGAAAGTTGCATATACTATGCTATTGAGTATGTTGTCTTGACTTTTAAGAAGTGAGTAGACTTTGTCAATATATCTATAATAACCCAAATTGAATCATAATCTCTTAAAGTCTTTGGCAACCATACCACGAAATCTATCATAATACATTCCCATTTCCATTCAAGTAGCTTAATTTCTTAAAGCAACTCGGATGGTTTTTGATGTTTCGTCTTTACTAATTGGCATGTCAAACATAAAGGCATGAACTTTATAATATCCTTCTTCATTCCTCGCCACCAATAATATCCCTTAAAGTCATGAAACATCTTGGTAGAAGTAGGGTGAACACTGTATGGAGCATAATGTACTTGTTTCAATATTTGCTCTCTTAATCCCTCTATATTTGGTACATGCAATCTGTGTCCATGCTTTAACACTACATCTTCAAAGTTGAAATCTTCTATCTATCTAGGCTTTATTCCCTCCTTCAGCTCAACAAACTAAGGATCTTTGTCTTTGAAGTTTTAATTTCCTCAATTAACTTAGGCTTCACTTGAAAATAAGCAATCAACACTTATGACTCCAAAATCTCTAATTGAGGTCCCTTATCAAATAATCATTTTAACTTTTCACCAATGGCCTTTTTGATGCAACCACATGTGACAAACTTCCCATTAATTTTCAACTTAATGCATCTGAGACCAATTACCTTTTCTAAGATGATACAAAATTTGACAATCATAATCTTTCAATAATTCCACTCATCTTTTTTACCTTAAATTTAATTCTTTTTGTTTTGAAACATATTGAAGACTTTTGTGATCAGTGTAAATTTCATACTTCTCACCATAGAGATAATGCTTCCATATCTTAAGAGCAAAAATGACTGCTGCCATCTTTAGATCATGAGTAGGATAATTCATCTTGTGCCTCTTAAGTGTCATGATACATAAGCAATCACCTTCCTATTTTGCATAAGCATATAACCTAATCCTACTCTAGAAACATCACAACAAATAGGAAAACCATTTAATCCTTTTGGTAATGCTAATATTAGAGCTATAGTGTTGAAAACTCTCTTCATAAGTGTCATCCCACTAGAACTTCACTTGCTTTCTTGTTAATTTAGTCAATGAAGTAGATACTCTAGAAAAGTCCTTGACAAACCTTCTATAATACCCTGCCATCCCAAAAAAGCGATGGATCTCAATGACATTTGTGGGTTTCAACTAGTTTAACACAGTTTTCACCTTCTTAAGGTCAACTTAAACTCCTTCTTTACTCATAACATATCTTAATAAGCATACTTGCTCTAACCAAAATTAGCACTTTGATAATTTAGCATAGAATTCATACTCCTTCAGAGTTTACAACATTATCCTCAAGTGTTGTTCATATTCCTCTTTGATCTTAGAGTAAATAAGAATGTCATTAATAAATACAATGACAGACTTATCTAGATATGGCCTGAATATTTGATTCATCATATCCATGAAAGCTACTGGAGATTTGGTAAGTCCAAATGGTAACATTGTAAACTCATAGTGCCCATATTTAGTCCTAAATGCAGTCTTGTATATGTCTTCATTTCGAAAACGAAGCTGATGATACCTGGACCTAAGATCAATTTTTGAAAAATGACTCGCTCTTTATAGCTTATCAAACAAATCATTAATTCTCAATAAGAGGTATTTATTCTTTATGGTCATTTTATTCAACTGTCAATAATCTATACACAACCAGAATGATCTGATTTCTTCTTAACAAATAAAAGTAGTGCACCCCACAGTGAGCTACTCGGCCTTATAAACCCTTTATCCAATAACTCTTGCAATTGGACTTTAAGCTCTTTCAACTCCACTGGTGCCATATGATAGGGTGGTATAGATATCGACTAAATCCCCAAAAAAAGTTTGATGCTAAACTCTACCTCCCTTTCGGGTGGTAATCCCGGCAATGCTTCAGGAAATACTTTTGGAAACTTCTTTACAATATGTATCTATTACATCTTAACATAAACTTCTATTGTATTAATTACATGTGTTAAATATCCTTGACCTCCCTTTTTCAATAATCACCTAGTTCTCATAGCTGATATCATATTAGAAGGAAGATTACTTTTCTCACCTTGGAATACTAAATCCTTAGTTTCTTCCTTCTTAAGCACTATCCTCTTTTCACTACAATTGAAGTAAGCACCATAACTAGACAACTAATCAATTCCTAATATTACATCTAGATCTAACACTGACAATTCAACTAAATCCATTGGGAAATTCCTATCTCCAATTTCTACCTTACAAGATGGATACACATAATCTACATCTATGTTCTCCCCTAAGGGTGTACTAACCTCTAAAGGAACTTCCATCAATTCTTTATCGTTTCCTAACTTCATTACAAAATAGGGTGAGAGAAAAGAATGTGTCGCCCCTGAATCAAACAATATATGAGCTTTAACATTCTGAATAAGGATAATACCTATCATTGTAGCATTAGCTTCTTAAGCTTTATGCTGATTAATGGCATACACTCTACCTTTTCCTCGACCTTCTATTAGTTGTACTATTTTGAATGATTGTCCCTAGCCTTTTCCTCTAGCTCTAGTGTTCCTTGTTTCTTACCTCAACGTTTGGATAGCAGGTTGTGAAGTTACTGAAGTACCCTCTTGTGTCTTCTAGAAAGGATAGTCCTTTATAAAATGGCTCGTCTACCCATACTTTAAGCAAGCTCCTGAGGCCATTCTACATGTTCACACATGTTTCTTCCCTCAATTAGTTCATGTATAAGAAGTGTTTGCATTTCTTAAAGTGGAAGATACTAAAGTTCATATTCCATATTGATAAGTGTTGAAAACACTATATTTTGTCCCTTGTTTTTAATGTATTTTCTGCCTCCAATTGAGTTTAATCTACTGGTTTTAGTGCTTTCACAGTTCTTTTAGTTAATCTAGTGTCAAAAGATGCCATGATCTGAATATGATCCAGGACAGTGAATGATCCACGCCAAAACGTTGATTTTTTGGAGAAATATGGGTTGTCACGGGTTGAGCCACGGCTAGTATTCCAGCCATGTGATAAGAGCAAAGAAGAAAATCATCTAGTAGCCTCCCACAGGTGGAGGCACAGCTGAGGTTTCACCTATGGGAGGATACATTTTCTTTGATTCATGTTGCCACGGTTGAAACTCTAGCCATGGATCCAGTGGTGCATGTCAGAAAATTTAGAACTATAAAATCAAATCTGACAACGTTTCAAAAGGGGAGAACAGAGCGAATCAATGAAAGAATAAGAAAAGGAAGAAGACATCGAAGATCAGAGATCAAAGAACAGGATTTCTTGGCACTTAATTCATGAATTATTTGAGAATTCTTATTTCTTTAATTCTTTCTTTGGTTTCAATGTGTGATATGAACTAAATCTTTCCAATTCGGGTATTGATGAACCCTAGAACCTTTTGTATAGATTGAATTACTTCTTATTCAATTAAATCATTCTTTGAGATTGTTTCATCTTTATGAATACTATTGCTTAGATTCCAATTAATAATGGCATGCTTATTAGTTGGGGATTGTTTTCATATAATTGATTAGAGATAACTTTATATGAATGGATCACTCATAGAGATTGAGGGTTGATTGGGGCACTAGAGATAGGCTTACAAGACTTCCTTAGTGGATAGTTTCTCGAATCTAAAGCATAACCTAATTGAGTTTGCTTGAGAAGAGATTCCTTGCATTCCTCTTAGGAAATCAGGATTTAATTGCTCGAGAGAGATTTTTATCTAATTTAGTGAAACGCCAATTCAATTTATGGAATGAATTTAATTGATATGTAGTTCATGATATACAATTAGGGGCTAGGGGGATTCAATACCTGAATGGGCTTTTATTTCTAACTTCATTTCCTTTTTCCTTATTGTTATTTTACTTAATTTATATTTTAATTTAGTTTGAATACAATTATAATCATTTTCATTGACACCAATTTGATTCATTAAACATTAGCAACATTTTGAGCTAATACTTACCTAAGGTCTCCAGTGGAACAATAACTCATTCACTACCATATTGCTTGTACGATCTGTATACGAAGGGCAATAGTCACTGCAAATAATTTTGAAATTAAGCCAAATGTGATACAGATGGTGCAGCAGACTTGCCAATTTGATGGTCTTCTAAATGGAGATTATAATGCTCATCTTGAGAATTTTTTAGAGATTTGTGATACATTTAAGATCAATAATGTCTCAAATAATGCGATTAGGCTACGTTTGTTTCCTTTTTCACTCTGAGACAGACCAAAGAAATGGCTCAAGTCTTTCTTAGCCAATAATTTTACTACATGGACTCAATTGGCAGAGAAATTTTTAGAGAAATATTTCCCACCATCCAAGATAACTAAGTTGAGGAACGACGTAACTTCCTTTCTTTAGCAAGATGGTGAGACTCTTTATGATGCGTGGGAAAGATTTAAAGACTCATTGAGGAAGTGTCCACATCATGGCCTTCCACTATGGCACCATATTCAAACCTTTTATAACGGTTTGAACTATATAAGCAAATAGTCTATCAATATGGCAGCTGGTGGTTCCATTAATAACAAGACACCTAAAGAGGCAAAGGACTTGATTGAAGATATAGCTCTCACAAACTATCAATGGCAAGTCCCCAGAGATTAGAGAAGGATTGGTGGAGATGGTTCACATCAGGTGGACCCAATTGTTGCATTGACCGCTCAGCTTGAAACCATGAACAGAATGAATTCCTTGACGGCATCTTCATCTATAAGACAAGCTCAAGTGATGTGCTGTGATTGGCGTGGGGGAGGACACCAAAGTCAAGATTGCCAAAGTGGTAATAACTTTGCTAAGCCGGAGCAGGTAGATTACATTAGAAATGCTCCAAGGCAGTAGAACAACCCCAACAATAATACATATAATCCGGGGTGGAGGAATCACCTTAATTTCTCTTGGGGTAATCAGTCTAACCCGAGACTTCCACCTGGATTTCAGCAACAGCCTCAATACCAACAAGCTCCACCTAAGAAGACTTCTTTAGAAGAAATGATGGAGAAATTTATTGATTCGTCTGACCAGAGGCACAAGGCAACTGAGATAGCACTTAGGAATTAATAGGCCTTTATTCATACTTTAGACAATCAGATGGGCCAGATTGCTAAATTGCTTAGTGACTTACCGCAAGGAAGTTTGCATAGTAACACCGAGGCAAATCCAAAAGAATAGCTAAAAGCAATCAATCTAAGGAGTGGCAAGCAAGTTAAGGGGGCTGTTAAGAAAAACCAAGAAGAAGCGGTTGGGGAAGAGGCACAGGGTGCCATTGACAAAGAAGCTGAAAAGAAAGTTCTAGAGAGGGAAAAGGCAGCAATAGAGAAAGAAAGAAAAGAAGCAACATAAGAGCCTGCCCCGACGATAAAAGAGTATCAGCCTTGAGTGCCATATCCAGCTTGTTTACATAAGGATAAAATGGATGTGCAGTTTCATAGGTTTTGTGAATTATTTAAGCAACTTCATATTAACATATCATTTGCCGAGACTTTATCACAAATGCCCAAATATGCTAAATTTTTAAAGGAGCTACTTTCTAACAAAAGAAAGCTCGAAGAGGTATCATTTGTGTATTTATCAGAAAAGAGCTTGGCAATTTTGCAAATAAGGTTACCTAAGAAGTTGAAAGACCCTGATAGTTTTAATATTCCATGTTTCATAGGTAACCTTTCAATTGAAAATGCCTTAGCCTACTTGGGGGCTAGCATTAGTGTTATGCCTTACAAGATGTTTAAAGAATTAAGTATTGAAGAACCCAAACCAACACATATGACTATTCAGCTAGCTGATAAGTCTGTGGTACATCCTTGAGGGATTTTGGAAGATGTGTTGGTAAAAGTTAGGGAATTTATTTTCCCCAATGACTTTGTCATCATTGATATGGATGAGGACGTGGATGTTTCACTTATATTTGGTAAACCATTCTTGAATATAGCTCTTGCCCTTATTGATGTCCATGATGGCACATTGACTTTGAGAGTGGGGAGTGAAAAAATTTTCTTTCATATTGCTAATGCTATGAAGTACCCACTTGAACTTGATGAGATGGATTCATGCGATGATGTTATTGAGCATGAAACCATCAATTTTATTACTAACATTGTTTCCAAGGATCCCTTTAAGTTGTGTTTGGTGTAGGAAAATGTTGAGCATTAAGAAGCAGTAGAGCAGCTAGTTTATTTGGAGGCAAAAAAAATCATTTAAGAGTCGAGCATTTGAAACAATTGAAATGCCCAAGGAAGAATAGATGAGGCCTTCTATAGTAGACCCACCTATTTTGGAACTTAAACCCCTCCCAAGGCATCTTGAGTATGGATTTTTGGAAGAGGGAAAGAAGTTACCGATAATTTTGAATGCTAGCTTATCTTACCAGCAAAAAGCTAGATTAATTGAAAAGCTAAAAAAATACAAGAAGGTTATAGCTTGGAAGATAGCAAACATTGAGCGTATAAGTCTGTCATTCTGCACTCATAAAATACTTATGGAGGATGAGTTTAAAGTAGTTGTACAGCCACAAAGGAGACAAAAGCCGAAGATGAAAGAGGTAGTGAAGGCAGAGGTGATCAAATTACTTGATGTAGGAATTATCTATCAAATTTCAGATAGCTCCTGGGTGAGTCCAGTTTAAGTAGTACCAAAGAAACAAGGAATGACCGTAGTGCCTAATGAGAATAATGAACTCATCCCTACAAGAACTATCACTGGATAGAGGGTGTGTATTGACTACCAAAAGTTAAATGATGCAACTATAAAAGATCATTTTCCATTACCCTTCATCTACCAAATGTTAGAAAGGTTATCTGGACATGAATACTACTATTTTTTGGATGCTCTTTCAGGTTACTTTTAGATTCCTATTGCTCCGGAAGACCAAGAAAAGACAACCTTTACATGTCCCTATGGTACTTTTACGTATAGAAGAATGCCATTTGGTTTGTGCAATGCACCAGCCACTTTCCAACGGTGCATAATGGCAATTTTTGACGAGTTGATTGAAGATATCATGGAGGTTTTCATGGATGACTTTTTAGTCTATAGGACTCCTTTGATGACTGTCTACTGAATTTGGAGAGAGTTTTAATTCGGTGTGAAGAGACCCATCTTGTGCTCAACTGGGAGAAGTGTCACTTTATGGTTAGTGAAGATATAGTTTTGGGGCACAAGATTTCACGCAAGGGTATTGAGGTGGATCGAGTGAAAATTAAAACCACTAAAAAATTGCCATCTCCTACATCTATGAAGGCGATTAGAAGCTTTTTGGGGCATGCTGGGTTTTATCAGAGGTTTATCAAAGACTTCTCAAAAATTGCTCGCCCTTTGACAAGGTTGCTCAAAAAGGATATTGAATTTATCTTTGATGGAGAGCGCCTAAAAGCCTTTAATATTTTAAAAGAGAAGTTGATACATGCTCCGATCATAGTGGCCCCTGATTGGAATCTTCCCTTTGAGTTGATGTGTGATGCAAGTGAATTTGCTGTAAGGGCAGTTTTGGGCCAAAGGAAGGAGAAACATTTTCAGCCTATCTATTATGCCAGCAAAACACTAAATGAGGCTCAAGCTAACTACACCACCATAGAAAAAGAGCTGTTGGCTGTTGTTTTTGCTTTTGACAAGTTTCATTCATATTTGATCTTGTCAAAGGTAGTGGTTTACACGGATCACTCAGCTTTGAGATACCTGTTCTCAAAATCAAATAGAAAGCCCAGATTGATTCGATGGGTGTTATTGCTGCAAGAATTTGATTTGGAGATACAAGACAAGAAAAGAGTAGAAAACCTTACAACAAATCGTTTGTCTAGATTGGAGAACCCAAACTCGTAACAGTTGAAAGAAGAGGATATTGATGACAACTTCTCTGATGAGCAGCTCTACGTTATGGTAAGTTTGGTAAGTGGTTCTAATCTTAATCCTGAATTTCCTTGGTTTGCAGATTTTGCAAATTTTCTTATTACTAGGGAACTCCCAAAAGATTTTTCATATCAGCAAAAGAAGAAATTCTTTTCCAACCTGAAATATTGCTTTTGGGAGGATCCCTTTCTCTTTAGAATTTATGCTGACAGGATCATTAGGAGATGTGTGGGATGGCCCCATAATATGTGCATTCTCGAGCAATGTCACGATGGGCTAGTTGAAGAACATTATGGGCCTAGCAAGACTACTCAAAAAGTTCTAGAGTTGGGATTTTACTGGCCAACTCTTTTCAAGGACAACTATAACTTTGTGCAACAATGTGATCATTGCTAAAGAATAGGTAACATCTCATCTTGTGATGAATGCCCCAAACTGGTATTCTTTAATGTGAGGTTTTTGATGTATAGGGCATCAACTTCATGGGAACTTTCCCAAGTTCTTTGGGCAATAAACACATTTTAGTAGCTGTTGATTATGTGTCCAAATGGGTAAAGGCTCAAGCTTTACCCACTAATGATGTTAGGGTGGTAGTGAAGTTCCTTAAGAAACTCTTCCCTAGATTTGGCACTCCAAAAGCCATTATAAGCGATAGAGGGATCACTTTTGTAACAACCAATGAGAAAAATTATTGAAAAGATTAGGTGTTACATACAAACTTGCTACTCCCTATCATCCGCAGACGAGTGCTCACGTAGAAATCACGAATAGAGAGCTCAAAAGAATTCTTGAGAAGTTAATAGAGCGTTCTAAGAAGGATTGGTCAGAAAAGCTTGATAGCGCTCTATGGGCTTATAAGACTGCCTATAAAACCCCTTTGGGTACCACACCATACAGATTGGTTTATGGCAAGGCTTGTCATTTGCCGGTAGAGATTGAGCATAAGGCTTATTGGGCTATAAAGCAAGTTAACCTTGATTTAGATGCTGCAAGTACTAAAAGAAATTTGTAGGTTAATAAGCTCGATAAATGGCGATTGATAGCTTATGACAATGCAAGGATGTACAAGGAGAGAACCAAGAGATGGCATGATTCTCGAATTAAGCAAAGGAGATTCTCTAAAGCAGGAGATCAAGTATTGCTCTATAACTCTACGCTGACGCTTTTCCATGCAAAATTAAAGTCTCAGTGGTCAGGTCCATTTGTGGTTAAAAATATCTTCCCCAATGGAATAGTTGAATTAAGTCATCCTGAGAAGGGTGATTTTAAAGTAAATGGTCAAAGGCTTAAACTATATTTTAGGGGAGAATTGAATTAAGTGACGGAGGCTAAGTATCTCTAGGATTCGGGGTGAGCAATCACCCTAAATGTCCAGCTAAGATGACGTTAAAGAAGTGCTCAATGGGAGGCAACCCACTATTTTAATTAAGATTTATTTTTTTGTCTTTAGTTATCTTTTTTAAAAAAAAAATAGTTGAGAAATGCATACTCTACATATCCCCTCATGAAATTGTCATTTATTGTGGGTTCTTAATAAGGGAATTACACAGATAGACTATGCTCTGAACTGAATTTGTTGCTCTCACCCAGTTGAAAGTAGGATTGCCAGTATGAGTTCTAAGAATCCTAAAGGCAAGAATTCTAAAAATAAAAGGGATTCCTCTCCTCCAGCCATGACCTCTGAACAAGTAACAGCTTTTTATACTTACAATAAGGCATACCCAGCTGTGAATGAGTGCACTTTCTCCTTAGAGGAGATAGTAGCAATGGAAAAAGAAGAGAAAAAGGCTGATGATGCGCCAACTGATGCTGCAAAAAGTGATTTCATATAGCGAGAACCACCAAAAAGGGAGAGTAGTGAACCTCCCAAGGTGAAAAGGGGAAGAGGGAGGCCTAGGAAAGAGAAGTGAGAAGCCATCTTAACCTAGTTTAGATTACACTGGAATGATCTTTACTAAATAATTGTAATTCTAGGCTAGGCATTCCATCTATCTTTCTTGTATGAGCCATTGGCTATCTTTCATGTTTCTTATTTTCTTTGCACTATGTTTTATCTTAATGAAGTTCTTATGTTCATGCATAATTTCCATGGCTCTACTTTTGTCTTTCAATTGTTTATTTTATCTTTGAGTTTTTTTTTAAAAAAAAAAAAAGAGGGGGGAAAAATTGGATGGTTTCAGCTGTGCCTCCAGTCTTGTGATAAGGAAACTTAATATCTTTTTGGCAGTAGTATGGTATAGCTAAAACCTCAGCCGTGCCTCCAGCCATGTGATAAGGGAATTAATTTTTTCTTTGGCAGAAGCATCACACGGCTGGGACCACGGCTGAGCCTCTAGCCGTGTGATAAGGTGACTTAAATTTTCATTTGGCAGAGGCATCACATGGTTGGGACCACAGCTGAAGCCTAAGTAGTGTAATGCACCTAAAGAGTCTTTATCATTCCCACAGGTGGAATCCCAGCCGTGGGGTCACTCGTGGACATGGCAAATAAAAGAAAAAATGACAGTTCACACAACCCCCAAACACTCACATTTTCATTTTCTCTCTTTTCTCTCTCCTTCCCCTCACTTCTCCCACACTCGAATCATACACACCACCCTTTCCCAAACAATTTTCACACTCAAGGTAGCATTCCTCAAGTAATTTCAACCACACACACTCTCTCTTATCGGATTCTTCACTATAGGTATGGATATTTTTTTTTTTTTTGCTTGTTCTTTAATTTTTGGCTCATTTTCTTGTTTTAAATCTGTTTCTTCTTGTGTTTTGTCAAGATTCACATGATTGAGGCTAGAAATTTTGATTCTAGGGATTTAGGTTATGCAAAAATACATTGCATTTGATTTCTAGTGAGAGAAAGATGTGGATTTGGGCAATGAGGGTGTTTTAGGTTGCTCTTTGATGGTTATTCCTAATTTCATGACTTTCTAGTGTTTAAATTGCCTGGGTTATTATTGCTTGAATTTGTTGAATTGTAGTTTGCTTGACTTTCGACAACAATTATTTGAAATTGGGTTAAGCATACAATTGTATTTTCTGTTTTTGGGAATCAGCTGCTTCTGACATCATAATGCCAAAATTCTAACGATGATATTTTTGTATTATTTTTTGCTATTTTGGTTTGCTTGTCTTGTTTTGCAGCTATATGACCTAAGAAATCATCCGCCAAGGCAACCAAATTGCCCACCAAACGGGCTAAAGGGGAAGGCAGTTCCTGCACCCCCCCACCAGCAGCAGGCCCCACGATTTCTTTCATTCTGAACCATGTGTATGTCTAATTCGCCAACTCAGAGTCTCGTGCTCGCTTTGAGCAATTGGCCAACAAGGACATCGAGCCTACTTACCAAATTGACTGGGGTATTATGTAGCAAATTGGCATAGATGAGGAGCTTCAGCGCTAGATATCACAGTTGGACTGGAAGGGATTTTTTGCAATAGCTGAGCCGGCTTATCGGGAATTGATGCTAGATTTTTATTGTACACTTCAAGTTTATTTGAAGGTGGCATCAGTCCGGAAGAAGATGCTACAGTTTAGGTTGGGTACCAAGCATTTTGAGATGAGCATTAATGATTTAGCAGTAGCGATGGGGGTATATATGGAGGCCGAGTTGCATACTGACATTTATCACAAGACCCCTATGGGTTTTTTGGATGATAATGTCCCTAATCAGGTATGGCACAAATTTGCTCTGATGGGTAAGAGATTTTATGCCTCAGTCTCTAAGGCATCCCAGTTCACCTCTGTCAATCTGCGAGTTCTTCATTTTCTTCTGACCAAGACCATTTTCGGCAGACGAGACAGTGGAGGGGCTGTGACTAGACAGGAGCTTTTTTATTTGATGTGCATGCATGAGGACAAGAGGTGCAATGTGGCATATTCTCTCATGCAATTTTTTTATGATCAATGCAAAAAGGGCAAGTCCAATGCTTTGATTAGAGGGATGTATATCACCAAACTTGTTTAGAGTTTGGGTGTCTTTGATGGCTTGCCTCCGATGACATTCGATGGCCTGCCTCAGCTGATTGGGTATGCCACATTGCTGTGGATGGACAAGACGAAGAGCTTCATGCCAGCCTTTGCCCCTCCACCAAATCTCGTAGCTCCTGAGCCAGCTGCCATTCCTGCTACTAACCCCACTACTTAGCCTCCTGTTGATGCTGGTACTTTTGCTGTTGCTGCTGGTACTTCAGCTGCTGTTGGGCCTTCTTTTTCCTCGGCTATACCTCCTTTCTTTGGCCCAACCCCGTTCCGAGATTGGATGTCATAATGGGGGAGGATGATGTGGACAATAGGAAGCCCATCAAGTTTGAGAGACAGATCTGTCAGTTGGAGAGGACCATGGCCGGTCTTCAAGTTCAGCAGAACTGACTCCTCACCAACCAGCATCAGATCCTGGCTATGTTGCAACACCAGCAGCAAGCCCTTGAGTTTGATGCGTACAGCCAAGCATGGCTTTAATAGTCCATGCTAGATTATTGGGGCACTCAGAGGTATGTGCCTCCTATCCCTGCACCGCAAACACGACAAAAACAGCCTCCGGTTCAAGTCGAGTTAGATGATGGCGAGGGGAGTGACGACTCCGATGCCGCTATGGATGATTGACCCTTCCATTTTCTTTTTCTTTTATTTTTTTATATATTTTCTACTCTAGATTACTGTACTTATGCTAATTAGGCTTATTTTTATTTTTACTTTTTCTTTTATTTTACTTTCTTTTATTTTATTTTATTTCTCTTTTTATGTTTTATTTTTATTTTGTTTTTCTTTTTCTTTCTTTGCCTAATGTGGGTCTGTAGAACAGATAATGACATTGTCACATCCCAACCTTATGAGATATGACAGTCCTAAAACATGGGGAGACATAAGGTCACCCATGCCCGTAGAACCCATTAACATATAACAATCATGCCTAGGATCTTACCGAACCTTCTTCATTAACTCATTTAAAATATTTAGATAAATACCATAATTTGCGGAAGACTTAAAGTAAATCGTTACATATAAAATCCATAAGGAAAATAATATAAATCTCTATAAGTATCAATTAACATTCTCGAGCATCTAAAGACAATACTTTATAAACATAGTATTATTGATAACTTGGATAAGGAATTCGCCAAGCGAGGAAGAATGCTTGAGTCATCACCTTGCCTCCTCACATTTGCTCACCTGGAACCACACAAGGAAAAGGGGTGAGATAGATGATCTCAATGAGTAAACGAAAAGGCACATACATTATCACATATTCCTTTGAAAGGAAACACATAGCTTATACACATAGTTCATGGTTTATAACTCATGAATCAGGTAGCAATTTAGCAAGGGTTCAATTTAGCAGGTTTGCAGAAATCACACTTATAACACTTAGAGAGTGAAGACTATTACTCAATTCACTCGAAACACATTAAGGAGAGCTGGCCTTTGCCAAATTCCAACTCCTATCATATGGAAAGTGTGAAGCTGATCAAGCTCCATAGCTAGAATCGCCCCTTCTAGCTGAGGTGGATGCACGACCCCTATCCATCGGGTTAAGACATGTGCACTGGTTCCGATGATTACTCGCATCGACACGAGGATTCTGCATAAAGAGTAAAGGTACCATAGCTAGAGCTATTGGTAAACACAATTAACAATATCACATAAGGCAACAATAACATGTATTTCAATAACAATAGTAGTTTGGTTTTCAACAATAATACAATGAAAGTGTAGTTCTAGAAAGAATACAAGTTAGGGTGTTAATCACAAAAAGTTCTCATTGGATAAACAACATAGTTTTGGACCAAATGTCCTTTGGCAACCCAAGCTTGACAAAGAAATCATAAAATTTAAAATAGAAAGAACTTGGGTTTCAAAGATCACAAAGGTTCACATATCAATATATCACATTCTTAGAGCACAATATGATGTTGTTCACATTTGTAATAAGAACATTGTGTTTACTCACCTTGGGGTTCCTTTGCTCCTAGTAGACATAGTCCCCTTTGCACTTCTAAGGCTCCTCAAACTCTAGCATAATATTTGATTTAATACTTAGTATTTATTTACTCATGATGCTGCTATCCCATAACTGCCCATGTACATATAGCATTCACACACACTTAAGGTCCACACATAGGTGTACTCATCACTTGCACATAGCTCATTGACTTAAAAGTCTAGCATACTTAGGCCTTATAGGCTCACATGAAAACACATTGCAATCATATCAATACCCTTTTAAGGTCATCACATTATCATTACCTCAATACCAATTCATTTATCAATTATCTTAGTGCACTTTACACTTCCATACATGTCAACTTAACAATTAATCCTTCAAACATCATACTTAACTCTTATGATCCCTTTTACTTCATTAACTCATAATCATATGTTCATCATCAATTCATCATAACTCCTAGTTCCAATTTCCTCAATCACATTTGCATTATAACCAAAATACAAGGTTAAGATACCTTAAGTATACTATAATACATTTAAGTTTATCTAAGATCATACCTTCAACTAACATGCAATTTCATCATCCATTATACATACATACATGTCAACAATCACCAAGACACATCACATAAAATTTATAAACATTTGGACACAATTGTTCATGTAGGCTGAATGCATCATTAAGGTGAAAACCAAATTCTTCTTCTTTTCGTGCTTTTCGTCTATTTCAGAAATATGTAAAAACATAGTTTGAACCAAGATTTTTTATGTAAACATAACAAAAATCATTTTAGAACTTAAATCCATAAGAATCAGCCACTATTGGTGTTAGTAATATAGAAAAACTCAATATTTTGCATTATAGTGCACAAAACCATAAGTTTCCTTATTTTCGGTATTTTCCAGTCATTTCAGAAATATGCAAATAGATGTAAACATAACAAAAATCATTTTAGAACTTAAATCCATAAGAATCAGCCACTATTGGTGTTAGTAATATAGAAAAACTCAATATTTTGCATTATAGTGCACAAAACCATAAGTTTCCTTATTTTCGGTATTTTCCAGTCATTTCAGAAATATGCAAATAGGTTGTTTAAACCATTATTTTTCATTCAAACATTGAAAATATTAGTTTAGAACACATTCCTTCATGAATCAGCAGCCATAGGTAGGGTTTATACAAAAAAATTCTAAGTTCAAAGACTTAGGTGAAAAATCATGAGTTTCCGCGTTTTCCGCGCATTTCGTTTATTTCAGCGATAAACAGACACATGATTCAAGTCATTATTTTTCATCTAAACAAAAAAAATATCATATTAGAACACCAATTCACACAAATTGGCAGCCATATATTCATGAAAGAATAAAATTTTCCAATTTCCAAGTCCTAACATGAAAACCTTGAATTCCTTTGTTTTTCGAAACTTTTCGGTCATCACAGAAATATGCAGAAATATTATTTCATGCAATATTTTTATCAAAATAAATCAAAAATCAGTTTAGAATACAAACAAGTATAAATCCCCCCCCACCCCCCCCCCCCCCCCCCACCATTATGATGTTTATGCAATAAAATTGTAATTTTAAGTTGTGGAATTCACCTTTGGAGAAATCTTGCAGAAAGAATCATGTTTTCGATAGAAAATAAATTTTCTCTCCCAAAAATTCACTCAAACAGAATTGAATCTATAGAAATCAGTAATCAAATAGTTCAAAATAATTTTTCCATAATTTATTTCATAGAAAACAGTTTAGAAATTGAAAGAGAATGAAAACTTACGATTACAGTCACGAAATCGTGAAACGGTAAAGTGTTTTCGATGTTTCAGTAGAGAGAATTATTTTGAGAGGTTTTTCTGCTAGAATACAGAAAGAATAAGGGAATGGCTACTGGAAACCCTTGTTTGGCTGAAAATTAGAATATATATTAGGGTTGGAGTGGAATTTCCACTTTTACTGTTAATGAATTAGGTTATGAGCATTTTTGTGTAGTGGACTTTTGGGTAATTGGGCTTTTTCTTTAAAAATTTTGGCTGAAAGGATTTAAAAATGAAAATAATATTTTTCTTTTTAATTCTAGAATATTTCTCTCAAAAATATTTATTTAAAATATTTTAAAAATACCTATAAAATTATTTTATGCTTAAAAATTGTTTTATGCATGAAAATTCATTTTATTTAAAATAAATTCTTTTATGCAAATACACTTCATGTAAATTATTTATTTCACAATGGCAACACATATATTATGCATATTAAAATTAATTTAATATGCCACATACTCATCAATTATTTAGATCACAAATTTTCACACAAGCACACACTTAACCTTATAGATTCTAATTCAAGCAATTTATTACGAAAATTCCTAGGGTGGGTGTGGGTTGTTACATTCTCCCCCCTTAAGGAAATTCATCTTCGAATTTAAACCCTTACATAGTTACTCTTGAAAAGCTAAGGATGCTTCTGTCGCATTTCCTCCTTCGCTTCCCAAGTGCATTCATCTATCCCATGATTTCACCATTGAACCTTAATCAGGGGTATCTCCTTATTTCTTAACTTCTTTACTTATCGATCTACTATAACTATTGGTGACTCCTCGTAAGATAGTTTTTCATCTAATGTAATGTCTGAAGGTAAAAGAACGCGCGATGGATCAAAAACATATTTCCTTAACATGGAAATGTGGAACACTGGGTGTATATGCGCCAAAGTTGGAGGCAGGGCAAGTCTATAAGACACTTCTCCAACCTTATCTAAGATTTTGAAAGGACCAATGAAACGAGGTGATAATTTCCCTTTCTTGCCAAATCTTATAACTCCTTTCATTGGCGATACTTTTAAGAAAACGTGATCTCCCATGATAAATTGGACTTCCTTTCACTTAGGGTCCGCGTAACTCTTTTGTCGACTGAATGTCGTCTTCAGTCAATCTTGAATTATTGGTACTTTCTCGGTGGTCTCCTTAAGCAATTTGGGCATTTCTATATGCTTGTCTCCAGGATCAATCCAACAAATTGGAGAATGACACTTTCTCCCATACAATGCTTCATATGGCGCCATGCCAATGGATGAATGATAGCTATTGTTGTAGGCAAATTCAATCAGGGGTAAATACTTATCCCAGCTACCACCAAAATCCATGACACACACCCTTAGCATGTCTTCAAGTGTCTGAATCATTCTTTCAGACTGGCCGTTCATTTGAGGGTGAAACGCCGTGCTAAAATCTAATTGTGTTCTTAACGCTTCTTGCAACTTTTGCCAGAACCTTGAGGTGAATTGCGTTCCTCAATCAGAGATGATAGAAATTGGCACTCCATGTAGTTTCACGATCTCATCTATATATAACTGCGCATACTGAGCTACAGAATATGTCATCTTAACTCCTAGGAAATGGGCAGACTTTGTCGATCTATCTACTATGACCCATATAGAATCATATCCTTTGGAGGTTCTAGGTAAGCCAACAACGAAGTCCATAGTGATGCGCTCCCACTTCTATTCGGGTCGTTAAATCTCTTGTAGCAATCCTAAGCGTCGTTGATGTTCGTACTTGACTTGTTGGCAAGTCAGACAGGATGCTACAAACTTAGTTACATCTTTCTTCAATCCAGGCCACCAATAATTAGCTTTCATGTCATGGTACATCTTGGTAGTTCCAAGATGAGCGCAGTAAGGTGTCTGATGTGCTTCCTTCAATATCCTTTCCTTTAGTCCATCCACATCAGGCACGCATACTCTATTCTTACACTTTAAAAATCCATTGACTATCTCAAACTCAGGATTCTTTCCTTCTCTCATCTCATCCTTTAACTTCATCAAATATAGGTCTCTATCTTGCGCATTCCTTATTTCCTCTATTAACTTAGATCTCAATTGGAAATGAGCCAATATAACTCTTGATCCTTCAATCTCCAGTCTCAATCCTTGATTAAACAATTCCTTTAGTTCCTTCACAATCAGCCTTTTTCTCACATCCACATGGGCCAGGCTTCCCATCAATTTTCGACTCAAGGCATCTGCCACTACATTCGCCTTCCTGGGATGATAGAGAATTTGACAGTCATAGTTCTTCAATAGTTCAATCCATCTCCTTTATCTTAGATTGAGGTCTCTTTGGCTCAAGATATATTGAAGACTTTTATGATCCGTGTAGATCTCACACTTCGTCCCATACATGTAATGTCTCCAGATCTTTAGAGCGAACACTACCGCAGCTAATTCTAAATCGTGAGTAGGGTAATTCACTTTATGTCACTTTAGTTGTCGTGATGCATAGGCAATGACTTTACCATTTTGCATCAAGATGCACCCAAGTCCTACTCTCGAAGCATCGCAATAGACCGTGAATCCTTCTTCTCCTTCAGGTAATGTCAAAACTGGTGCCAATACCAAACCCTCTTTGAGTTTCTGAAAACTCTTCTCACAGGACTCTTCCTAATTGAACTTAACTTGTTTTTTTGTCAACTTGGTCAATGGGGCTATTATCTTAGAAAATTCCTATATGAATCTATGATAATATCCCACTATGCCCAAGAAACTTTGTACTTCAAAAACTGTTATGGGCCTCGGCCAATTCGCTACTGCTTCAACTTTCTTAGGATCAACTTGAATTCCTTCCTTACTTACTACATGTCTAAGAAAGTTGATCGACTCCATCCAAAACTCACACTTAGATAACTTAGCATAGAGTTAGTGATCACGTAACGTTTGAAGTATGATCCTCAGATGTCCTTCATGTTCCTCTTTATTCTTTGAGTAGATTAGGATGTCATCGATGAACACTATCACGAACTTGTCAAGGAATGGCTTGAAAACTCGATTCATCAAGTCCATGAAAACAGCAGGAGCATTCATCCAACCGAATGGCAAAACTGTGAACTCGTAGTGCCCATATCTAGTACAAAAGGCAATGTTGCAGATATCTTCTCCTCGGATCTTTAGTTGATGATAGCCAAACCTTAAGTCAATCTTGGAAAAGTGACCAGCTCCTTGTAGTTGATCAAAAAGACCATCAATCCTCGACAACGGGTATCTATTCTTCACAGTGACTTTGTTAAGTTAACGATAGTCGATGCACATTTGAAACGATCCATCTTTCTTTTTCACGAGCAACACTGGAGTTCCCTATGGCGAACTGCTTGGTCGAATGAAGCCCTTATCGAGTAGGTCATGCAATTGCATCTTCAACCCCTTTAGCTCCATTGGTGCCATACAATATGGCAATATCGATATCGGTTGTGTACTAGGTAGCAATTCGATGTTGAACTCGAACTCACAATCAGGGGGTAATCCGGGTAAATCTTCTGGAAAGACATCCAAGAATTTGTCCACTACTGGAATGCTCTCATCTCGTATGGCAGCTTCTTTGCCAGTGTCTACTACGTGAGCTAGATACGCTTGGCATCCTTTCCTTAACATCCACCTCACTCCTAAGGCCGACATCAAGTTCAAAGGATTCTCATTCTTATCTCCTTGGTACACAAACTCCTTCCCATCTCTAATTCAAAACTCGACAAGTTTCTTTCTACAGTCGATACGACCTCCATGCTCATACAACCAGTCCATCCCTAATATCACATCGAATTCTAGTACGTCCAATTCTAGCAATACTACCGGAAGTGTTTGTCCATTAATGTCTACATCACAACCCTTATACTCATACTTCACTTCCATCACTACCCCTAAAGGAGTTGCTATTACTAATGGTTCACTCATCAATTCCTTATCTATTCCCAAATACTTAGCAAAACAAGGCGACACAAATGAATGGGTAGCACCAGAATCAATTAAACATTTTGCGCTAGAACTTTGGATGGGGATGATACTTCTTCTTTCAAATCACACTAGATAAATATTCCTCCTCTGACTATATTTGATATCTACATAAGTGATAGAGAAATTCCTACCTTGCTTGCTATTCTAGTCTATACGATAGTATCTAAACTCCAAATTCCTTAATATACTTCATTTACTTCATACCGTATACTTATGCATAAATAATGTAACTGATTTATTTCATTCTCCTACTGATCATTACTAACTATCATTTCTCCTCCTATGACATCAATCACAATTATCCTTTAATAACTCCATATAATTCATTTATCAAACTATAGTAACATGTAAGCATTTCATACCTCATAAGACTATACCTATCAATCTTTAATCTCAGTTGGATCAAAACCTAGTCCACTTCTCTTTCTAATCCATTTAACTTTAATATCAAAATGTCATACTTAGCATCTCTTTAACTTTAGCACCCATCATATAATATCACATCATAGGGCATATATCGCCTAGCCTATATCACATATCATGGCATGTATCAAGTATCCTAGTCATGTAACACATAACTTATGGCATAATGGGCTCCTCTATCATCCAAGTCAATCATTTCATAGAATCAATCCATACTAAGTCACTAAGTAATCAAATAATGTTATTCATATCATATAAGTCCTATACCCCTAAGCTAACTGTACCATCTACTAGTGGAAGTCTCAATTATGTCTCTTATTTCTTCGCACATGGCGTGCACTTCTTGCGAAGATGCTTGCTCACTAGAGCCCATAGTCGATGCCCTCTAGTTGGATCTTTCTCTTGACCGTATAGGTGCAAAGGCAGCATTCGATGCAGTGTCCGATATAACATCGTCACTAGCCCTAACAGATTGGGCGATTTTGTGAACCTTTTTCTTGGTAGGCATTCTGTCTATCATAATAAGGGAATTTAGTACTAATCCCCTATCCTAACCCATTTAACCTCCCCCTTATCCTAGCACACATTATCATGCATTTACCATGTCACATCACTAAGCACATGTCATATATAAATCACATATCACATAGTTTGCACATATCACATATCATAATCATATAGCATATATCTCATAATATCACACTATAGCATGATAATGAAGGAAATCATCTCACCTAGGTAACTAGGCAATCAAGGAAAATCATTCATGTCATATAAAGTGCTATGTCGTTACATCGATCATCATATCTACTCGACCTAATTATCGTGTCCACCTCCAGAGTAATCAAAAGCGACATGGCCACTGCTGCCACATCGATAGCAAAGAAGATCTCTATCTTGATGATGATTAGCTGAAGATGCAGACCTCACTGGTGAGTAGTCCCCTCTATGCTCAACAATCCTTGACCTGAGCTGCTCCATATTCACTCTTAGTGCTTGAGTCATTACCTTAAGATGTCGATTTTCCTTTTTCAAGTACGAACAATTATCCTCTAATTTTTGAACCTTACTATATACCCAATCAGGATCTAAGCGCTCCTCGGGGTCCTTTTCTTCATTAGGGGTCTTCTCTCTCGTGGGGCGAATCATAGTTACAACTTTCTCGAGCATCTCTGGCCAAGTCCTTTTGCAAGTCACACGGGGTGCTCTAGGTTGCAGTCCTCGAGCAGGCGTAATCTTCTTGGTAATTTGCCAGAAGAATCGTAAGGCAAGCAAATAATAACAAGGATTACTAATCTACTAGGATTTCACGGAACTATACTAGCAATAGACTGCAAGTGACATGAGAGGAAAATTCCTATGCTTCAGGATTTTACTTAATTAACTCATATAAATAGGCCTAAACTAGACTTTTGAGATACAACGGTCCTAGAATATGGGGAGACATAAGGTCATCCACATCCATAAAACCCATTAACATATAACAATCGTGCCTCGGATCTTACCGAACCTTCTTCATTAACTCATTTAAAACATTTAGATAAATACCATAATTTGCGAAAGACTTAAAGTAAATCGTTACATATAAAATCCATAAGGAAAATAATATAAATCTCTATAAGTATCAATTAACATTCCCGGAGCATCTAAAGACAAGACTTCATAAACATAGTATTATTGATAACTTCGATAAGGAATTCGCCAAGCGAAGAAGAATGCTTGAGTCATCACCTTGCCTCCTCACATTTGCTCACCTGGAACCACATAAGGAAAAGGGGTGAGATAGATGATCTCAATGAGTAAACGAAAAGGCACATACATTATCACATATTCCTTTGAAAGGAAACACATAGCTTATACACACAATTCATAGTTTATAACTCATGAATCAGGTTGCAATTTAGCAAGGGTTCAATTTAGCAGGTTTGCAGAAATCACACTTATAACACTTAGAGAGTGAAGACTATTACTCAATTCACTCGAAACACATTGAGGAGAAGTGGCCTTTGCCAAATTCCAACTCCTATCACATGGAAAGCGTGAAGCTGAACAGGCTCCACGGCTAGAACTGCCCCTTCTAGTTGAGGTGGATACACTACCCCTATCCATCGGGTTAAGACCATGTGCACAGGTTCTGATGATTACCCGCATCGGCATGAGGATTCTGTATAAAGGGTAAAGGTACTATAGCTAGAGCTATTGGTAAACACAATTAACAATATCACATAAGGCAACAATAACATGTATTTCAATAACAATAGTAGTTTGGCTTTCAACAATAATACAATGAAAGTATAGTTCCAGAAAGAATACAAGTTGGAGTGTTAATCACAAAAAGTTCTCATTGGATAAACAAAATAGTTTTGGACCAAATATCCTTTGGCAACCCAAGCTTGACAAAGAAATCATAAAATTTAAAATAGAAATAACTTGGGTTTCAAAGATCACAAAGGTTCACATATCAATATATCACATTCTTAGAGCACAACATGATGTTGTTCACATTTGTAACAAGAACATTGCATTTACTCACCTTGGGGTTCCTTTGCTCCTAGTACACATAGTCTCCTTTGCACTTCTAAGGCTCCTCAAACTCTAGCATAATATTTGATTTAATACTTAGTATTTATTTACTCATGATGCTCCTATCCAATAACTACCCATGTACATATAGCATTCACATACACTTAGGGTCCACATATAGGTGTACTCATCACTTGCACATAGCTCGTTGACTTAAAAGTCTTGCATACTTAGGCCTTATAGGCTCACATGAAAACACATTGCAATCATATCAATAACATTTTAAGGTCATCACATTATCATTACCTCAATACCAATTCATTTATCAATTATCTTAGTTCACTTTACACTTCCATACATGTAAACTTAACAATTAATCCTTCAAACATCATACTTAACTCTTATGATCCCTTTTAGTTCATTAATTCATAATCATATGTTCATCATCAATTCATCATAACTCCTAGTTCCAATTTCCTCAATCACATTTGCATTCTAACCAAAATACAAGGTTAAGATACCTGAAGTATACCTTAAGTATACTATAATACATTTAAGCTTATCTAGGATCATACCTTCAACTAACATGCAATTTCATCATCCATTATACATACATATATATCAATAATCACCAAGACACATCACATAAAATTTATAAACATTTGGACACAATTATTCATGTAGGTTGAATGCATCATTAAGGTGAAAACCAAATTCTTCTTCTTTTTGCGCTTTCCATCTATTTTAGAAATATGTAAAAATATGGTTTGAACCAAGATTTTTTATGTAAACATAACAAAAATCATTTTAGAACTTAAATCCATAAGAATCAGCCACTATTGGTGTTAGTAATATAGAAAAACTCAATCTTTTGCATTATAGTGCACAAAACCATAAGTTTCCTTGTTTTTGGTATTTTCCGGTTATTTCAGAAATATGCAAACAGGTTGTTTAAACCATTATTTTTCATTCAATCATTGAAAATATCAGTTTAGAACACATTCCTTCATGAATTGGCAGCCATAGGTAGGGTTTATACAAAAAAATTCCAAGTTCAAAGACTTAGGTGAAAAATCATGAGTTTCCGTGTTTTCCGCGCATTTCGTTTATTTCAGCGATAAACAGACACATGATTCAAGTCATTATTTTTCATCTAAACAAAACAAACATCATATTAGAACACCAATTCACACAAATTGGCAGCCATATATTCATGAAAGAATAAAATTTTCCAATTTCCAAGTCCTAACACGAAAACCTTGAATTCCTTTGTTTTTCGAAACTTTTCGGTCATCACAGAAATATGCAGAAATATTATTTCATGCAATATTTTTCATCAAAACAAATCAAAAATCAATTTAGAATACAAACAAGTACAAATCACCCCCCCCCCCCCCCCCCTTATGATGTTTATGCAATAAAATTGTGATTTTAAGTTATAGAATTCACCTTTGGAGAAATCTTACAAAAAGAATTGTGTTTTCGGTAGAAAATAAATTTTCTCTCCCAAAAATTCACTCAAACAGAATTGAATTTGTAGAAATCAGTAATCAAATAGTTCAAAATAATTTTTCCATAATTTATTTCGTAGAAAACAGTTTAGAAATCGAAAGAGAATGAAAACTTACGATTACGGTCACGAAATCGCAAAACGGTAAAGTGTTTTCGATATTTCAGTAGAGAGAATTATTTTGAGAGGTTTTTCTGCTAGAATACAGAAAGAATAAGGGAATGGCTGCTGGAAACCCTTGTTTGGCCGAAAATTAGAATATATATTAGGGTTGGAGTGGAATTTCCACTTTTACCCTTAATGAATTAGATTAGGGGCATTTTTGTGTAGTGGGCTTATGGGTAATTAGGTTTTTTCTTTAAAAATTTCAGCTGAAAGGATTTAAAAATGAAAATAATATTTTTCTTTTTAATTCTAGAATATTTCCCTCAAAAATATTTATTTAAAAATATTTTAAAAATACCCATAAAATTATTTTATGCTTAAAAATTGTTTTATGCGTGAAAATTCATTTTATTTAAAATAAATTCTTTTATGCAAATACACTTCATGTAAATCATTGATTTCACAATGGCAACACATATTTTGCATATTAAAGTTAATTTAATATGCCACATACTCATCAATCATTTAGATCACAAATTTTCACACAAGCACACACTTAACCTTATAGATTCTAATTCAAGCAATTTATCATGAAAATTCCTAGGGTGGGTGTGGGTTGTTGCAGACATGGCATGGACCTTGGAATAGACTGACATGGAAATTTAATGACAAGGCAGTTTTTCTATTTCTTTCTTCTTCCCTTTCACGTGTTTTTCTTTATATTCATTTTCCAACACATTCGGGACAATGTGTTATTCAAGTATGGGGGAGGAATATTTATGTGCTTATTTTTTTATTTATTTATTCTTTCTATCTTGTTTTGGCTCAAGCGAGCTAAATTGTAATAATGGTATGAATTCGAATGATTCCCTTTTTAGCTTGTAGTTGTTGATTATTTTTCTTTATATTTGACAATCTCTCATTGATGTTTGGCTCGATTGAATTGATCATTTGCTAAGGATTAAGTGTGGTAGTCATAATTAGGGAATTAAACTGATGAAATCTGCATTACTGAAGTTTGAAACTTTAGTTACATTTTTTAGCATATGTTTATTCTGCCAATTTTGACTCTTCTAACCTTAGGAAGTCGAAATTATGAATAGTGCTAGTAGCCATTTGAATTTGTGATTCTAATTGAGTAACCGAGGGTCAGCATCACAAATGTTTACCTTCGTGTCAAAAGGCTAGTACAATGATTCAAACAAGTCGGGCTCCCTTAAAGAAAAAAGTGTGCAATAAAGTTACATTTGATTGTTAAAGTCAAAAGAAAAATCAAGAGAGTAGTTAGGTGCCTAAGAGAAAATCCTTCATTTCTCACTTTGTTTGGCTTTTGTTTCTTTGGGATTATATGCTCAATCTTTTAACTCTAGAATTTGGACTTCAGGATTGTGAGTTTTATCTTTGTGCCTAAAGGTCTTTGATTTGTAGATCCTTTAATTTGACTACTGCGTTTGAGAATTAGTTGTTGATTATGAGATTCGAGCCTTACTGATTTTAGTATTGTCAATCTTGATGTTTTCATTTGCTAGGGATTAAGTGTGGTAGTCATAATTAGAGAATTAAACTGATGAAATCTGCATTACTGGAGTTTGAAACTTTAGTTACATTTTTTAGCATATGTTTATTCTGCCAATTTTGACTCTTCTAACCTTAGGAAGTTGAAATTATGAATAGTGCTAGTAGCCATTTGGATTTGTGATTCTAGTTGAGTAACTGAGGGTCAGCATCACAAATGTTTACCTTTGCGTCAAAAGGCTAGTACGACGATTCAAACAAGTTGGGCTCCCTGAAAGGAAAAAGGGTGCAATAAAGTTACATTTGATTGTTAAAGTCAAAAGAAAAATCAAGAGAGTAGTTAAGTGCCTAAGAGAAAATCCTTCATTTCTCACTTTGTTTGGCTTTTGTTTCTTTGGGATTATATGCTCAATCTTTTAACTCTAGAATTTAGACTTCAGGATTGTGAGTTTTATCTTTGTGTCTAAGGGTCTTTGATTTGTAGATCCTTTAATTTGATTACTGCATTTGAGAATTAGTTGTTGATTATTAGATTCAAGCCTTACTGATTTTAGTATTGTCAATCTTGATGTTTTCTTTTGGCTTTAAAAGGGTTGTCCATGTTCTAAACTATTATTGTTTTCTTTTGGCTTTAAAGGGGTTATCCATGCCCCTACTTTTACTCCTCCCATTATCGATCTAACCAATAATGGGAAAGCACCTGAAACTTTAACTTCTCCTATTGTGGACTTAAACACAACCACTCCCTCTCCCACTACAAATCCTTTTCAAAGTGAAAATTTCTCTGGCTTTCCTGAAGCTAAGAAATTGATGGAGAAAATTAAGGCCTTGGAGAGAACACTCAAGAACATCAAAAAGCAAGAAAACATGATAGATGTCGACTCCTTAACTCTCTTCCCAAATGCATAGGTTCCACCAAAATTTAAAATGCCGGTCATAAACAAGTTTAATGGCACCACGTGTCCCAAAACTCACCTCAAGATATATGTGGGTGCCATGAGACCTTTTGGTATGGATGACAAGCTCCTTGCTCAATTATTCTGACAGTCCTTAACTAGAGCTGCTGTTAAGTGGTTACTAGATCTCAACCAGAATCACAAAAAGACTTAGGATGACATACATAATGCATTTGTCAAGCAATATCACTATAACATCAAGGTGGATGCCACCCGTTGATATTTGGAAACCACCAAACAAGGGCTAAGAGAATCCTTCACCGCGTTTCTTATAAGGTGGAGGACAAAAGCAGCTTACATGGTGAATTGTCCATCTGAAATAGAGCAAATTGACATCATCGTCAAGAACCTCCTCCCCCAATATCAAGCTCATCTGCAAACACAATACCTCCCTAGCTTTAAAGCTCTCATTATCACTAGCACTAAGATCAGGGATTTGATCCAATAGGGACAAGTCAAGGATTAGTCTTTTAGTTCGAGGTATCACAAGAACATTAACTACACCACCATTACCACCCAAAGAGAGGGGAGGTAAACGTTATGTCCTAACATAACATCACAAGCCAATAAAGTTAGAAACAACGAGGATTTTCTATGAGCTGGGCATGCCCCTTAACGTCATTTATAAGAAAACCTTAAAGGCTAATCTAGTTAAGCCCTTACAACCACAACCTCCTCCAAACCCCTTACCCAATGGTTATAATGCTATTGAGCACTGCGATTATCATTAAGCACCGAGCCATAAAATTGATGCGTGCAAGGCTTTGAAGCATAAAATTCAAGACCTTATTGATAGCGAAGACATCATTGCTCCCAAACCCAAAGTCTAGTATCACCACCAATCCTTTTCTAAACCACCCTCACTCGACCATCTCAAGCTTCACCTAATAATTGGCACTTTAAGAAGAATATCGCCCTACTGTGCCCCTATCTAAGTCCTTCGAGTCCATGTCTAAGTCATTTGAGTCTGTGTCTAAGTCACCTGAGTCAGAGTCTTTTAAGTCTATTAGGTCTTTCTTTAAATTTGAGTCTGTCGGGTCTTGCCCTTCGGAGTCTATGTTTTGCCTTCTAGACTTATCCTTTAATGTACTCATGATGGGACTTCTATCAGTAATAAAAATTTGAACTTTTTGATTTACTTTAATTTTTTTTTTATTCATCTTTAAATGGGACATTTAAAAAAAGTCAAAAAAAAATAAAATGAAAAATACAAAAAAAATAATATGAAAAAGGCAAAAGGATAACTAATTATGGCATAGAGGAAAAATAAAAAAAAATCACATACATTGCATCTATATGGCACCAGTGGAAAAGCTCATAGGTTGTTCAGCATAAGACAAGGACATGATAGGGATGATCTAAGCATCGCCGTTCATGAGATCCTGACCTACACACATAAGAAACCAGTCAAGGAGAAGCTGCAAAGAATGAAGATAGAATAGATCAAAAGGTATCATAACCAGCTGGATGCCATTGACAAAAAGAGAATCGATGCTTTGTACAAAATTCAAGGTCATCAATGGAGACTAATCGAGCACTTCAACTAGAAGGTGAGAGACAATGATTTGTAAGAAGGAAATCCAGTTTTGGGAAAAATCCAAGCCCCTATTCATGATCCAAGAGGAAGTTCAAATTGAACTGGCTGGATAGTACATGCTCAAGAAAATCCTATCAAGCACCATCTTCATGGATGTGGATAGAAGCGAATTCTCCAATCCTGGCAACCTGGAATGATACATCATCTAAAGATGACATCTGCATTTCATTCTTGTTTTTCATACATATGTAATCAGAACTACATGGACTTGATTCTCCCTAAAAAAATGAGAAAAATCAATGGGAGGAAAATGATTGAAAAGCATACATAGGCAACCCATATTGGGTACGGTCCAAATTATAATATAAAATATTTTATTTGCATCGCATTCTCATTTTCTCTGTGCTTAATACATCATTCACTTAATTCTTTTAGCTAAACAAAAAAATAAAAAAAAATAATGCTCGCTAAGCTAAAAACCTAAAAGGGTGGCTTAGGCAGAAATTAGAGCATAAAAGATGTCTTATTTAATGATGATCAAATTTTGCAAAATGCAAGCCCATCATCATGACAAAAGGATAGTCCTTTCAATATCCTCTATAGCTTATCTTATATCGTGTAGTCCTGTCAACAAGTATTTTGAGCAAAAAGCAAAAAAGTTCATGTCTAAAGTCATGGTCTAGCTAGTCTTTCTCTACCTCCTAAGGTGCACATCTCTTGTGTCCTCATTAGAATCAAAGTTTGCCACAATCTCCTTAAATAGGAGCACCCCTCTATTAAAAATAATCATTACTAATTTTACTTTGTGTTAATTTTAAATATTTGTTAACATTTAGTTTTAGTTTTATGATACAAAACCTTTTGCTATATTTAAAATGATTTATTTTTAGTAGTTAACTTTTGTATAAATACCTGTAATCATTTTATCTCAAATCATCGATTGAAAATCATCAAGCAGAAAAGAATTAAATAACAATTGTTTTATTCTTTTATTCCACTTGTTTCATAATTATTATTATTTAGTTCTTTTTTAAATTCTTCACCTTTTTCCAAGTCTTTGTAGCTCCTTCTACCGCAATAGTAGAAGTACCAATAGAATTAGAACTGTTCACCACAGTAGTATTGAAAAACCTCTCTTGAGTATTAGTAGTCCTGAAACCACTTCCAAAAATCCTCCTTTGTAGTTTAAAAACTATAGTACCCTTTTTTGCCCTGACTATAGTAGTCCTTATCTAAACCACCACTGTAATGTTATCCTGTCTCACTACAGTCATAATGTCCTTTGTCACCGCCACCACAGTTTGAGTAACTACTATGATGTCGCACTTCTAGTAGATCTCCAAGTCTCCTTTATAGATTTAGTCACCCATATGTCTATGTTGCAGTCCTCTCACCATTAATGATTTCTCTTGTAGTCCATCTTTCCTCAGCTGCATCACCCTTACCAGGGTAGCCTGGCGCTCTCTCTCAGTTGGCCAAATCGCCTTTACAACCACCTGTCATACCTTTCTGTGATCCTAAGAGAAATCTCAAAATAAATAGCATGACAACAACTCAGCTAGCCACCCTCTGATTAAGAGCTGTAATTTGCTTAGACTCTAAGAAAAAAAAATAGGGGCACATTCTGAGTCTGCCTCATATGCCTCAAGACCCTTATCCCCTTGTGGAAGGTCATTCAAACCAAACCCAATAAGCAAACCACTCGACACTGATGGCCCCCAATCATGAGAGATCTAATCCCTTACTATTGGCAATGCTAAAAAAGTATTCTCTGTGGGCAAGCTGCAAGCAACCATCTTATCCGGTATCTAATTGAGTCTTAATAAGGCATATATGGACTAAAATGCAGGGGCCACCACTTGAAATGATCCATCAGCCACACTTCCAAGATAACTCAAAACCTAAAACAAACACCCATAAAGCACCCTAATAGAAAGGGTAAAAATAGATAAATTTTTCTCACTTGGTGAATAACTAGCAAGACAATTCATCTTTCTAAATCTTGAATAAAGTAATCGAGAATCATTAGTGTCTCCGCCAGTATGGCTCTAACCATAAAATGCCTCTACTTCATCTACCACTATGGCATCACCCCAATCAACAGGCCTATATCTAACTCTCAAGCAGAAAACGAAGGCCTTCATCTTGAGCCTTTGTCCCCTTCATATCTCCCTCACTAGGATCATGAAACTTCTCAATCAAAATGGTTAAATTCACCTGACCATCACCAACCACCATTTGGCTTGCAACATCTTAAGGCAAGTCCAAAACTCCCAAAAAATATAGAAAATGCCAAACTCCTTAAGAATGGACACAACTCCTTCTTAATAGCACCAAAATAAAAACCTCAAGCCATTAGATCCCAAAAATCAAACCCTTAAAAAAATCTCAATCTCCTCATAATGCCACCATGGCAACTATTCCATACTAACCCACATTGAGTTCCTTAACCTTGTCGAGTTTTTCAGTCCACAAATGCATGTTTCCAAAGGACACAAAAGTCACATGAAAAATTGCATTCATAAAGCAAATGTGTAAATCCACCCTATGCATCCATGCAACCATTCATTACAAGCATCACCACAAATCATGCATGGCACAAAAGTCAAGGAAAAAGTCCATGAATTATGAAATATACATGTATCATCTATGCATCAACACTTATACAATCATCTACAATCATATACAGTCATGCATAAGCTGAGCCAATAGCCTTACCAACATCTCCTAAAGCTGATAAATACCTCGTCAAAACTGACTGACACCTCCTAAAGCTGACCAATGCCTCTTTGGAACTAAATGATACCTTTACATATCTAAATTGATGAAGTGTAACTTCTAGAGTCCCTTTACTCCCAGCAAAGTTCCATTGTGCCTTCCGAAAGGCCCAACCCTTCACATTCAGAAGCCCAAGTTTTTTTTGTGCAACTAAAATCTTGTCAGAATCTCTTAAGCCAACTCTTCATAGGCTAAGGCTTTTCTTTTACTGAAATCTTTTCAGAATTTGTCAAGCTGACTAGCCATAGGCTGAGGCTCTCCTTTTACTAAAATCTTGTTAGAATCTCTTAAGCCGACTTATCATAAGATAGGGCTCTTCCTTTACTAAAATCTTTTCAGAATCTATCAAGCTGACTCACTATAAGCCGAGGCTCTCCTCCTATCAAAATCTTTCAAAATCTCTTGAGCCAACTCGCCATAGGCCAAAGCTCTTCCTTTATCAAAACATTTTCAGAATCTGTCGAGCCAACTCGCCATAAGCTGAGGCTCTCCCTTGACCAAAATCTTGTAAGAATCTCTCGAGCTGACTCGCCATAAGTTGAGGCTCTCCTTTCACTGAATTATCTTGTCCAAAATTCTCTTTCACCCAAAAATGTCTAGAAATAGTCACCTAGACATCCATGTGGTTCTTTTCCTATCTCTTTTATTTAAATCCATAAATTTCACCCATAAATGTCTAGAAATGATCACCTAGACATCTATATGTCACATC
Source organism: Reutealis trisperma (assembly GCA_947687605.1). NCBI lineage: Eukaryota > Viridiplantae > Streptophyta > Magnoliopsida > Malpighiales > Euphorbiaceae > Reutealis > Reutealis trisperma. The sequence goes on from CANTUT010000888.1 coordinate 359,768, forward strand.
CAAATTTCAGAGACATAACGGTCCTAGAACATGGGGAGACATAAGGTCACCCACGCCCGTAGAACCCACTCATGCATATAATAATCTTGCCTAGGATCGCACCGAACCTCATGCATTAACTTAAATAAACCCTTTTTTTTTTTTTTGAAAACCTTAAGCTTGCGAAAGCTAAAAAAAATATATTTTATTACAATTCATAAGAAAACAATAATAAGACTCCATGTAAATACTCCAACATGATATCTTAAAGTAAAGTTCTCATAACGACTCCTGGAGCATCTAAGGACTTATCATCACATGGTATTATTATCACTTTGACAAGGGAATCTCCCAAACAAAGTAGGTAGCTTGAGTGATCACCTTGCCTCCTCATAATGCTCACCTGGAACCATACAAGGAAAAAGAAGTGAGATAGATGATCTCAATAAGTAAACAATATGACTTATATAATAACATATGTCCCTTAGAAGGTTTTATAGCTCATCGTTCAAAATTTATGATTCACAGTTCATGACTTACAATTTAGCAAGGTTTATAGAAATCAACTTATAACTCATAACACATATAGAGTAGAGGCTGCTACCTTGTCCACTCATGATATAATATAGAATGAAGGCTATTGCCTTGTTTGCTCATAACATAATATAGAGTGAAGGCTACTACCTTGTCTACTCGTAAAATAATATAGAGTAAAAGCAGTTGCCTTGTCCATGTATAACTCATAATATATAAAGTGAAGGCTGCTGCCATGTTCACACATAACTCATAACATGTAAAGTGAAGGCTGCTGCCATGTTTACACATAACTCATAACATAATTTGTAAGATATGAATGTAACAGTAGAATTGAAGGATCCAATCTCATGTAACATAATACTAATAAAAGTTTAGCTTATTTAACAAAAGATGAACAATAATGTAGTTCTAGAAAAATATAAGTTAGGGCAATAATCACAAAGGTATTATCATTAGATAGTCAAAAATGGTTTTGGACCAATTGTCCTTTGGCAACACAAGCTTACAAAGAAATCATTAAAATAGAAAAGAACTTGGATTTCAAGATATCAAAGGTTCACAAAACATGATAGCTTGCACTTATAACTTGAACATAATGTTTACTCATACTTGTAGCATGAACACAGTGTTTACTCACCTTGTGGTTCCTTTGCTCCTAGTACACAAAGCCCTTTTGAACCTCTAAAGCTCCTTAAGCTTTAACATAATATTTAATTTAATACTTAATTATTTATTTAGTCATGATGCTATCCTATCCCATAACTACCCCATGCACATATAACATTCATATACACTTAGAGTTGGACATATAAGTGCACTCATCACTTGTACATAACATTTTGACTGAAAAGTCTCATACACTTAGCCTTTATAGGCTCACATGAAAACACATTACAATCATGTCAATACCTTCCTAAGGTCAACACAATATCATTACCTCAATATCAATTCCCTTTAACAATCATTTTAGTACACTTAACACTTTCATATATGTCAATTTAACAAATAACCTCTCAAGCATCATGCTTATCTATTGTGACCAATTCCTTCATTCTACCTCTTCATCAATCAAGACCATTATTCATTATCAAATCATCATAACATCTATTTCCATATTTCCAAATCACATTCACATTCTAACCATAATATAAGGTTAAGATATCTTAAGTATACCAAAGTGCCTCTAGGCTTGTTTAGTGTCATACCTTCGACTAACATGCAATTTTATCTTTTATCATTTGTCATACATACATACATGTCAATAATCATCAAAATACATCACATCAAAATTATAGACATTAGAATAAAAATCTTATAGTAGGTCGAATGCATCATCAAAGGGAAAATTGAATTTTTCTTACTTTCCACACTTTCCGTCTATTAGAATAATTTATAAAAACATGGTTTGAACCAAGATTTTTCATGTAAACACAAAAAAAAAATCTTTTTAGAATATTAATTCACATTAATTGGCAGCATATGGTATTTCTCATACATGAAAATTCAATTTTTGGATTCTAGGGTACAAAACCATGAGTTTTCTTGTTTTTGGTATTTTTCAGTCATTACTATAATATGTAAACAGATGATTTAAACCATTATTTTTCATTCAATCATAGCAAATGTCAGTTTAGAACATCTTCATGTATGATTCAACAGCCATAGATAAGATTTATACAAAAAAAAAAAAATTCCAAGTTTTAAGACTTAGGTGAAAATCATGAGTTTTCATGCTTTCCGTTCATTACAGCAATATGCAAACACATGATTTAAATCATTATTTTTCATTCAAACAAAAAAAATATTAGATTAGAATCCATTCACATGCAAATTGACAGCCACATGTTTAATTAATAACTTCTAAGTTCTAGCACAAAAACCTTGAATTCCCTTGTTTTCAGAAACTTTTCAGTCATTACATAAATCTGTAGAAACATAATTTAATCTAATATTTTTCATCAAAACAAATCAAAAATCAGTTTAGAATGCAATTATACACAAATCGGCCCCTTTAGTGATGTTTATACATCAAAATTGAAATTTAAAATTACAAGATTCACCTTTGGAGAAATTTTGCGAAAAGATTTATATTTTCGGTAGAGAATTAAATTCCTCTCTCAAAAACACACCCAAACTGAATTAATTCTATAAAAATCAGTAAAAAAAAACTAGTTCAAAATAATTTTCTCATAATTTATTTCATAGAAATCAGTTAAGAAATTGAAAGAGAAGAAAAACTTACGATTACATAAATTCCCATAAAACATAAAACATAAACTCAACAATCACATAAAACTTAAATTCCCATAAAAGCACACACTTAACCTTAATAGTTCTAAGTCAAGCAATTTGTCATAAAAATTTCTAGGATAGGTGATGTGCCGAAATGCACACTAACAAACTACAAGTGCACAAGTCATTATCAAGTAATAAAGTAGTGAGTATATGAGTATCATCTCCACGAGGATAGTGTATAAGTACTAGCGCAAACTTCGATTATTGTCTAGTTGATCAAGATGTAGTATGATTAAAATAAGCTAAATTAACTAAGCTAATAAAAGAAAGCAAGTAAATGATATTGATGAAAATAATCTAGGCAAAGCTAATCTAGATATAAATCCCCTTAGTTTCTCATGTATATCAAATAACGGATTGAATTGGACTCTCACTAAATTAGATAAAAACCTTTTTCAAGTGATTAAATCCCTAACTTCCTAAGTATTATAAGGGAGTCTCTCCTCAACCTATAATCAAATAGGAGCAGCATTAAGTTCAAGAGATTAACATCCAAAGAAGTCTTGTAGGTCTATCTCTAGCATCCTAATCAACTCTCTATTCCCATGAGTGATCTATCCATATAAGGGTATCTCTACTCGTCCAATATAAAAACAATATCCAATCAACAAGCTACCAATTGCCAATTAGAATAATAAGATTTATCATGAAAATAAAACAACCAAAGATGAATTGATTAAAGTTTAAATCCTTCAATCTATACAATCAAAACTAGGGTTCATTACAAATATAATTAGTTCATATTAAAATTGAAGAACAAAGATGCAGAAAAATAAAGGAGGAAGAAATCTCAAATAGATCTTGAAGATGTTCTTTGAAATCTTCTCCTCAGTCTTCCACATCCACTTGGATCTTGATCTTTAATTCGATTAAATCATCAATATCTCTAGCCTTCAAGCCTTTTCTATGACTCTAGGGCTTAGCCAACCCTCTTAAATCTCTATTTTTGCTCTGTGGCCGCTCTCCTCTCTAAAATGCTATCTAATATGTTTTATACTGTTGAAATTTAAACTCACACAGTTGGACCCATGGCTGGGGTTCTAGCCGTGCCAACGATGGGGCCAAAGAACATATCTTCCCATGGGTGAAATTTCAGCCGTGCCTTTGTGGGAGGCTACTAGATGAATTTCCAATTTGCTCTTATCTCCAGCCGTGGCTCAACCCATAGCAGCCCATGTTCTTCCAAAAGTCAGCATTTTGGCTTAGAATTTTACCATTCTAGGTCACATTTGGATCATGGCATCATTTGACACTGGATTAACTAAAAGAACTCTAGAAAAGTACTAAACAAACAAATCAAACTCAATTTAATGATAAAATATATTAAAAACAAGGGGTAAAGTATAGTTAATTAAGTGCTCATCAAATTCTCCCACACTTGAGTATTTGCTTATCCTCAAGCAAATTAAATCATAACAATAGTAAGAGATAAAACCTACCCTCTCTAGTCAAAGAAATTCAAAAAGATTTACAACAACTTGAAATCAGCAAGGCTCAAACATGGTAGCCAAATCAAGAAATCTCTAAAACAAATCTCAAAAATCTAAAACCTAAATTCTAAAGTTTCAGTTTTGAGCAAATAATTCCACAAAAACAAAAAGTTCAAGCAAAGTAGATTTATAAGGATTTTTTCCCATAGGTGCTTCACTACTCACTCGGCTTTTCATTGATTATGCATTTCAATTCATGTTTTCTTTTGAATTAACTAAGGAGCCCGACTTGTTTGAGTTATCATTCTAACCTTTTTATGCGAATGCAAAAACTTGTGGTGCCGGCCTCTGGTTACTCAACTAGAATCACACATTCAAATGGCTACTAGCACTATTCATATTCTCAATCCCTTGTGTTTAAAGAGTCAAGAATAGTGGAATATGTAAACATTTTCAAAGCTCCTTTGCATAATCTTTTTTTTTTTAATATATATACTTATTTCTTTTTTTTCTTCAAGAAAAATAGTCAAGCCACCTAAGGTATTAAACATTTCTACTAAACTAAAACAAAAGTAATAGTGGAATAAAATATGCTCAAAAAGTGTAACTAAAGTTTCAAATTTCAGGCAAAAAGATTTGCAAAAATTTAATTTCCTAATCATGACCACCACATTCAATCCACACTATAACAAGTCATTATCATAGCAAAATTAGACCAATTTATCACTAGAGAGAGTTAATTTCAAATCAAACTACTGCCACAACTTAATTTACTCAATCGCAAGATTCAATAAAAGATAAGGCATAATAATATCACTTAAGTAACACATTGTCCCCAATGTGTTATAAGCAAGGAAAATGAAAAAGTAAAAAAGAGAATTAACTGCCCTGAATGATATACCACATAAATCGTGCTGGTGCTCCTTCCAGTGAAGATGTGCCATGATCAATATTTTTGCATAGAGAAAAATCGAACTACAACCAAAATAAGATCCATTCAAAGTAAAATAAAAACAAAATAAAATAAAAATAAAATAAAAATAAAAAACTAAATAAACCATCAATGGGTTGCCTCACATTCAGTGCTTCTTTAATGTCATATTAGCTGGACGTTATCGTTATTCATCTTCCACCAATGGCTTAGAGGTTTTCTTGTACTGTCTACCTTTATAAACTAAGATAAAGAAGAATATGCAAAGGTTGTAGCCTTTGTATAACCTTCTTGCAGCAACAAAAATTATTTTTGATTCTTCATGGTGTGCAAACCTGAGCTTGCAAGGTTCATAACCAATGTCAAACAATCTTACCCACGGACTAGATGTAGGGATTTCAGCTTTGGCACCTAAGAGAGTAGGCATGTCACAGATATCAGCCACCTCATGCAATTCCAAGATGCTCCACCCAAATTCACCAACCTGAAGTTTCAACTCCTCCACAAAACAAATTTCTCTTTCTAAAGAAAATTTAGAGACTACAAGTACTGGCCACATACTTGATTCTCTAATAAATATGCACTTAGAGAAAGTTGGCAAGGGTCTAAGATCAGTTGTGGCTAAGTGTTCATTTGATGGAATTTGGGGTATAGGGAGGGTGGTTATTGGGGTTCTGAGTGGTTTATTATCATTCACTTCAAAAAGTGGGAGGGCTGGAAAAATGGGTGAGGTGTGATTGTCAGCATGCATAGCATCCTCCTCCATGCTTTCCAATAACTCATTATCATCAGAAGAGAATTCTTCAATACTTGACTCCATTCCACCCATGTCACATTGTTCATTTTGGGATTGCACATTTAGACTATTAGATTCATCAAGTTCTTTATGTAACATTCCCAAATTGGCCACACCATTCTCATTTTCCTCATTGTCATCATCCTAAAACCAATTGATGGCAGTGGTCTTGTGTTGTTCCTCAAGAATGGCTTTGGTTTCACTGGGCAAATTACCTTCAGGTCTCTCACTTAGTAGTTTCAAAATTTGCCCAATGAAATTCTCTAGATTATGAAGAGAAGTCCGTTGGTGTTTCAGAGCTGTCTCGATGCTGTGAAATATTTTCTTTGTAGATTCCACTAAAGTCACAAACATTTCTTCCAACCTCTGCTCCTCTTGTTCATGCTCATTATCCTCCAATGTAGTGTCTATTTCAAATTGAGTTGGGAAGCCAACTACTAATGCTTCATTTCTTTTGTCCAATTCCCCAACCTAATTCTTCGTAGATGCCATGAATCTTTCTAATGCAAGCTTAAGGGGTGACTTCTCTATTGGTGCTTTCCATCCATATTCCTCTAGGAAATCAGTGTGATAGATGTACCCATAATCGTGATACTGATTTCCCTAGTATCCCCATTCTGTATTCGGGTAAAAGTTCCAATCCTGATAGTTTTGATCAACCATGGAGAAATTTTTCTTTTTCTTTCTTTTTTTTGGAAACACAAACTTAAAATAAAAACAAAAACGTAAAATAGAAAAAACAAATAAAATAGAAAAAAAAATAAAACAAATAAAACAAGGAAAGTAAAAACAAAAACAAATACGAAAATATAAAGATAAAAACTAGATCAATAATCTCTATTAATATTGTTAATATTATAAAACTATCTCCGGCAACGATGCCAAAAACTTGATGTGACGAAACGCACACTAACAAACTGCAAGTGCACAGGTCGTTATCAAGTAATAAAGTAGTGAGTATTTGAGTATCGTCTCCACGAGGATAGTGTATAAGTACTAGCGCAAACTTCAATTATTGTCTAGTTGATTAAGATGTAGTTTGATTAAAATAAGCTAAATTAACTAAGCTAATAAAAGAAAGCAAGTAAATGATATTGATGGAAATAATCTAGGCAAAGCTAATCTAGATATAAATCTCCCTAGTTTCTCATGTATATCAAATAATGGATTGAATTAGACTCTCACTAAATTAGATAAAAACCTTTTTCAAGTGATTAAATCCCTAACTTCCTAAGTATTATAGGGGAATCTCTTCTCAACCTATAATCAAATAGGAGCAGCATTAAGTTCAAGAGATTAACATCCAAAGAAGTCTTGTAGGTTTATCTCTAGCACCCCAATCAACTCTCTATTCCTATGAGTGATCTATCCATATCAAGGTATCTCTACTCATCCAATATAGAAACAATATCCAATCAATAAGCTACCAATTGCTAATTAGAATAATAAGATTTATCATGAAAATAAAATAACCAAAGATTAATTGATTACAGTTTAAATCCTTCAATCTATATAATCAAAACTAGGGTTCATTACAAATATAATTAGTTCATATAAAATTGAAGAATAAAGATGCAGAAAAATAAAGGAGGAAGAAATCTCAAACAGATCTTGAAGATGTTCTTTGAAATCTTCTCTTCAATCTTCCACATCCACTTGGATCTTGATCTTTAATTCGATTAAATCATCAATATCACTTGCCTTTAAGCCTTTCCCATGACTCTAAGGCTTAGCCAACCCTTTTAAATCTCTATTTTTGCTCTGTGGCAACTCTCCTCTCTAAAATGCTATCTGATATCTTTTATATTGTTAAAATTTAAACTCACATGGCTAGACCCACGACTGGGGTTCCAGCCGTGCCAACGACGAGGCCAAAGAATGTATCTTCCCATAGGTGAAACCTCAACCGTGCCTCCACCCGTAGGAGGCTACTGGATGAATTTCCAATTTGCTCTTATCACACAGCTGGAATCCCAGCCATGGCTCAACCCATGGCAACCCATGTTCCTCCAAAAGTCAACATTTTGGCTTAGATCTTTACCATTCTAGGTCACATTTGGATCATGGCATCATTTGACACTAGATTAACTAAAAGAACTCTAGAAAAGCACTAAACAAACAAATCAAACTCAATTTAAGGGTAAAATATATTAAAAACAAGGGGCAAAGTATAGTCAATTAAGTGCTCATCAGTAGGTGTGGGTTGTTACACTATATGGTTTGACTTTCCACATCTTTTACCTGAATCCATCGATTCACCCAAAAATATCTAGTCACTAACCTAGATATCCCTTTGGTCCATTTTCTCACTTCCGTTTATCAGCCATATTTTCCACCCATAAATGTTTAGGAATGATTTCTTAAACGTCGCTATGGTTTTTCTTACCATCTTCCTTTTTCAACCATAAATTTCACCCAAACATGTCCAAGCACCGACCTAGACATCACTTTGATTCTTTATACCATCCAACTCTTGGGTTCACTATCATCAAAATTTCTAGACAAACAAGACAATTCTAATAATGAGGTAACTATGAACCCTTAATTTTACACCCTCATCATCTGTATTAGACAGTGTTTTCCTAAAACTGACCAGATTTTTTCTCAGACTAACTGCCATATTGTTCTAAAATTAATTTTGAGTCTATTGACACTGACTGGTAAGATTTTTGAACTCTATAACTTCCAAAAACTAATCTAGAATTCTCAAAAACTAACCCCAAACACCCAAAAACTGAATGTAAAAAGACTTGGAAAAGCGAGCCAAGCTACCATGTGGCATTGCGTTAAAGGCGGCCGGGACCGTGCCTGTCCTATCCCCCTACTCGAATGAAATGTCCAAAATGCCCCCATCTTTTTTTTTAGCATTTTTTTAACCCTACCCTTTACGTCTTTTCACATTTTCACTTCCCAAATCATCTCACCTCATTTTCCTATAAATAGCTCTTTCATTTCCTCATTTCAAACACCTCTTGAGTTAGAGTTGATAGCTATCCTCTAATTCCTCTCTTCTTCTCCCTCTAACCACTCTCTCATTAATTGATAATCTTTTTAATTAGTTAATTATCTTACCCTATTTAATTAGTTAATTATCTTACCCTAACCAAATTAATTAATCTTTTTAATTAACTAAACTCTCTTTTTTAATTAAAATTAATCACTCAATTAATTAATTAATTAATACTTTTAAGTAATTAATCACTTTTTAAAATCAAATTAATTATTTTTCTTAATCCACCCTTCATCCAAATTAATTAATTAATCTTTTTAATTAATTCATCCATCTATCCTTTTCATCATACTAATTAGTTAATTAATTATTTTAATTAACTAATTAATCTCCCAATCAATCAAATCATCCGACCCCAATAAAACAAAATTTTGGTATGGTAAAATCCTCTGCCCTCCAAAAACAAAGGTATTAGCCTTTTCCTCTCACTCACTCACAAACCCAAATCAAATCAGTCAAATTGATTGAACCCTACACCCCTTCACTTAATAGTGGAATAAACTATATAGGTTTTGATCCCCATTCAATGAGGTACGTAGGCACGTTTAGAATCTAAATCTAAATCCAAATTCCAATTAATCTCCTTTCCCTTTTTTTAATTAATATAATTTATGAATGCTTCATTTTAATTTTCTCATTGCACTCATACCATGCTTATGCATTAATTATGATATTATAATTGTCATATAATTTTGTCATTCATGAAATCAATTTTTCAAAATCAAATTAAACTTATGAGCTAAATTGTGATTATTTAACCAAAAACCTAGTCCTCAAGCTCAACCTAGTTCTAGGCTAGTGATTTTATCCTTGGGTAAATTAATTAACTAAATTTAATGAATTGGAGTCACAATTAGGTTTTTCATTAATTTTCCCATTTAAAAATAAATAAGGGTGGTGACTCCTAAAATCATTTTTGAAATCAACCAATCCAAACCCGAGGGTTCTATCGTGAGTCTAAACTCGAATAAGCATCCCAATTCCCTCTAGCAAACTAGGCCCATGCTCAAGTGAAGCCTCACAATCACCTCTGATATTTTAAAGAATTCCTCCTACCCAAGCTGATAGAGGTACTAGCGAGCTCTCCAGATAAACCAACATGATCCATGGCTGCCTAATCAATTGTCCTACTAGGCTCAAATGATTTGTTCGCCAATATAGAGAACCTTTGTCTAGCCTCAGCCTCAACGAACTAAATACAGGGATGGTTTACGATAAATGTGGTCTCTGGTGTTGCTACTAGTGGATGAGGTGGTGTGCTACTAGATTCACCCCGTCGTCTTTTGATAGGGGGTGATGAACAGTGTGAAGAAATAGGTGGGTGACATGGAGGCATCCTATAAAACAACTAGCCAAACATTAAAATAGAGTAAGCACAACCCAGAGAGTATTAAATCAAATTACAAAATTTTGGTAGCATAAGAGCATAAGAACATACATCTCTCTCAAATATGACAAAGGCAGCTAATCCACCCATAAGCAGCAACCAATCAACCTATATTTAATATTCAAGCCACCAAAACTCACATAATCAAATGAAATTCATCCATCCAATTCAACCTAACATCTCCCCATTCAAAATCATTACCTATTACAATGATATCCTTATCACCCATCACAAGAAATATTTCAATCACAAACAAATTAGCAAACAAACTCACCCTTGTGATTTAAAGAAGAGAAATCAAAGTTAGAGATTCATACCTTAAGTGAATGAGAAGAAAATATTTCTAAAAACTTCAAAAGAAATAACCATGAATTTACCCAAAAAAAAATGCTATCTTAAATTCGAAATCCAAAAAAAAAATAGTGTGTGAGTAAGAGTTTTGAAGAAAATGGGAAGAGAATTGCAAAATTTATGTGAAAGAAAACTGAGAGAAAGTGGAGAGAAGGTGAAAGAATGAGAGAATGAAAGTGGGTGGTAGAATTTAAAAGCAAACCCGTGTTTTAATGGTGAACACACCCAAGCACACAGACATGTTGTAGGGCATGTAGGTATCAGGCACGGTCTTGCTTGAAGCATGGAGAGGGTTGCGTTTGGCTCTGTGCAAAACCAAAGTTGGTTTTTTTTTTTTTCTAGACACACCTATATCCCAAGCTATGTGGCTGGGTGTGTAACCTTTGGTGTTAACCTACAGATTTCATCTTCTTAGAAAATAGGCATGTCCGTGGGCATGTACTTAGGCGTGTCTGCTTCTGTAAGAAAATTTGAAATTCCACTTATCAGAATTCTGAAGAATTGGCTGAATGCACCCTTATTATAGGGCGTGTATCTAGGTGTGTAGCTTCCTGCCTTCATTAAAATTGAAGCCTTTTCACCCCTTTTTCCTACAAAGACACTTAGCCAAAAATTGAATCACCCAAAAACAAAAATAAGCAAAATTAAATAAAAACTTAGACAACATTGGGTTGCCTCCCCTTCAGTGCTTCTTTAACATCATGTTAGCTAAATTGTCAGGAGTGATTTCTCATTCTAAAACCTAATGATGAAGTATCTCCTTAGCACTTTCCACCTCACGTCTAAAGTAAAGCTTTAATCTTTGCCCATTCACCTTAAAAACACCCTTTTCAGGGTGAGTAAGTTCCACAGTTCCATAGGGAAAGACTTGTTTCATTATAAATGGTCCTAACCATCTAGATTTTAGCTTATCAGGAAAAAGTCTAAGCTGAGAGTTATATAACAAAACCTAATCATCAACATGAAACCCTTAATTCTACTTGATGTGAGCATCATGCCATCACTTAGTTCTTTCCTTATACATATGGGCATTGTCATAGGCCATTAATCTCCATTCATCCAGCTTGTTAACCTGCAAATTTTTGTTTTGGCCTATAAGAGCTAGATCAAGGTTAATTTGTTTAATAGCCCAATGTGCTTTATGTTCAATTTCAATGGGTAAGTGATAAGCTTTTCCATAGACTAACCTATAGGGTGTAGTTCTTAAGGGAGTTTTAAATGCAGTTCTATAAGCACATAAAGCATCATCTAACTTTTCAGACTAATATTTTCTAAAACACTCTACAGTTCTTTTAAGAATTCTCTTTAAATCCTTATTTGTATTCTCCACTTGGCCACTTGTTTGAGGATGGTAAGGGGTAGTTAACCTATATGTAACACCTAACCTTCTAAGTACTTTTTCAAGTTGTGTGTCACAAAAGTGAGTCCCCCTATCGCTAATTGTTGCCTTTGGCGTGCCAAACCTGGAAAACAACTTCTTTAAGAAACTAACTATAACCTTAGCATCATTCCTAGCTTGAGCTTCAACACATTTTGAAACATAATCAATAGCCACAAGAATGTATTTGTTACCAAAGGAACTGGGAAAGTGTCCTGTGAAGTCAATGCCCCAAACATCAAAAATTTCATAAATAAGAATACCATTTTAAGGCATTTCATCATGAGAAGAGATATTACCTGACTTTTGACAATGATCACACCTTTGCACATAGGGATGACTATCTTTGAATAATGTAGGCCAGTAGAAACCCAATTCAAAAATTTTCTATGCAGTTCTACTTGGCCCCAAATGCCCTCCAACTGGTCCTTTGTGGTAATGATTCAATATACTCATTATTTCTGGGTTGTGGCAATGATTCAATATACTCATTGTTTTTGGGCATGCCACACATCTCTTTATGACCCTATTAGCATAAATTTGAAACAAGAAAGGATCATCCTAGAAGTGATATTTTAAATCAGCAAAGAATTTCTTCTTTTATTGAAATGTGAGTCCTTTTAGGAGTATCCTAGAAGTAAAGTAATTAGTAAAATCAGCAAACCAAGGAATTTCAGAGTTAAGAGTACTTACCTTACTTACCATGATGCATAACTGCTCATCTGGGAAACTATCGTTGATATCTTTTTCTATGAACTTTTCTAGATGAGGATTCTCAAGGTGAGAAAGATGATCTGCCATAAGGTTCTCTGCACCTTTCTTATCTCAAATTTCCCAATCAAATTCTTATAGCAACAACACCCATCTAAACAACCTCAGCTTACCATCTATTTTGGATAAGAGATAGCACAGAGCCAAATGATCTGTATACACAATTACTTTGGATAAGATCAAATAAGACCAAAACTTGTCAAATGCAAATAGTATGGCTAGCATTTCTTTCTATGTAGCTATGTAATTCTCTTGAGAATCTATTAAGGTTTTGCTAGCAAAATAGATGGGTTGGAAGTACTTGTCTATCTTTTGCCCCAAAATCACACCAACTGTGCAGTCACTTGCATCTCAAAGGGCAAATTCCAATCTGGTGCTACTACGATGGGCGTATTTATAAGTTTTTCCTTCAAAGTATTAAAAGCATATAGATACTCATCATTAAACTAGTACTCCACATCCTTCTCAAGTAACTTAGTTAGGGGCCTAGCAATCTTAGAGAAACCCTTGATGAATCTTCTATAGAACTCGATATGCCTTAGGAAACTCCAAATTACCTCAACCGAAGTGGGTGGTGGAAGCTTTTCAATTGTTCCAATCTTCGTTTGATCCACCTCAATTTCCTTATTTGAGATTTTGTACCTTAACACAATACCTTCTTGCACCATAAAGTGACTTTTTTCCCAATTCAAAACTAAATTGGTTTCTTCATATCTAGCTAGCACTCTCTCTAAATTCTAAAGACAACCTTCAAATGAGTCACCATGCATTGAAAAATCATCCATGAAAACTTCCATCATATCTTCAACTAACTCATTAAAAATGGCCATCATACACCTATGAAAAGTAGCTAGTGCATTGCATAGTCAAAATGGCATCCTTCGATATGCAAAAGTCCCATAGGGGCAGGTGAATGTTGTCTTCTCTTGATCTTTCAAGGCTATGGAAATTTGAAAGTATCCAGATAACCCATCTAAGAAATAATAGAATTAAGGCCCACAAAGTCTCTCTATAGAATTGATGCCTGAAGAGTCTATCTAACATCTAATAAATGAAAGGAAATGGAAAGTGATCTTTTTTAGTAGCATCATTCAACTTCATATAGTCAATGCATACCCTCTATCCTATAACGGTTCTTGTAGAAATCAGCTCATTATTTTCATTGGGCACTAAAGCCATGCCCCTTTTCTTTGGTACCACCTAAACTAGACTCACACGAGAACTGTCTAAAATTGGACTCACTCGAGAACTGTCTAAAATAAGGTAGATAATTCCTACATTAAGAAGCTTAATCACTTCAACTTTTACCACATCCTTCATCTTAGGATTGAGACAGCTTTAGGGTTACACCACAGGATTAAATTCTTCTTCTATCAAGATTTTGTGGGTGCAAAAAGAAGGACTAATACCCTTAATGTCCACAATTTTCCATGCTATAGTTTTCTTATGTTTTCCCAAGACCTCCAATAACCTTACCTTTTATCCCATTGATAAGTTAGCATTCACGATCACAGGCAACTTAGAATTTTTCATCAAGAGGGCATACTCCAAATGAGAAGGGAGTTGCTTGAGCTTCAAACTCGGCAGGTCAATAATGGATGGTTTCATTCTTTCATTCCTGGGCATCTCTATATGCTTAAATGCCTTGCTCTTCTTTAATGGCTAGGTAGCCTTAAGATAAGCCACATGCTCAATGTTCTCAGGTGTCTCAATATCTTCTTGTCCCTGCATAAGAAACAACTGCAAAGGATCCTTGTGAACAATGTTAGAAATGGAATGTAAAGTGTCATGATTAGTTATATAATTACAAGCATCCACATCCTCAAGTGCAAGCGGGTGTTTCATAGAATTGGATATTTGCAAAACCATCTGCTCATTCCCTACCCTAAGTATCAATTTACCATCATGCACATCAATAACAACTCTAGCAGTAGCTAGAAATGGTCTACCTAGGATAAGTGACACATCAACATCCTCATCAATATCCAATGTTACAAAATCCACATGAAATATAAATTCACCAACCTTCATCAACACATCCTCAACTATACCCTTAGGGTAAGTGATAGATTGATCAAATAATTGAATACTCATGCGTGTTGGTTTAGGTTCACCTAGACTTAATTTTTTTAACATTTTGTAGGGCAAAACATTAATGCTAGCCCCCAAATCAGTCAGTGTTTTATTAATCTCTAAACTACCTACGAGACAAGAGATAGTAAAACTCCCTAGATCCTTGAGTTTTTGAGGTAGCTTCTTTTGAATGATTGTTGAACACTCCTTAGATAGTTGAACGATCGACACCTCCTCAAGTTTTCTTTTGTTGGAAAGTAGCTCCTTAAAAAATTTAGCATACTTTGGCTTCTGTGAAAGAGCTTCTATAAAAGGATTATTAATATGCAATTGTTTAAAGAGTTTGAGAAACTTATCGAATTGTTCATCCATTTTGTCCTCCTTCAACCTCATAGGGTATGAAATGCATGCTTGGAACTATTTAACCACTGGTGTAGGGTCCACTTTCTCTTTCTCATTAACCTCCTCATCCTTGGTATCATCATCCTTAACTATCAGTTTCCCATTTTGCTTTTCAGGAGCGTTCAATTCCTTTCCATTTCTTAATGTAATGGCCATGAGTTGTGCTTTAAGGTTAGTTTCAGTATTGTTAGGCAAACTACCTTGAGATCTTTTCTATAATGCTTTCACAATTTGCCCAACCTAATTTTCCATATTATAAATAGAAGCTTGTTAGTTCCTTAGAGTTATCACTATGGTTTGAAATCTAGTCTCCAAAGCTGTAATAAATTTTTCCAACATTTCTTCCAAATTGCTTTTCTTTTCTTATTATGGTTGGGATTGGAATCCAGGTGGAGGTCTCACATTGGACTGGTTATTCCAAGAGGAATTTGGATGATTCCTCCACCCAGGATTATAGGTGTTGCTATATGGATTATTCTACTATCTTGGCACATTACCTACATAGTCCACTTGCTTGGGCTTGGCAAAATTGTTCACAATATGGCAATCTTGATTTTGATGTCCTCCCCCATACCATTCATAGTACATAACCTAGGCGGGCTTAGCTGATAAGGCTAAAGTGTCAATCTTTTTATTCATAACCTCAAGTTATGCTACCAAAGCTACCACAAGATCCACTTGATGAACACCAGTAGTCTTGGTCCTTCCTTGGTCTCGAGTAGGTTGTTATTGGTAGTTAGTAATTGTCATATCCTCTATTAAAGCCCTAGCTTGCTCCAGTGTCTTGTTATTGATCAAACCCCCATCAACTGCATTAATTGCTTGTTCACTTGCATAATTCAAACCATTATAAAAAGTTTGAACTTGCAACCAAAGTAAACCATGATGTGGACACTTTCTTAGCAAATCCTTGAATGTCTCCCAAGTGTCATATGAAGTCTTAGCATCATTCTACATAAATGAAGAAATATCATTCCTTAACTTCGCTATCTTGGAAGGAGGGAAGTATTTTTCCAAAAACTTTTCAGCCAAACCCTCCTAAGTAGTAAAAGTGCCAATAGCAAATGAAACCACTATTTAGGATGATCCTTCAAAGAAAATGGAAACAACCTTAACCTAATTGCATCATCTAAAACTCCAGGGATCTTGAATGTATCATAAATTTCCAAAAAATTTACTAAATGTGCATTAGGATCTTCATTAGGAAATCCATCAAATTGACAGGACTGCTGATTTATCTGAATAACATTTGGTTTGATCTCAAAATTATTAATAGCAACCATCAGTCTCCTAATACTGGAATCGACACTAGTGAGAGTGGTCTAACATAATCTGACATTGCTCTTTGATCTCTATCTCCCATTGTTTCAACTTCTTCTTACTCCTCAATATTCTCAACCGTAACTAGCTCTCTTTCCTTTAACCTTTTGTGTAGAGTTCTCTCTATTTCAAAATCTATCTCTACCAAGTTGGATGAACTAGCTCTGGTCATACAAGAATTAAGTCACCTAAAATATAAAAGACCAAGAATAATTTTAGAAACAAAAATCAAAGAACTAAAGCAATAGTCTCTATTATTTTGCTAATATTATATAAAAGTTTCCCCAACAACAACGCCAAAAACTTGATATTAGCTTTATACTTCCACTAGATTAAATAAACTTTAAGCCTATTATACCCTAACTATAGGTAAGTGCACCTATTATTCATGTAGTATAGCACAAAAGAGGTCGATCCCATAGGGAAACTATATAGCTATTAGCTCAAATGTTAACTATTATCTAGTAAATTAAATTCCGAGGAAAACTAAAAGTAGATTAAATTGAAAAATAAACTATATTAATTAATTACAAAAAATCGGCACAAACAATGAAAAGTAATCTATGAGTAAATTATTAAGATTGAAACTCCCCCTAATTTCTCATGTATTTTAGGAATTATGGTATCAATCAAATCAAATAATGAATCGAGTTGACAATCCTAAAATTAGAATTAAACCTTTCTCAAGCCAGTTAATCCCCATTTCCCTAAGCAAATTAACTAGAATCTCTTCTTATTCAATTAGTTAGGCAAAGCATTAAGATCAAAGAATTAAAGCCAAAAGGATTTTGTAAACCTATCTTTAATGTCCTAAACAATCCTCAATATTCATGAGTGATTAAATCAAATCAAGGGTATCTCTACTCCTTAATAAGAAATCAATTATCAAATCAATAAGCTAGCAATTGCTAGTCAAAATTTATCAATATAAATTATGAATATAACTTAACCCAAGGATGAATTGATTAAAATCCCAATCATTAAATTCATATAATCAAAACTAAAGTTTGTCCCATCTAGATAAATAGAGTTTAGTTCATAGTAAATTTAAAGAACAATGACTAAGAAAGAGGGGAATGAAAAATCAAATAATCCATAGATAAGTTCTTAAAAAATTTCTCTTTGATCTTGAATGACCCACTTCAAATCCATTTAAATCTTGTTCTTCACCTTGATTTCGGCTATGATCTATTCCTTTCTTCTCAGAAAGTTCTCCATAAGTAAAACTCTCCAAAAAGATTAGAATCCCCCTCTTTTTCTCTTTGAAACATCTTTTAAAGGTGTACTTTTCTCTCGACATGGTTTGGAACACGCCCATGTTCTAGGGCACGTTGGCATCTGTCTTTATACGAGACTCGGGTCTTCAACATGGGCTGCAATACACCTAGGTATGTGGGCAGGATCTTCAACACGCCCGTGTTCCTAGGCATGTTAACCACTGTATCCTTGAGTCTTTGCTCAAAATTCACCGAATTTGCTTCTTAGCTTTGAAATTTCCAAATGAATTGATCTATGGTCTCCAAATCACCTTAATCCCTCAAACTATTATGATAGCACACTTAACAAATAAATTAAACTCAATTTAATTATAAAACACAATAAGAACAAGGGATAAAATCTAATCAAATATGCACTTATCACACAATTGCCTAAAAGGCATAGGTAAAACTAGCAACTATATGTTCTTTTAGCTCATGCACTCAAATTATGCTTTTAATGGGAAAGTTTTATAGATTTGAATAGGGGCAAACTCTATTCCTATTTACATGGATTGGGCAAAAGAGACTATCAATCAATTTGCTTCTTTAAAGGGTATGGTTTTAAAGGAGGATCTTATTGGTGCAATTATAGATGGTCTTAATCCACTTTATTGACCATTTATTTGATCACTTGATGCTAGCATACAATTGGTGCCATATGATGATTTATATGGGCTTTGCTTAGTGAACAATAATAAATACTGCTTCATTATGATAAGGTTGATACTTTTACTCCAATCGTGCATTATAGTGTAGTAATAATCAAAATTAGAGTACTCAAGATGGTCGTGGGTCATAAAAGGGAGGACACACAACTAAAATTATGGTGGCTTACAATCTAGGTCATGTAATTTCTCTTCTTTCAATTCCAGTTCTATTGCTAACAATTATGTGCCTACCACTATATAGTGTCATAATTGCCAAGGCTATAGTCACATAGCCAAGAACTATTCATGTTTGAAGTCACATAGCCAAGAACTATTCATATTTGAAATCAACACGCCTTATTTTTACCAAACCTATTTCTCATATGGCAAACACTAGACATACTAAATAGTAGTGGCAGCGGATTCAAGAGCTAATTACCATCTTATTGCAAACATGAAAAATTTAGTAATTTCAAATTATTATAATGTTCCTGAGATGGTTACTTTGGTAGTGTAAGATACTTTCTATCTCTCATAGTGGTTCTTCTGTTGCTTGTCTTGCAAATGACCAAGTTTATCTTAATAATATTCTTTGTGTACTAGAGACTTGTGAAACTTATTATCTGTTAGTGCCTTACTCATGAAAAATTTAATCTCTATTGAATGTTTTCCCTAACTATTTTTGTTGTTAAGGATATCCTCACGAAATAGGTGATACTGCAGTGAATAAAAGTGGTTTGTATGTAATGATATTGCAATTTCCATTGTCCAAAGCTTCATCCTCAATAAACACTTTCTTGGCACCGTTGTCTACTTGGCTTGCTCTTTTAGGACATGCTCATCTTTGTTCAATTCAGTTTGCATCATCAATAGTCGAAAAAAGCTTCTTAATAGTGATGTTGTATTGTTGTGTCAGGCTTATACTGTGAGTAAATCTAACAAACTCTCTTTTCTTGAGTCCAAATTTAAGGCAACTCAACCTCTAAAATTCATTGATTCTAATGTTTGAGGATCCATTTTAGTTCCTTCTGTTGAAACTTTTCATTATGATTTATTGTTCTTTAATTATTATAGTAAATATTCTTGAATTTATTTTGTTTGTCAAAAATTTGAAGTCTAAGTATTTTATTAAATTTCATTCATGTCGTCAAAAAAAATTTTAAAAAATCAATAAAATCATTTCAGGATGATTAGGGTGGAGAATAGCAAGCTTTCACTAAATATTTAATTGATAATGGATAAGGTTTTAAGTTAATATACAATATCAAGGCCCACTTGTAGGTCTCTCATTGCGTCCATAATATCTTCTATTTTTGTTGACTTTCCATCAATTTACATTGGTACAGAGCGCACTTCCCATATATTTACACGAGTCAAATCATATGATTTCGATCGTAGACTGTACTATTCTAATAAGACATTTTATATATGATTCTATCTTGCCAAACAAACTTTTTAAATACTGGATTCCACTTCGTGGCACTTCAATTATAGTATAAAAAATAAAATGGTAACGTATGCATTTGTTAAAACTTTAAAGAACCGTTTGTAATAACTCATATGTAAAAATTTAATTTAATTAATAATAAAATTCATTTGTTTGAAATTAATTTTAAGGTAATAAAATTTATTTGAATCTTATTATTTAAAATAATTAAAAAAAAATTATTTTTTCATTTTAATTTTTATAAAAAAAATAGTGTTTAATTGAAATGAGAGTATTTTGAATTTTTAATAGTGAGCTTCATAAAATAAATTGAAATTCTAAAAATGAGCTTCATTAAATAAAGGTCAATTTTAGGGTGTTCTAGAGATAATTTATTCCATTTTTTAACCTACTATAGTAAGTCGTTAATAGGTAAAATATAACATATTTTTCAAATTGTATTTGTATTAAATGGGACCCATATTTAATATAATTATAATGGACTTCAAGTTAAACCCTTAACATTATTATTTTTATGGGCTTATGTTACTATTTGGTAGGAGTAAGTATAACTGAACCGAAACTGAAAAATTGAACCGAACCAATCGGTTCAATTCGATTTGGTTTGATTTTTTATAATATCAGTTTTGTTTCGATTTTTATTTTAAGAAACCGAATTAAATTTCTATTTGGTTTGGTTATAACAAAAAAAATTCTGTTATAACCAAACTGACCAAAGTTTTTTAATATATATATATATATATATATATATATATATATATATATATATATATATATATATATATATATATATATATATATATATATATTAAATTTATACGTTAAAAATAAATGTAATATATATATATAATTAAAATTAACAAAAGTTACATAAGTAATTAATAAATATTACTTATAAGAAATAGGAATTTAAAACCATTTTAAAACCATTAACTAGAGAAAAAAATATATTAAATAGCTATTTTGATAATCAAATTTAAATGGATTTCACTACTTGATAGTAGGAGATTTATTCATATTTGCATTGTTCTATATAAAAAAATATAAATTTGAAGATTCATTTAATTAAAACAGTGAATGAATTAATGATAATTTAAAATTTAAAATATATAATTTATTTTTTTTTAATTTGGTAGCAAATTTTTTTTTTATTTATCGACCTGATTTACCCGCAAAAAATAAGCCAGGTCAACTGGGTCACCTATCATCCTACCGATTCGGTTAGGTTTTGACCTAGTCTAACCATTCCAGATTTTAAGCTGAATTCAGACTGATCTGGATTTCGATTCTTAATTTTTCTGGTCCAACAGGCTGGATAAGTCTGGATCTGACAACTATGATTCTTAATTATAATAGCACTCGAAACATATTTTTTTGAATGTACATATTGAACATAAGAGTGGGCTTTTTAACATTGATTTGAAAAGAGAATTTCATTTCGATATATATATATATAAATAAATTAGTTTGTTGATATTTTTAATTGAAATGGATGAAAAAAAGAAGTATTTGGATCTCATGTTTTAAAGAATTATAAATAATATTTAAATGTTGTTGATATATTCACTTAACTACTGAACTAGCTGATAAACCAATAATGATATAAAAATTAAAATTGTGGTCAATTTAATGAAAGGACCTACCAAATGGCCTTATCACCAGCCCAACCACAAAAGTGATGAGATAATCAGTCCACCACAACTTGCAAAATCCCTCTTTGATTGAAAACAGCTATGAAAACTACAACCCACAAAAGCGAAAAAGAAAATAAATAAAAAAAAAAATGAGGTGAGGATAAATCATGGGTTTGGGATATCTCTTATTTGGCCATTTTCTCTTGACTTTCAGTTAAGATATGGTGATCTTTGAAGGAAGAAAGGACTTTCAAATTCCAAAAGAAAATCAATTCAAAGTTTGTACAATGTACATGAGAATTATGCATTATAGAGCATGGCAAGGAGTTTGGTAATGTAATTTTCAAAGGGAAACAAACATAAAGGGTCCACCCCAATTGGAGTTCTATGAATATGGTAATACTTTGCTTAGTTTCCTCCCCTTTGCATGTCCCCTCTGTTTTGCCATATCATCGTGACAATATGTGTCGGGAAACTCAACCCATATGGAAGTCTCTTTCGTACGGTACCTTAAAATCCAACAAATATCAACTTGCATGTGTGATTTATGGCATTCCATGTCAATTTGATTCTTTTTCATTGCATTATGCAAAAATCATTTTTGACAACTTTCTATGTGTGTTTTTTTTTTTTTTTTTTTGGGGAGTCTAAAACATTATGATAAGGTTCAATTGTTAAAAGTGATTACAATAACACATTTATATAAATGAAAGGTTTCCTAAAGGTAGGTGAATTGACCATAAATATATATTTAACAAAAAATGAAAAACATGATAATAAACCTAAAAATTGTCCAATCTAAAATAGTCTTGAGGTTCATTAATTTGTTGCTATTTGAATTCTTAAAGACTTTCTTCCAAAATTTATCCATAGTGAATACAAATTGATTTTAATTTTTTCTTATCACTTCTGTAGGAATTCATAGAATTACTAGCATAAATTTTGTACCAATTTTATTGCTAAAAGCTAGTATGTTTCAAGAAATTAGAAAATGGATGCTAATAGTTTTTTTATTTCCAGCAATAAATAATTGTAGCCGTTGGTTTAAAATAATAATAATAATAAAAAAGTTAACATGTAATAATTGCACATGTGACAAAAGGATTGGATTGGGTCATGTTACTCCGAGAGTCGTTTATTTTTGGCAGGTCAAATCACTTCGACTTGTGGGACTGATGAATGGAAAGGTTTCAAGCTTAAATTTGAGTTAATTTCTGTGGGTTCGAAATAAGTCTCGAAGTTATATTTTTTAATTAATTTTAAAAAATTGAATTTTTAAAAAAAATTATATTTTTTATAATTTATTTTAGGTCAACCCAATCATATTTTGGGTCGGTTGTATGAGTTATTCTCCGATGAATTTGTAATATTTTAAATTTTATATAAATTCAAAGAGATTGCATACCATATTTATATAAACATATTCAAATTGAGCCAAAATTGTCTATATCCCGTAGAGATACGAATAAGTTGAGTTATTTTTAACTACTAAAATTCTTACTCATAAAATATTTGAATTCTATTTAATTTTAGTCAATTTGAGCCCAATTCAAATATTATAATACTCGATTTAAGTATCTAGCAAATCTAATTAAATTTTAAAGTTTTTAATATATTTTATACTATATATATTGATTTATTAATTTGAATATGACTTCGTGTTCATTCTAATTTTATTTTAACATTAATAAATAAGTTATTTTAATAATAATTGATTTTAATCAAATCAAATTCGTGTATTTCAAATATTCATTTAAATTAAATTTGAGTTTGAAAATAAAAATTTGATGAAATTCTAATCAAATTTCGAGTTTTAAGTTTTGTCAAATTCAAAATTAATAGTGTATTGACCAAACATGACTTGGTCACATCTATAACGCATAATAATAATAGTCTATATCTTTATGTCCGTAGAAATTGAGTAAATATTGATAATTTTTGGAACAAACTACTTTGATAATTCTAAACCATTCTAAGCACAATTTTTTATTGAGGTTAGAATGGTTTAGAATACATAATTTGAATGTAAAAAGTATTTTCTGAAAAATTAAAGTTGGAATTTTGCTTTTTTTAGGACCAAGAATTGTTAAAGGACAACCAACAAGCCTATGCAAAGTGATAGGCTTGACCCATAGAAGTCGAGGCTACTAATGATACAGTGGGCCGAAGTTACGTAGTGAAAGCATGGCCTAGTCAAGCTTGTAGCTTATCTAGTCATGGGCGTAGGTCCACGAAACCACTAGACCCATTCACTAGAGACCTCAGAGAAGGAAATTTACCTAATATTTGCCTAAAAAATAAAAAGAAATCACGGCTTGTGTTTTTTATTTTTTTACAATTATGTCGCCACATTTATTTTTTTAATACTCACTTTTTGCTAACAAATAGAACCAGTGATGGTTTTTGAGGGCGTAACATTTGTATTCACCATTCATGCCCATATCTTCCGTTTTACCTTTTCTTTTTTTTTAATTATTATTAATGTTATTATAGGGTTAATTTTAATTACTACATAATTTAAATTTATACTACTAAATTATAAAAAGATAATAACTAAACATTGCCTTTAATTAATAAGGTATGATCTTGGTAGTCTTTTCATGTCCTTTAAAAATGTAGTAAGTGAAAAATCTCATGTTTAAATCTTTCAAATCACAAATAATTGCAACATCTTATTTTTCTCAAATCACAAATAATTGTAATATTTTATTATGTAATCTAATATATTTATGGTGGTATTTTCTCTTCCTATTAAAAAAAAAATTAAACATTGTTAGATGATTTTGTTATATTGATGGTGAAGTAAAAAAGCAATTTCTTAAATTTTACCCTAATATATATTTGGATTCTTATTATTTTAAAAATAATTTTAATTATTAAAATTTGTTATTAACTTGACACTTTTTTTTTAGGGAAAATACAAACTTAACACCTTAAGCAATTTTTTTTTTTTTTTTTTTGACAAATAGAAGTGAACTCTCATTAAATCAAATCAAAAGACAAGGAGGAGGCTATGAACTCAGGAGCCACTCCTTCAAACATACAAGAAACTGATATAGAATAAGAAGCTCTAGCTAAGATATGAGTTATTTTATTCGCAGACCGTTTGACAAAATTCACTGTTACATTATTAAGACAAAATAATAAAGCTTTACAATCAGAAATGATCATTCCTAGAGTAGAAATAAAAGGAGCAGAACCATGAATGGCATTAACAACTTGTAAAGCATCTAATTCAACCACTGTATGAGACCATTGACTTTCTTTGATCCAACTCAAAATCTCTTTGATGCTAAGAGCCTCCGTAATAGAAAAAGCATTTGTGCCATAAGAAGAAGACACTTTGGCAGCGAGGAACGAACCTGAGTAGTCTCTAAGAATGCACCCCATACCAACAGCATTCTTATTAGGAAACACTGCAGCATCTACATTTATTTTCCTCCAACCATATGCAGATTTTCCCATCTAACATTCAAATTGGGCATCATAGCAGATTCACCAGCAGAAATATCATTTGCATTGGCACTACACCACTGCTCAAGAGTTGATTTGGCTGCTTTGAAAATGCTAATTGGAGACGCCCTCTTGTCATTCCATAATACATTGTTTCTGTTTTGCCAAAGCTCATAACAAATCACTAAAGCCTCCTAAATTTGATCCAAATGAGCTTTAGAGAAAAAAAAAATCAAGCCATTCAGTAAATGTGCTTATGGGACCTAATAGAAATCCAAAAGTGGACTGCATCCAAACTGCTCTAGCCACAATACAAGTAACAAGAGAATGAAGCACAAACTCAGAAGATTCATTGCATATTGGGCATGACAGATTTACGTGAACATGTTTAAGTTGGAGATTAAGCTTAGTAGGAATACAACCTGATGCTGCTTGCCATAAAAAATGCTTGGTCTTGGGAGGGATCTTCAAATTCCAAAGCTTGATCCAAAAACCAAAATTGGCGAAGCTATCCTGTGGGTGAAGCATTTCCTTAAGTAACAAATACACACTCTTCATAGTATAGAAACCCCAATTGTCAAGATGCCATTGCCAATTATCTTCACAAGGAGAATTGCTAAGAGGGATAGAGAGAATAAGCTGGCTATCTCTCTCATTAAAAACATCAAACATTAAATCTGTGTCCCATTTGTTCTCTCCCATCACCATAAGGCTACTAACTCGATTATTGAGAATCGTTTGAGAGATGGATGTGACTTTGGGATTCTCACTTTAAGGTAACCAAGGATCTTTGAAAATATCTATTAAGGCTCCATTACCCACTTTCCATCTAGCTCCAGCACAAACCAAATCTTGAGAAACAAGGATGCTCCTCTACATATAAGAAGGATTGGAGCCTAATTAAGCATCTAAGAAAGAGCCAGACTGGTAGTATCGAGCTTTCATAACACGGGCCAACAAGTAAGAAGGATTGGTAAGGAGGCGTCATCCTTGCTTGCCTAGGAGTGCAACATTGAAATCATGAATTCTTTTAAAGCCAATCCTTCCTTTACTCTTCCTAACACAAAGGCAGTTCCAAGACATCCATGAAATGCCATTAGAATTGGAGACACCCTTATTCCACTAGTGAGCTACCATAAGTCGGTCCAAATCTTTACATAATTCAAGGGGCAACAAGAAAACATTCATGGTATAATTGGAACGGGCCTGTGCAACAGTCTTAAGCAAGATTTCCCACCCTGCTCGTGAAAGAAGCTTACCGTGCCAAGAAATGATTTTACTGCACAACCTATCTTTGATAAAATTGAATGCAGCAGATTTGTTGCTCCCTATCATATTTGGTAAGCCAAGGTAAGAACTCCCTTCAACACCTTCCATTACTCTAAGTTCACTAATAATCATCTCTTTGTTATCATTAGTGACATTAGAATGGAAGAAAATAGATGATTTTTGAAAATTGGTTAGTTGACCTGAAGCTATTTCATAGCATTTGAGAATATCTTATATTCTTGAACACTTATAGTCAGTGGCTTTGCAAAATATACGGCTGTCGTCAACGAACATCAGATTAGATAAAGGTGGAGCATTTCTGGCTATACGAACACCATGGATCCATCCCCTCTGTTCAAAATGCCTCAAAAGAGAAATGAGTCCTTCAGCACACAGCATGAACAGATAAGGAGAAAATGGGTCTCATTGTTTGATTTCGCATGAAGGAGAAATAGGACCAATAAACTGAGAACCATAAGAGATATAATATGAAACAAAGGAGAGACACAAACTAATCAGATCAAGCCATTTGCTATGAAAACCCATCTTCCTCATTATGCTTATAAGAAAATCCTATTTGATGCGATCATAGGCTTTGCTCTTATCGAGCTTCAAAGTCATATAGCCTTCTTTCCCCTGAGATTTTCATTTGAGATAATACATAGCTTCAAATGACAACAAGATGTTATTAGTTATCATCCTCCCTTCAATGAAAGCACTCTAGGATTTCGATATAACCAAAGGAAGTAGTTTCTTCAATCTGTTGGCAAGAACTTTGGAGAACAACTTATAAATGACATTGCACAATGAAATTGGATGCAAATCTGCAATTTTTTCTGGACTCTTCTTTTTGGGAATAAGAGTAATCATTGTGTCGTTGATTCGAGAAGGAAGGCAGTAATTATCGAACCATCTTTGGATCTCCTTAACAACATCCGAGCCTACAAACACTCTAGAATCTCTGATAAAAGGCCACATTCATTCCATCGGGACCTGGGGATTTGTCTGAGTGCATTTGATGAAGAGCATCATAAACTTCTTTGCTCAAGATGGGCTAAAGAAGAGTAGTATTATGGTCCTCTGAGATAACTGAAGGCACACAATCTACTACCACAAAAACATTAGTGCAAGAACTAGAAAATAATGAATTAAAATAATTGAGAATGTAGTCAAATAAACCACTATCCTAATCAAGCCATTGATCTTTAGCATTCTTCAATTGATGAATATGATTTTGATGGCACCTAGAGGAAGTAAAAGCATGGAAATAACGGCTGTTTTGATCTCTAGATTTTAACCAGATTTGTTTAGAGTGTTGTCTTCGTAAAATCTCCTTCTGGTCTAAAATTGAGTGAAGCTTTTTTTACTCATCCAAATAAGCTTATCTAGACTTAGTGTCTCATTTTCCCCTTAAATCTCGAAGCCGCCTCTTGCAACTTTCAATTTTAGAGTTAAAATTGCCTATGAGCTTTGATCCCCAATTCATCAAATTAGCACCATAATTAATCAGACGATCACGAACATTCAAACTCTAAGATTGAGACCAACTTTCTTAGATAATATCTCCATAGCCTTCCTCAGTTAACCAAGCATTCTCAAATCTAAACAATTTAGCTCTCTTAAAAACAGCTTTAGGCATAGGATCAAGGAATATAAGAAAGTGATCAGAGGAGGAAAGTTCAAGATTCCAAACCTTGGCTGATTGGAAAATAGAGAGCCATGAATGAGAGATAAGAGCTCTGTCTAGATATTCCTCAATCCATTCCCCTTCATCTCTGCCATTCTTCCATATGAACTGATAACTAATCATGCTTAAATCCACCAAATTGCAATCATCAATGGCTTGAACAAACCCTTCTATAAGCTAACTCGAACAAATAGCACCTCCCATTTTCTCCTCTTGGCTAGTTAAATTGTTCATATCTCCAATTAGGCACCAAGAAAGAGATGAACTTTAGGAAAGCTGCCTCATGAGATCCCATGTACTATTACAAAGGCTCCTAAAAGCTACCCCATAGATACCCGTTAGACACCAGCTTTGCATTCCACTAACATAAGTTTTAACATCAATATGATGGGCTGAAAAACTAAGTAAATGAGCTTCATCTTTGTTTTTCTAGAATAAGGCCAAACCACCACTATGGCCTTTGGGATCCACCAAGACCAAGCCATCATAGCCCAAAGTGATTTTCAATCTCTCTAATTTATCTTTTTTATGTAGAGTTTCAACTAAAAAAAATAAAACTAGGCTTCTTATTGGATACTAAATCCTTAAGGAATTGGACTGTCTGTGGGTTCCCAAGCCCACGACAGATCTAACTAATGATACTCATAATTCCTGGTAGGCCTAAATTACAAGTCTCGCTATTAACAAGTTTTTTTAGGTCTATTCCATCCATAGAGTCATTGGTTTCCACATCATTATTTTAGGCCCAATTTCATTACCTTCCTCATCCATACGGTGCCATTTGAGATCAGTGATAACTATTCCATCTTTTTGAATTTCCTTATCCTTCTTGTTCCCTCCACTATTAGCTCCCATATTCTCGGAATTAATGCTGATTGAATGAGCATTATCAATTACCATATTATGAGCTCCATCTTTTCCCATAATTGTGGCATCGACATTAGTAATGGGATCCCTTTCCTTATCAGGTGGAGAAATTCCAAGGATAGAATGGGCAGTTACCAAGTTGATAATTCGTGACTGAGCCATCACGAACCATTCTTCTCAGTAGTCTCCAATGGACCATTTTGAAGCCATTTACTTCCAATATTCATCCTATGTCTTCTAGGTTGAACTCGAAGCCAATTGCCATAAGGTTTTTCATTATCAGTCTATTCTTTTTCAAACAAGCGATCACAGAACCTGTCAGAGTGTCCAAGCTTTCCACAAATGAAACAAAAAGGAGGCAGGTGCTCATATTTGAAATTAATCCAGAACCAGTCGTCACCCAACTTCTTGATTTTCATTCTACGAACTAAGCGATTATTGACATCAATGGCAACACGAATCCTCAAGTAGTTTCTCCATGCACCAATAAAGTTATTTTTATCAGATTCAATGAAGGTGCCAATGTAGTTACCTATATCTTTCACAACTCTTTTGGAGATAAAGTCAACTTGTAGATCATATATATGAACCCAAATATCTATATGGTTAATAGAGACATTCCTTAGATTCTCACCTTCCTTGAGCCAACGAATCAGAAGTAGGTTATTGTTGAAAGTCCAAGGGCTTCCTTCCATAACTCTCTTTATGTCAACTTCATGGTAGAACTGAAAGATAAAAAGATTTTTATCTAATTCCTTGGTGCTCATACCCTTTCGAGGCCTCCATAAAGATGCCATCATGTGTTGCATCTAAGCAAAGTTGACTTGCTTATTAGTAAGAAATTTACCAACTAGACACCATCTGAGATCAATGATGGGATTGTCTACTTGATTGCCAACATATGAAATATGACCCGGATCTTCATCATTAATCCTAGTCTTGTCATAACATTCTTGTAGACCATTAATCTCTAAACTGGAAGATGCCATGATGATGAAAGAAAAAATGAAAAAAACTAGATAGGGAAAGAACTCTCACACAAAAAGACAAAAGCTCTCAAACCATGTCACATAAGGACAAGACGCCATAAATTCATTGCATTTGATTATACTTTAATTTTAAAATTAATTACACTTAATGCTCTGAGTATTAAATTCTAAAACATTTAATTTCTTAAAATCGATTCAATATTCGTATGTTTAATGCTTGTAATATAAGAACTAAAATTGAAAATGGAAAATTAATAGAAACTAAAATGTATATATTAAGAAAACTTAAAAAAGAAAATTATAATTAACTTTCAAATATTAATCCTTCTTTTTTCTTTTAACTTGGAAAGAGACAAAGATATTTTCAAATATCACCTATTCTATACTTAAAATGGGTATATGTTTTCATATTACATAAATGCAAGTCTATTGATGGTGCTTTGATTGAAAAAACTAGTTTTATTAAATTAATGCCATATATAAATAGTATTAGTTACTAAAAAATACTGAATTTTATAGCAATGTATACTGTTTGCTGTGACTTTTTATTTAGTGCGAAATTCATAAATTGTATTAACATTAGTAAATTCTAATTATATTATGATTTAATGTATTTCATAAATTAAATGTTAAACAGTATTAAATACTTATTATTTATAAGAAGTATACTTTTTTTATTTAATATATACTGTTTACTGTGATTTTTTTTTTTACTTTTTTCAAAATTCATAACTTATATATAAATAGTAGTATATACTAATTATATTATGCAAGTATATTGAATTTGTATTAGATATTAATTATTTGTGAGAAGTATATCATTTTTTGTTTAATATATACTGTTTGTTGTGATTTTTTATTTATTTATTTTGAGA
Organism: Reutealis trisperma; assembly: GCA_947687605.1. NCBI lineage: Eukaryota > Viridiplantae > Streptophyta > Magnoliopsida > Malpighiales > Euphorbiaceae > Reutealis > Reutealis trisperma. The sequence goes on from CANTUT010000888.1 coordinate 390,555, forward strand.
ATTTTTTAAAATCTCAAGTAAAATGTAAAATTTAAAAATATTTGATTTTATAAATATAAATTTAATTTTTATATGAAACAAATGATATTGTATAAATTTATGGAAATTCTAATACATAAATTTAGATAAATTATATTGTTTTCAATCTACATATGGGTTAGTAGTTAATTCATTTTAAATTTTTACAAATAAAATTTAATATAATTAAATTAATTTTTTAATTTTAAATGGAAGTGAAAGCAATATATGATAGTAAAGAGAAAAAAAAAAGAGACTTTGATAAGCAAAAAGAAGAAGAGAAACTAAATTTGTAAATGAAGAGAGAAATTTTAAACATTTTTGTAAAATAAAAAATCAGGAGATAAAAAGTTATTTTTTGGGCTTATTATTTGTGTAAAAATCTCATAAAATAATATTTCATACCTTGTGAGTTATAATATGTAAGTGTAGTAGCTATTAGCTGTTTATAAAGTCATTAACAGAACTGAACGATCTCTTTATTCAGCAAATTCCATTGTAATTTATGAAAAATAATGGATAGATTCAATTAAAAATTGAATAAATAAAAATTTGAGTTATTTGTCTTGAATTGCTTAGTATGATTTTTAATTAAATCATGTGGTTTGACCACCCTATTATAAAATTTAATTTAATTATTATGTTTTTACATAAAATTTAATATTTATTAATTGATTTTAAAGTTTATAAATTATTAATTATATTTTAAAAGTCTAAACATTTGTATGCTCATATACAATTATATATATATATATATATATATATATATATATATATATATATATATATATATATATATATATATATATATAATTTCATTGCTGAAAATATGTTGTTAAACCAGTAAATTGATGGTTGAATGATTCAATGGTCGAACTTTCATTTTTAATTTTTACTGTTTAATACCGGATTTGATTATGATAATAGTGCCTTGTAATCTATACCATATATAAAACACATATAAGAGTGGTTTATAATTAATCAATATTAACATTGTATTTATTGATTAAAGTTGATTTCAATTAATATTCAATTAATTATTAAATATATTTTAAAAATTTTTCTCACTATTTGTTAACTTTTTGTAGTATATTATCTAAATTACAGTGTAGACACCGAAATTTTAATCAATTAAATAATTCATTAATTAAATTAATTGATCAATTAATTTATTGATTAGTCAAATTAAATGGATTTTAATTTATTTATTTTATTAACCAATGAAATAATTTTAAAAGGTTAATAAAATAATAATTAAGAGCCAAATAAAATTTAACTTGTGGAACCCCAACTTTACTTTTCCGCCAAGTCAAAGACCTATGTAAATAGAAAGGCTCTCTTCATTCTTCCACGCATACAAGGTAGAAAGCACATAAAGCTCTGAAAATCTACAAATTGAAGATGCAAGTCTCTAAATCTCCAAGTAATTCAAGACCATCAGGTTCTTAAAATAAATTATATATTAACAAAGAGAATATTACAACATTAATTAAAAATCAAGCTACCCTAGCACTTGAGTTGTGTCGTTTTCAACAAATTTCTATATAGATTCAAGAACAAGCAATAAGTCTATCTCTTAAATTACAAGTCTTCAGTCGAAGTGAAGTCCTCTTCGATTTAGGACCAAGCCAATCAAACCTCTCATACAAGTTTCCTCCAGCTTGAGAAAGGGTGAAGAGAGTCAGCAATCCACTGCCTGACCATATCATCTCCCTCAATCAAGGCAACGTCTGTTGACTTTGAGCCATTTTGGCTTATTTTCCAAATCCCACATCGGTAAGATGTGGGAAATAGAAGGTTTGTTTAGGTTATAAAAAGAGCTTCCATTTCTTTTTGTAAAACATCTCACAATTGTTTTCCTTCCTATTTAGATAATTTGTATTTTTTCTCTCTCTTTTGTAATATTTTTTCAATTAGTGAAATATTATTTTGGTAGTGTCCGAGGACATACGCAAAATTGGCCGAACCTCGTTAAATTTCTGGTGTTTTCTTTATATTATTTTGTGTCTATTTAATAGCTATTGTCGGGTATAATTGTAGTGAATTATTGTGCTATTAAAATTACTTGTATTGGTTAAATTCTGTCTAGGAAAGTGGTTTTTAAGTTGGACCGTTGTGACCTCACCACTTACCTGTGAATTTTTCCTTTGGGTGATTTTTAGTTCAATCGTTCATACTCTAGTCACCTGGATAATAATTCTCAAGGTGAATTTTGTTGTTATTGGTGGAAATTAACCCAAATTCCACAACAATTGATATCAGAACTCTTGGTTTATTTTAGTATGCTCTGTGGTTGTGGCTTAGGCTGATCTTCCACATCAGAAAAAATTTCTTTGGGCTAATTGGCATTCCGCATTGACAGCTATTAAATAGAATTTGCAGCAGAAATGGCAAATAGTACAAAAGCATCCACATCTTCATCATCGTCAATTTTGGCAAGAACTACTGTAACAAATGCCAGATTTGCAGTGGAGATTTTTTATGGCACCGGTCATTTCGGCATGTGGCAAAGTGAGGTTCTAGATGCTCTTTTTCAGCAAGGTCTAGATATTGCCATTGAAGAAGAGAAATCAGAGGAAGTTGAGGAGAAAGAATGGAAGACTATTAATAGATTGGCATGTGGTACAATTCGATCGTGTCTTTCTAGAGAGCAGAAGTATGCATTTTCGAAAGAAACTTCTGCAAATAAATTATGGAAGGCACTGGAGGAGAAGTTCTTAAAGAAAAGTAGTTAGAACAAGCTCTATATGAAGAAGAGATTGTTCCGCTTCAATTATGTACCTGGTACCACTATGAATGATCACATTACCAGCTTTAATCAGCTAGTGACTGATTTGATGAATATGGATGTGACTTTTAATGATGAAGATTTGGTTTTGATGTTGGTGGGATCACTTCCTGATGAGTTTGAGTACCTTGAAACTACTCTACTTCATGGGAAGGTTGTTGTGTCTCTCAGTGAAGTAACTGCTGCCTTGTATAGTTATGAATTGAGAAAGAAAAAAAAGCAAGAAAATACAAGTGTAGAAGCTGAAGCTCTTGTTGTTAGAGGCCGTTCGCAGAGCCAGAATAAAGGAAGGAGAGGGAGATCAAAGTCGAAATCCAGACTGAGTAAAGATGAATGTGCCTTTTGTCGAGGAAAAGGGCATTAGAAGAAAGATTGTCCTAAGTTAAAGAATAAAGGCGAACCTGAAAAGGGAAATGCTGTCTCAGAGTCAAATGTAGCTGAGTATGATGAAGCAGATTCAGACTTCTCATTTGCTGCTACATTATCAACAAGCAGTTCTAGCTCATGGTTGCTAGATTCAGTTTGTAGCCACCATATGACCCCAAATAGAGAATGGTTCTTTGATTTTAAAGAACTAAAAGGTGGAGTTGTCTACACAGCAAATAATTTCCCTCTTGACACACATGGGATTGGTTCAATTCGCTTGAGGAATCAGGATGGATCAATCAGAACCTTAACAGGTGTTCATTATGTGCCGGATTTAATGAGAAATCTCATCTCTGTGGGAACCTTAGAGTCAAAAGGTTTAGAAGTAAGAGCGAAGGATGAGATAATGAGGATTATCTCTGGAGCACTTATGATAATGAAGGGAATTCGAAAGAGAAATAATGTGTATTACTTTATGGGTAGTACAATTATTGGGACAGCAGCAGTAATAGCTTCTACTAATGATCAGGAGTCAGAAGCAACCAGGTTATGGCATATGCGTTTGGGGCATACTAGAGAAAAATCCTTGAAATTACTAACAAATCAAGGATTATTGAAAGGAGCACGGGCTTGCAAATTGAATTTTTGTGAGCATTGCATCAAAGGGAAGAAGACAAGGGTGAAATTTGGAACAGCAATCCATAATACTGAGGGTATTTTGGATTATGTGCATTCAGATGTATGGGGGCCTTCCAAGACAACTTCTTTGGGAGGAAAACACTATTATGTTACCTTTGTTGATGATTTTTCCCGAAGAGTTTGGGTGTATACGATGAAGATGAAGGATAAGGTGTTGGGAATTTTCCTTAAATGGAAAAAGATGATAGAGACTCAAACAGGTAGAAAAGTCAAACGTCTACGTACAGACAATGGTGGAGAGTTCAAAAATGATCCTTTTTTGAAAGTCTGTGAAGATGAAGGTATTGTCAGGCACTTCACCGTCAGAAATACACCACAACAGAATAGGGTGGCTGAGCGTATGAACCGGACATTGCTGGAGAAGGTTCGGTGTATGTTGTCCAATGCTGGGTTGGGCAAAGAATTTTGGGCTGAGGCTTTGGTATATGCTTGTCACCTTGTCAACCGTTTACCATCGACTGCTATTGGTGGTAAGACACCATTGGAGAAATGGTTTGAAAAACCTGCTATAGATTATGATTCCTTACATATATTTGGTTCCACTGCATATTATCATGTTAAGGAGTCAAAGCTGGATCCAAGAGCAAAGAAGATAATATTTATGGGGATCACATCTGGTGTAAAAGGCTATCGTCTTTGGTGTCCAGAGACAAAGAAAGTAATCTTTAGCAGGGATGTTACCTTTGATGAATCTACCATGTTGAGGAAGGTAACTGATGAACAGACAGATGGTACTCCACAGTAGGTGGAGGGTACTTCCAAACAGGTGGAGTTTGATAGTAACAGAATTGTCCCAGCAAATAAAGAAAATGATGATGACTCTCCTATGGTAGAAGAAGAGTCAAATGAAGAAGAGGTTCAAACCCAAGAACCTCCACAGCAACTTGAATCAATTGCACTAAGAAAAGGAAAGAGGACCATTAGACAACCTGCTCGTTATACTGATATGGTCTCTTCTGCATCACCAATTACAATCGATGATGTTCCTACCACTTTTAATGAAGCAGTTCAAAGTTCAGAACAGAAAAAGTGGAGGATCGCCATGAATGAAGAAATGCAATCCCTTCAAAAGAATCAGACATGGAAACTAGCTAGTCTTCCGCAGGGAAAGAAGGCAATTGGGTGCAAATGGGTATATGCAAAAAAAGATGGATTTCCTGACAAGAATAATGTTCGCTACAAAGCAAGATTGGTGGCTAAAGGCTACGCTCAGACAGAGGGAGTTGATTATAATGAAGTATTTTCTCCAGTTGTAAAGCATTCCTCCATCAGAATCTTGTTGGCTTTGGTAGCACAGTTGGATTTGGAACTAGTTCAGATGGATGTAAAAATTGCATTTTTACATGGAGACTTGGATGAGGAAATCTACATGACTCAGCCAGATGGATTCAAAGTTGCTGGAAAGGAAAAGATGGTATGCAAATTGGAAAAATTGCTATATGGATTGAAGCAATCTCCAAGACAGTGGTACAAGCGATTTGATAAGTTTATGATAGGGCAGAAGTATACGAGAAGCAAATATGATCATTGTGTGTATTTACGCAAGCTACAAGACGGATCCTATATATATCTTCTTCTTTATGTTGATGATATGTTGATAGCTTCCAAGAGTCAGACAAAAATTGAGAAATTAAAGACTCAATTGAACAGGGAATTTGAGATGAAGGATCTCGGTGAAGCAAAGAAGATTCTCGGCATGGAGATTTCAAGAGATAGGAAATTGGGGAGGCTTTGTTTGTCTTAGAAAGAATATTTGAGGAAGGTACTAAAATGTTTTGGCATGAATGAGAAGTCAAAACCAGTTAGTACACCACTTGCTCCTCATTTCAAGCTTAGTGCATCCATATCACCAAAGAATGATGCAGAACAGGAATACATGTCAAAAGTACCGTATGCAAGTGCTGTTGGTAGCTTGATGTATGCAATGGTGTGTACGAGGCCCGATATTTCACAAGCAGTTGGGGTTGTTAGCAAGTATATGCATGATCCTAGAAAGGAGCATTGGCAAGCTGTGAAATGGATTCTATGGTATATTCTGAACACTGTAGATGTTGGTTTGGTATTTCAGCAGGATAAGCAAGAAGGTCAGTACGTAGTTGGGTATTGTGATTCTGACTATGCAGGTGATTTGGACAAGCGTCGATCAACTACTGGTTATGTGTTTACTTTTGCAAAGGCACCAGTTAGTTGGAAGTCCACTTTACAGTCAACAGTGGCTTTGTCTACTACAGAGGCAGAGTATATGGCAGTTACAGAAGCTGTGAAGGAGGCAATTTAGCTTCAAGGGTTGCTTGGTGAACTGGGAATTGAACAGAAGCACATCAAAGTGCATTGTGATAGTCATAGTGCTATTCACTTAGCAAAGAACTAGGTTTATCATGCAAGGATGAAGCACATTGATGTTCAATATCACTTTGTATGAGAGATTCTGGAAGAAGGTGGAGTCATAATACAAAAGATTCGGACCACTGAGAATCCTGCTGATATGTTGACAAAAGTAGTTACAGCTATCAAGTTCCAACATTGTTTGGACTTGATTAATGTTATCAGAAATTGAAGTTTGGCGCTTCAAAGTGCTTTAGAAGACACTATTGAAGATTGAGAAAATTTGGTTGGGATTTGGAAATTCACCAAGGTGGAGATTTGTCGAATTTTAGCCATTTTGGCTTATTTTCCAAATCCCACATCGGTAAGATGTGGGAAATGGAAGGTTTGTTTAGGTTATAAAAGGAGCTTCCATTTCCTTTTGTAAAACATCCCACAATAGTCTTCCTTCCTATTTAGACAATTTGTATTCTTTCTCTCTCTTTTGTAATATTTTTTCAATTAGTGAAATATTATTTTGGTAGTATCTGAGGACGTAGGCAAAATTGGCCGAACCTCATTAAATTTTTGGTGTTTTCTTTATATTATTTTATGTCTATTTAATAGCTATTGTCAGGTATAGTTGTAGTGAATTATTATGCTATTAAAATTACTTGTATTGGTTAAATTCTGTCTAGGAAAGTAGTTTTTAAGTTGGACCGTTGTGACCTCACCACTTACCTGGGAATTTTTCATTTGGGTGATTTTTAGTTCAATCGTTCACACTCTAGTCACCTGGATAATAGTTCTCAAGGTGAATTTTGTTGTTATTGGTGAAAATTAACCCGAATTCCATAACAACTTCTCCTCCCATAATGTATATTCAAGGAATACATTTGGGCCTCTGCTACACTCTTCAAGGCATTAAACCAAAAACTTTTGAAGAGTTAGCAACATGAACACCTGACATGGAGATAAGTCTTACTAATACTTATGAAGATGATTTACCTTCTCAAAAACCAAACTTAAGACATAAAATCAAAATGACTACAAAGGGGGCAAAAGTCTTGATAAACTAACAATGAGCAATCCATGGTCAAAGGCACCGTACAAATCAAAGCCACAAAATTTTAGAAGAAGTCTAAGACCAAGTCTTATTTTTCGCAAAAGAGGATCAAAGATAAAGGATCTTCATTGAAAAAAAAAAAAAAAGAGGCAATATCCCTTCTTAGCTTTGATGTGCCAAGAATATTGGAAAATCTTATAAAAGCAAAGCTTATCAAGTTGTCCAAGGTGAAGCGGCCTGAAGAAGCTAATAGTGTCGAGAATTCCAATTTCGGCAAGTACCATCGGTTGACTAGTCATCTGGTAGAAAAGTGCTCGACTCTCAAAGACAAGATCATGAAGTTGCATGCAAAAAGAGATGTCATCTTCGATGAAGAAATCATATCTTCCAATTCAACTACAACCATACGTTTAACATTTTCAATTGCAACTCTGATAAGTTTGGGTCATTTTAACTAGTGAAGCCAAAGTTCATTCCTTCCTCGAGTAAAGTCTTGGGTTGGAAGCAAATTAAATATTTACCTTTTTCACTACTAACTGCTTATTGTCATTTGATTAAGGGCATCAATATGAAAAGGATGGAGTCCAATAATCCAAAGAGTGAAGAGCGGGTTCTTGTTACACGAAATCGAAATAAGAATCCTTTATAGCATAAATGATGCCAGATTGGTAAAAAATCAACAAATAAGTCAACCATGAAATATATTGAAGGAAAACCTACCTTAAGTGCTCATATGAATTTTGTAGAAAGTTGCAAATTCAACACAACAAATCATTATCAAAGAAAAACAACAATGACTTGAAGCACTACTCCCTATAAAGCTAAATAATGCTATTGGCCCATATGAGCTATTGTGAATGGTGCACTAAAAAAAAAAAAAATTTCGTAATGAACTATGCTTTAACTTCATACTTCTTGTGGAGGTATATAGGCAACTTGGCATTTTACCAAGTTCAGTAACATAAAAACATGTTCCCTTTTCTTTTCATCATGCACATTTAAATCTTTGTCATTTAAGATGACAAGCTAGAAATTGGTAGATGAAGTAGAAGATTTCCTGAAGAAGACCATCTAGGCGAAGATAGATTTCACATTTTAAAGCGGTAGAATCCAAATTGCAGTGGTAGAATTCAAATCTTGCAAGTGGTAAAATTCAAACTTTAAAATGCTACAAACCAAGGATGAAGTGGTAGATGCTAACCTTTGAAGTGGTAGAGTGCAAATTTTGAAATCATAGATTTCAAAGATGAAGCAGTAGATTCTAAAGATGAAGTGATAGCTCTCAAAATTTAAAGTTTTAGGATTTAAACTTCAAAATTGATAAGACAATCAAGCAAGAAGACCTTTAAAAAAAATCCTAACCTTGTTGTATGTTTAAACAAAATTCATTGAAAACCTTTTGCTTCATGTGATGTAAATGCTTACTGTCTCAATTGCTACAATACTTTTTAATGGATTAATCAACATTAGTTGACATTTCTATATCAGATATGTTTGGGACACTAAATTATGATGCATGAAAACTTTAATGGGCCTGCATTTCCATGTATTAGACACTCGAAAACTTTAGGAAACCTACTGATATTTCAAGCCTGTTTCTGCAATTTAAAAAATAAAAAAAAAAGAAAAAAAGAAAAAGAAACGTGTTTCCTTTTTGGAAATGTCTTTCTCATGGTTATGAGTCCTATAGACTTAGGGCGCTACAAGAAATTTGATCCTTTCTGTTTAAGCTTGTATTAGAGAAGGAAAAATGTATTGTATCTCCTATAAATCATCAAAAATATAAGGACCATACTGTTAACGCAAAAAATCACTTTGAAGAAATATTATTACATTAAATCACAACACTCTTCCTTCTTCAACAAAATCTCAAAAACACTCACAAGCTTTGCTTCTGATTTTTTCTGTTTTACTTGATGATACAATGCAAAGAGGGAGGGGGTATTTATACTAATTCTAACTCAATATAAACCACATAAACATATCTAACTTTCACCTAACTTATACCAAACTTACACCTAACACACATAATAACCATACACGTACAAACACAATTTTCAACAATCTAACCAACCCTTGACCTGTAATTCATCATGTGAAAAATATTAGAAGGTTCTTTGAGCTGGGCTTTAACATTTGGATTGAGTTTTAATTAAACTTGGGTTTTAAAACAAATTTATATTTTCAACACTCCCCTTTAAACTTGTTTTATGAGACCAAGCGAATTCCTTATCCTTGTAAAGTCTTCATATTTCAGTGGCTTGGTGAAAATATCAGCAATTTGATCATGTGACTTGACATACTTGATTTGTACATACTTTTTTGCAATGCATTCTCTAATGTAATGGAATTGAGTATCTATGTGCTTTGATCGATCATGAAACACTGGATTCTTTGCCAGAGCAATTGCTGATTTATTATCAACACCAATCTTTGTTGGTTCTTCTTGTGCCAAGTTCAGCTCCTTCAATAAGTTTCTTAGCCAGACTGCATGACAAATAGCTGAAGTTGCGGCTACATACTCAGCTTCACAAGTTGAGAGTGTGACGATTGGTTGTTTCTTTGACAACCATGTGAAAGCAGTATCTCCCATAAAGAATACAAATCCAGTAGTACTTCTTTGATTATCTATATCTCCACCCCAATCGCTATCACTATATCCAACAAGCTTGTGATCATTAGAAATTGAATATAACAAGCCATATTCAATTGTACCTTTCAGATAGCGAAGAATTCTCTTTGCAGCTTTAAAATGAGTGGTTGTTGGAGACTCCATATAGCGACTAACAAGTCCAACTGTATAGATTATGTCAGGCCTTATGCAAGTCAAGTAACGTAGACTTCCAACTAGACTTTTAAAAAGTGTTGGATCTACGCTTTCACCTTCTTCATGCTTGGTCAATTTGACTCCACATTCTACTGGAGTGGTGATTGGCTTACAATCTCCCATTTTAAATTTCTTAAGTATTTCTTGTGCATAACTTTGTTGGGAGATGAATATACCTTCATCCTTTTGCTTGACTTCAATACCAAGGTAATATGCCATGAGCCCAATGTCTGTCATCTCGAATTCTTTCATCATCACTTTCTTGAATTTATCAAACATGCTTGGGTTGTTTTCGGTGAAGATCAAATTATGAACATAAAGGCACACTATCAAAATATCTCTATCTTTGATTTTGACATATAGGGCGTGCTCATAGGGACATGTTCTGAACCCATTCTCTTGAAAATACTTGTCTATTTGACTATTCCGAGCTCTTGGTGCTTGTTTTAGCCCATAGAGAGCCTTCTTCAATTTTAACACCTTGTCCTCCTGGCCTTTGATTTCATAACCTGATGGTTGCTGAATGTAGACTTCTTCTTCAAGGACTCCATTTAGAAATGCAGATTTTACATCCATTTGATGTATTCTCCATTTGTTTTGAGCTGCTAGAGAAATGATTAGTCTAATTGTTTCTAGTCGTGCAACAGAAGCAAATACCTCATCGTAATCAATTCCAGCTTTCTGACTGTATCCTTTTGCAACTAGCCTCACCTTGTGCCTTTCAACCTCTCATTTGGCATTCTTCTTTGTTTTGAACACCCACTTTACACCAATTGGCTTATGACCTGTGGGAAGTGGAACAAGCTCCCATGTTTCGTTCTTCTCGATCGCCTTCATTTCTTCATCCATTGCATCTCTCCACTTCTTCTCCTTTGCAGCTTCTTAATAGCTTACTAGTTCACAATCAACAAATAGACAAAATAATGTAAGATTATCTTGTCGTTCAGTTTCTTTATAAAGATCTCGAAGACTCTTTGTACGTTCCATAGCTCTTTCTTCAAGACTATCACTTGATAAAGGTGAACCATCTCCACGGGTAGTTGATGTTGGCAAAGTCGGTGGTGTAGCAATCTCTTGCTAAACTTCTTCTGTTTGCTCAACTAGTGGTTGCTCATTTTCATCAAACAAAAGGAAATTGAAGTCATCTGTGGGAGATTAAATTCCCATTCGCCTTCTTCATCAAATATGACATCTCGGCTGATTACAATCTTCCCATTGTTTGGATTGTACAGCTTGTAGCCTTTTGAACTTGCATCATAGCCGATGAAGATGAATTTTTCACTTTTATCATCAAGCTTGGTTCTTCTTTCATCTGGTACATGAGCATGAGCTATGCTTCCGAATACTCTAAGGTGAGAAATACCGGGCTTTCTTCTGCTCCAGGCTTCTTGTGGTGTCTTTCCCCATACATTTTTTGTTAGAGATCGGTTGGATAGGTAGACTGCTGTAGCCACTGCTTCAACGTAAAACTCTTTTGGTAATTTCTTGCATTTGAGCATGCTTCGTGCCATGTCAAGGATAGTTCTGTTTTTCCTTTCTGCGACTCCATTTTGTTGGGGAGATCTTGGGACTGTCAATGGTCTTCGAATTTCATTTTGTTCACAGAATTCTTGAAACTCCTCAGAAGTGAATTCTCCTCCTCGATCAGATCTCATTGCTTTAATCTTTTGGCCACATTCATTCTCCACCATAGCTTTAAATTTCTTGAATATTTCGAAAACCTCTGATTTTTGCTTCAAAAAATATACCCAAGTTTTTCTTGAAAAATCATCAATAAAGAGAAGGAAATAGTTATTTTTACCAAACAAGCTTAGGTTGATCGGTCTACAAACATCTGTATGTATAAGCTCCAGTGGCTTTTTTGCTGTTAAGTCCGACAGTTTTGGAAAGCTTTTTCTGAATTGCTTCCTAAGTAAGCACCCTTCACAAAGTTGTTCAGGTTGATTGATGCTTGGTAATCCTCTCACCATGCTCTTCTTGGATAGAAGCTCCAATCCTCCAAAATTGAAATGCCCAAATCGAAGATGCCATAGCCATGATGCATCCTTGTAGCAAGCTTTCAAGCATTTTGCAACATCATTTTGTATGTTGATCACAAACATTCTATTATTTGTTATTGGCACTTTAGCTATTAGACTATTCTTGTCATCTTTTATAGAAAGATTGTCATTTTTCATGTGCATATCATAGCCTTTTTTCAATAATTGTCCAAGACTCAAGATGTTACTCCTCATGTTAGGCACATAGTAAATATTTGAAATAAATTGATGTCTTCCATCTTTTAAATGAATGAAAATGTTACCTCTCCCTTTTACTTCAATTTTAGAATCATCCGCAAATGAGACATTGCCACTTATAGATTCATCAAGTTCCATGAACATGCTTCTCTTTCCACACATGTGATTGCTTGCACCAGTGTCAAGATACCAAGAATTCTCTTGGCCGCCATCATTCTCTTTCTTTGCTAGGAAAAGAGTTGCCTTTTCTTCAATCTTCTCTTCCACGTAGTTGGACTTTTCTTCAACTTTTAAACTTTTACATTCTGAAGCATAATGACCATACTTGTGACAATTGTAGCATTGAATTTGAGATTTGTCATACCTCAAATTAGGATTTCCTCTTCCACGATCTCTTGTAGAACTTTCTCCTCTTTCATAGTTGTTGGAATTGTTGTTATAATTCCAACCTCATCCACGACCACGATTTCCTCCTCGTCCTCGAGCTCTACCTCTACCTTGGCCATGTTGATTGACTTGGCTTTCATTTTTCTCCTCCTTAAGTTGCATCTTGAGGAGTTGTTTAGTGATTCCATGTTTCTTCTTGTGCTTTTCTTCATAGGCTTGTAATGAACCTAGAAGTTCTTAAATCTTCATCTCCTCCAAGTCTTTTGTCTCTTCTATTGTCACAACAATATTCTCGAACTTTGGATCAAGTGAGCGGAGTATCTTTTTTATGATTCTCACATTTTCTAAATTTTCACCATTTCTTTTTAATTGATTTGAAACGGCCAAAACTTGAGAAAAGTAATCAGAAACTGACTCACCTCCTTTCATGTGCAAGGATTCAAACTCTCCTCTTAAAGTTTGAAGTCGTACCTTCTTCACTTTCTCTTCTCCTTTGTAGGATGTTTAAAGCTTTTCCCATGCTTGTTTAGCAGATTTTGCATCTGAAATCTTCTTCAAGCCATCATCATCTAAGGCTTGATAGATTAGGTAGAGAGCTTTCTTGTCTCTCTTTCTTGAATCTTTCAAAATTGTCTTTTGATCTTGCATAAGACCATCTTCATTTTCTGTCTCATTATAACCTTTCTCTATGATATCCAAAACATCGTGTGCACCAAGGAGAGCCTTCATCTTGATACTCCAATTATCGTAGTAGTTGTTGTTGAGTGTTGGTACTTGGAATGATGCCACATTATTTGCCATATCTCCAAATCTAGAAAGAATTTGCAAAATCCGATTACATGAATGGCTCCGAAATGCCGAAAAACTTTAAGATGGACTTAGTCACAAAAAGTCAAATTTTGGTCAAAGGTCAAAGTCAACTGTTGAAATGGTCAACAGTCAACGACTCAATCACTGGCTTGGCGGCTTGGTCAAACGGCTCAGTCAACAGCTTGGTCAAACAACTTGACGGCTTAACTCGGTCTGATTCAGTTCAACTCAGTATCTTGACTCAGATCAACTCAGTGAGTCAACTCAATTATCTGGGTAGCAAACTTTCGGCAACGATTGGCGACACGTCCGACATCTGATTGGGCTGATTCTAGTGGCGTTGGATTCTTCTCTCCGAGAGCTTCAATTTGATATCTTATATGCCTATGTTTGGCTCTGATACCACTTTGTTAACACAAAAACTCACTTTGAAGAAATATTATTACATTAAATCACAACACTCTTTCTTCTTCAACAAAATCTCAAAAACACTCACAAGCTTTGCTTCTGATTTTTTCTGTTTTACTTGATGATACAATGCAAAGAGGGAGGGGGTATTTATACTAATTCTAGCTCAATATAAACCACATAAACATATCTAACTTTCACCTAACTTGTACCAAACTTACACCTAACACACATAATAACCATACACGTACAAACATAATTTTTAACAATCTAACCAACCCTTGACCTGTAATTCATCATGTGAAAAATATTAGAAGGTTCTTTGAGCTGGGCTTTAACATTTAGATTGAGTTTTAATTAAACTTGGGTTTTAAAACAAGTTTATATTTTCAACACATACATAATACAAAGCTGGTGCCGTGAACAGCTATAATAGAATTATAATACATATCCACTACAACTATAATAATAAGAATAGGTTGCTGATATACTAATCACTGATCAGCTCCCTGCAAACCCATGCACATTTCAAAGCTGAAGTTGATTTCGTAATGAAAGAAAGCGAGACAATGGTAGGGGTTTGGTAAATATATCGGCAAGCTGGTCTGTTGTAATAAAAAATGAACTTCAATGAAGCCTTGAGCTACTTGTTCCCTCGCAAAGGGATAGTCTACCTCAATGTGTTTAGTTCTAGCATGAAAAACTGGATTCAGACTCAAATAGATGGCACCAATGTTATCACACCATAGAGTTAGACTTTGATTTTGGGCAACCAATTTCATTTAACAGGGATTTAAGCCACAATAGTTATGATGTAGCATTTGCTATAGCCTTATATTCACTTTCAGTGGATGACCTTGCTATGGTGGGTTACTTTTTAGAAAGCCAAGATATGAGAGAGGAACCACGAAATATGCCATAGCCACTTGTAGAGCATCAGTCATCTGGATCTCCTCCCCAATCACTATCACCATAACATGCATGCCAAAGTAAAATATGAGTTTACGGGATAAAACAACCCAAGAGCTTATATGCCTTTTAGATACCTCAACAACATTTTCAAGGCTTTCCAATTAATATCAGTTGGAGAGTGCATAAATTGGCAAATTACACTGTAAGTTATATCCAATCTTCCTCTAATCATCACCATTAAGCAACAACTCACCTGCATTTTTATTCAAGATAGGTAAAGACACCATAGGAGTGGCACAAGAATTATAGTCAAGCATACCATTCTTCTCTTGAAGGTCTAGGATATATTTGCTTTGGGATATAGTAGTGCCAGATGGTTGAACATCAACCTCTATAGCTAAGAAATAATGTAAAACACTGTGTCTCAAATTGGAAATTCAAATTGTAGCTTTAAAAACAAGATTATCACTAAACCTTATAATTATAATGTCATCCACATACAGTAAAACAAATACTACTAGATCGTTTTCTCAAAATATGAAGAGAGAAGTGTCAGATTTGGATGAAACAAATTTGAGTGTGTGTGAGAACTTGGTTAGGCACGAAAACCAGGCTCATAGAGCTTGCTTGAGACGGTATAAGGACTCGTTCAATTTAACATAAGAAGGATTAGTCTCACTTACAAAACCCTTTGGTTGAGCCATATAAATTGTCTCTTCTAGGTGCCCATGCAGAAAAGCATTAGAGACATCTAATTGTCTTAGTTTCCATTTATTCATGGTTGCAAGAGCCAAAATTAGCTGAATGGTAGTGGCTTTGATCGTCGGGCTGAAAGTCCCTTTGTAATCAATGCCTAAAAGTTGAGTAAAACATTTAGCCACCAAGCGTGCTTTATATCACTCAACACTTCCATCTTTATTCCTTTTAATCCTGTAGACCTATTTGTTATCAATAACATTAGCATCATTAGGTTTTGGAACAAGTGACCATGTGGAATTTATCAAGAAGATCTTCATCTCCTCGGAAATTGCCTTTTGCCATTTAGAATATCTAATAGCTTGACTAAAAGTCTGTGGTTCTTGTTCCTTAAAATTGATATTTTGCTTTTTTTTGAAGAATAACCAAGGCCTATTTATGATTCAAGTGTTGGGTTTTGAGAATAGTAGAAGGACACATGGCCATATGGTGAGTGTGAACAGGTGTTGTAGTGGAATTAGCTAGCTTCTTTGGTTGTGTTTTTGGTGGAGCATATTGTGTTAAATCAACAACCAATTGAAGACCAAGTGGTGAAGATGTGGAGGCGTTAGGTTGAGGTGATGTGGGGTAGTGGTGTACAACTAATGGAGAGGTTGTTTGAGCTGGTTGATGTCGAGCTGCTATGGTATTATGGTTCGATATTCGGGTAATAGATGGGTTAGTCATTGTTAATGGTTTAGATAGGCTTTGTGGGTTAGACAATTGAGTACATGGAAAGTCTAAATCATGACAAGTAGTAGAATGGGATGATAATGTGGGCTGAGAGAAATTTTATGGTGAATTTGTAGGTAAATTAGGTGCTGAGAAAGTGAGTTGTCAGATTAGTGAAGGAGAGGGCTAGTCGATAACGTGCTAGTTAGTAAGGAAGAAATACCTGGTGTTGTAGCCAGTGGTGGAGGGAGCTATAATGTGAGTCATGGTTATGAAGCAAACTCATTTGAAGATTAGACATTTTGCATTCTAGACTGAAAAGGGAATATGGATTGATAAAAAATAACATGTTTTGCTATATATGTCTTATCAATTTCTAAATCTAGGCAATTATATCCTGCATGATTTTGAGCCAAACCTAAATACACATATTGTTTACTATGACAATTGAATTTATTAGTGTTATATGGCTGTAGATATGGGTAAATGGCACATCCAAAAATCTTGGTTTCATTGTATTTAGGACTTATGTTGTGCAATTTTTCAAAAGGACTTTTTTGCAGTAAAATGAGAGTTGGATGAAAGTTTATTAATGGCATTGCACTTGAAAAGGCATAAGACTAATATTGAAAAGGGATTTTTGCATGTGCCATTAGTGTCAAACTAGTATTTACAATATGGCAAATCTTACATTCTAAAAGACCATTTTGCTCATATGTGTATGGGTAGGAAATGCGATGAACAATGCCATGTTGCTTAAAATACTAATGCAATTTTTGATACTTCCCACCCCAATCAGAATGAAAAGCCTTAATGCAAGTATTAAATTGATGTTTAACCATAGATTCAAATTCAAGAAAGGTATTGAACACATCACTTTTGTTTTTCAAAAAATAAATCCATATGAAATGAGTAAAATCATTAACAAACAAAACAAAATACTTGACCAAGACTTGAAACAATTGGAGCTGGACCCATACATCTGAATGAACAATTTGAAAAGGAAAACTACGTGTGTGTTCAATAGATGCAATAGATAAACAAGCTAACTTGCCTAACCTACATGAAGAACAACTTGCAATATCTGAAAAACTAGAAGAGTTTGAAACTGCTAAATTATTTTTGTACATGATAGAAAAAATAGTTCTTTTGTTCGAATGACCAAGATCTGCATTCTAGTCTATAGGCAAATTTGCTTCAGCAACAAGATCAGTTTTCGAATTGGATGTTGGCATCACATACAATTCATCCTTATTCTAGCTGTGCAACAGGGTTGCCTTGGTCACTTGATCCTTAATTAATAAAAAATTCAATAATCCAAAATTCAAAGAAACAACAATTGTCAGTGGTAAATTTTTGATCTAAAAATAGTGGTTTTGTAATTTTAGGAACATGAAGCACATTTTAAAGTCAAAATAGCGTATTAAAGAAGGGTAAAAGGCATTACTAGAATGAGTAATTAGAACTCCTTGACCATTCCCCACAATTACTCGATCCATCCCACTATATGGTGCAATGTTGTAGGGAACATTTGGATATGTAGTCATATGGTGGATTGCACTTGTGTCTGGATGCCAAGCACTACAATTAGGAACCATAGAAGTAATAGGCGATATGGAGGAATGTAGAGGCACTGATGGTGCTTGAGCTTATGGCGAGTAGGGTAATTGTGGCACCATAACAACATTAGCTTGTGGTAGATAGTTTTGAGACTGTTGCGTAAGAGCATATCTTCATCTGCAATGATTAGCAATGTGATTACAATAGCCACATATTTGGCAAGGCCCACTTTGTTGTCAATTTCCTCCTGTAAATCAATTGTCAACAGCTGAATAAGAATTATTGTTGGAATGAAGATAGGTGGTGGCCTGAGAGCTTGACTGAACTAGTCGAGTTTGGTGAGTAACAATATTGGCAACTGGCACTTCCTGCATGTTTTTCAATAAAATATTATGAGCTAAGAGTTGACCATGGGGTTCTTGAAATATAATAGGTTCTGGCCACTGATTTGATGCAGTGATTAGGCCATGAAATTCAAGTCAAATATTCCGATAAATAATGGCATTGAATTTAGCATTGGATAGGACACGACCGGCAACTGCGAGTTCATCCATGAAGCTTTTCACTTGCTGAAGATATTGAGAAACTGATAAATCATTACACTTCAACTATTGAAGCTTAATATTTAATTGCAATTCTCGGTTCTGAGATTCAGAACCAAAGGCACTTTCTAGTGCTCTCTAGGTTGAATACGACGTCATCATACCAATTATATAAGGAAAAACTTCTTCGGTAAGAGATGAGAGTATCCAAGAGAGAAGTAACTAATCCTTGGAGAACCATTCATCATAGTTGGGGTTGGATATGGTATTATTGGAATCGATTTCAAAAGGAATAACCAAAGGAGGGGCTGGTTGGGTTCCATCAATGAAGCCATTGAGTCTGTGATAATTTAAGAGTGGAAAAAATTATGTTTTCCATATGAGATAGTTTCGGGTTGAAACCTTGATTGAAAGGGTATGGTTTGTGGTTGGAATAGCAAAAGCAATGGTTAAGGCGGCAGTGGTTCTGGTATAAGCTGGCTTGCCATGGTACTCTGATGCCATGTTTAAGTTTGTATTAAAGAAGGAAAGATGTATTATATCTCTTATATATCATAAAAAATGTAAGCACCATACACACACACACACACATATATATATATATATATATAAATAAAGCTAGTGCCATGTACAGCTATAATAGAATTATAATACATATCCACTACAACTATAATAATGTGTACAGCTTATGATAAGAATAGGTTGCTAATATACTTATTGCTTATCACTTTCAAGATTCATTTATTTCCAGAGCTATCTTCAACTTCCAAAGAGTAGCCTTATATTGCCAGAGTTTTTTCTTTTTAATTTCTTCTCTATTTTCTTATTGATTGTTGTTCCATTTCTAATTTCTAGCTATTTATAATTGTGCTCAGTAAATTGATAAGTTTTATTCTTTATTACTAGTATTCAATGATTATTTCTCTTTTGAATTGATATGTGAAAGTTTAAATTATCACTGGGTATTTTCTTTTGGCAACTAACCATTTTATTTTTATGGCATCACACCATGGAATGTAGAGAAACATAATATTAGGTGTTGTAATATGCATTGTCTTAGTGTTACTATATGCATTGCTAATGTAACAATAATGATGTGATAAAAGATCTTTATTCTTACGTGCTTAATAAACAGTAGCAAATCTCCCATATTTTTATTTTAGAAATTGATCCAACAGCATGATTGAAATTTGGAAAGTTGGAGCTCATACACTTTTCATTAAAAAAATTGCAAAAATTTGTCCTGGATATTAATCAATTACTATGACTTAAATTTTATTTTCAATTTATCCTTTTGTCTTGGGATTTTCAAAATTAATGAGGGATCAAAGCCCCTATTTTTAAGAAGATAAATGGTAGGATTAAACTATAGATAATCAATATTAATAAATACAAAAGCTGTGTTTTATTAATTATATTTTTAGCTTTACACTGTGCAATTTTTTTTTTCTTTCACATAGCTTTATATAATTAATGGGATCATTTTAATTGTTTTGATTATTATTAGTATTTGTATAATCGCATTTAGGTTTTATAATATCTTGCTAAATTTCAAAGATAGTATTGTGAGGCATTGTTCGAACATTGGTCCGATCTGCTAGAGGGTCGAGTGTTCATTTGGGTTTAGACTTATGATAAAACCTTCGGTTCTGATTGATTGATTTTGAATTTGATTTTATGAGTTATCATCTTAATTTTATTTAGTTGGAAAAATATTAAGGAAAAACCTAAATTAACTCTAGTTCATTAATTTTACAATTAATTTACCCAAAGATAAGAATTATTGGTCTTCGAATCAAATTGAGCTCGAAGACTAAGTTTTTAGTTAAATATTCTAAGTTTGACACTTAAATTTAATTTGACTTAGAAAATTAATTTCATGAATGGCATTTATAAGATGAAAAATAATTAAATGTATGAACATGGCATCGTATGAATGCATGGTGCATAGAAAATTAATGAAATGATTAAAGCAAATATTTACAAATTAAGAAAAGTGTTCCCTCTAATTCTTATGGATTTAGTGGAACCACATAATACTCTTTAATTCCAAAAAAAAATAAGTAATTGATTATAACTGAAAGCAAAAAAAAAAATGAAATTAATTTTAAGATTGGATTTGAGATTTGGATTTAAATTCTAAACATGCTTATATGTAATACCCAAGGTCTCCATAGCTCATCAGAGTTATAATAATACCATAAAATATAAATTTTGGGTATAGTATCAATGACATAGTGATAGGATGACAGAAACTCTTGTTGATGCTAAATGCTTGAGTGTGTACATTTATGAGATAGGAATATTTATTGTATGTTTTATTGAATTAATTTTAGGCAATATGGCTTAGTTTAGGCTTAATATGATATGGGAAGGTAAGATTTAAAATGCTAAGTGAAAAGGAAAGGAAAAAGTTACGAAAAATTTTTAAGTTCGGGAAACGTTTCGGGTGGGCTTGTTGATGGGCTTTCGGACTCAAAACCCAAGCCCATAGAGTGGCCGGCCCTAAGGCCTCAAATGTTGGTGGAATATGACTAAAGAATGGTTAGAACAAGTTAATTAGGGGTTAGGATGAGAAAGGAATTAGGTTAGCCATATTTGTTGACTTATGCCAACTTTACACCTAAGCTTCCTACTTTTCCATCACCATGATTATGTTCACTTTGGTGATGATGGTGTTCATTATTTTGATGCTTAGTCACCATACACCTAAGGGCGATCTCAACCATCCATCTTGATCAATCTTAGCCCTCCATTTCAAGTAAAAATATGACCATTGATTTTGTGTGATCAAATCACCACCATTGATTTTATTTGTATATAAAATAAAATTGTGTTAAACCATTTCATTTGTAACCTACACCAAAAATTCACCCCCATCAAAGACCAAAAAACCTCCCAACTCATTCTTCAACTTAGAGCTAAATTTGAAGCATTTCAAGGTGAGATTTATTGCTTAAATAATTCCTTTCTTTCTTTAGCTTAAGTATGATAAATTGTTAGCAATTATTCCTTTTCTTTTAATCTCTATGATTGGATTTTGGTGGAATGATTTGAAGGAGAGTTAGTTTGGCATGTTAAGTGATGAAATATGAGAATTGGGGTTAAGGATTTGGAGTTTAATAGGTGAATAATAACAAGGGAAGCATGAAAGATCAATAAGGAAGAATGTTACATAAGGTTCGGCCAAACTAGGATTTTTAGGGGAAGTGTCCAAAATTTTTTTTAACGATATCTAAGGTTATTTGGGATGTTGAAAAGTGGTTTAAAAATGTAAAATTTGAATTTAGAGATTTTATTCAAAAATTAAAATTCTTGAAGGCATAATGCATGATATAAGGAAAGTATGTAATATGAAGTGTAGTTTAATGTTTGATTGTTGTGGTAGGCTTTGCATGGCATTAATTTCATCTTGGCAAGATCAATTTGAGATTTGATTGAGAAAATTTGGGTTTTCCCCAAATCATCCCAATTTGGTAAAGTTAGGATTTATGGGAATTGAAAGAGATTAGTTTCAATTGGTAGATGAATGTTGATTGTTTGAGTATTAGTTTGATAAACATAAAATTTAATTAAGGAATTAGGAAGGAAAAAGGGACCTAATTGTTTTAATGAAAGGATTTGGACAACATGGGATTTTGGAATAAAGTGAGTAAATAATTAATGTGTTTATGTATGTATTGCTTAATGTATTGGAATATGTTTTGGTGATTAGTAGTAGGAAGTTAATGTTAAGTTGAGTTAGAATGAGATTAGTAAGTTAAAAGAGTAGGAATTAATGTATGATTATTTGGGTATATTTGTAGAATCGAAAGGCAAAGGCATTGCTCGGGATACCGAGGAGCCTCGTTATAATCTGCACTAGAACTATCGGTATAGGAGCTAAGGAGCAAAAGGTGAGTACTTAATAATATAATATTCCTTGTTCCATATACTTGAACCTTTATTATTCCAACCTTAATGGTTGAATTGTTTCTATGCCTTGAAAAGTTGAATGGCTCATTGATATTCCAAAATCTTGATTTCTTGAGAAGCTTAATCTGCTTATTGAATATTGAACCGTTGATATAATACTTCCTTGATTATTGAGCCAAAGTGAACCAAACATTTCTTTATGGCACTTGGCCAAATGAGTCTATATTGTTTGATCTTATAATATGATTAATAATGAGAACCCAATTGATATTATATATTATCCATTGTAATATTACATTTCTTGTGCTTTAAGTATAAGCCTAAATGTTGGATCACTTTCCTAATTAAAATGCATTGCAATTCTTTGGCATGCATGATATGTTTTACCAATTATTGAATTAAATATCCCTTATGGCACTTGGCCAAATGAGCCTTATTGCTTCATTTCCTAATATGATCAATGATGGAAAATTTGATTATTTATTGATATATTATCCATTGAAGTATTTCATGGATGGAAAGGAAAAATGTTTTAATGATATCGTGGCAAGCAGAATACCCCTCTGATGTGGGGCAATACATCAGACATTGTGCACAATGGTAATGAACCTGCAGATAGGGTAAAGAGTATCCGAACCCTAGCTGGGAAGGGTTTATGGCCCCCAGTACGTGCGACCCGATCAGTTGTACGTGTGACTAGCCGCCACTCAAGTGATAATGATAATGTGGAAAACACACCGTTTCCATAAAGGAAATATTCTGCTAAAAATGCAATAATTACTGTATATGGAAAACTATTCCATAAGAATGATTTTTATTCGTTTCACTTCATTGTTATAAGAAATTATCACTAAACCACCTACCACTTGCTTACTTCATACAGTTTTATTATGTACTCACTGAGCTCTGTCTCATATTTTAGTGGTTTAAACTTTTCAGGTACAGTCAATGAGTTAGCAAAGTAAAAGTCCCAAGCCCATCCTTCGCTTGGAAACTGTTTTGATAAGTTTCGATGTTGTAGGTAGAGCTCCATGGTTATTGAAAGCTATAAGGTCCATATGTAACATGAATGGTTATTAATGGGTTAGCATTAATATGTTAAAGGATGTTTGTATAATATGATTTGTATCATAACTGTTATTGTCATTATATATGAACTATTGAACGTTGAGTTAATGACATGAAAGGAAACTTTAAAGGTTTTACAAGTTATATGTGTAAATGATATTATAAGTGGAAATGATAGCAAGTAATGGGTATTAAGGAAATATGATTAGGCTACGGTCTTGGGATATGGTTCAATGTAATGAATGTCAATTGATTATGAGTGGAATGGGTTCTACGGGTTTTGGTGCCCTTATGGCTACCCATGCCCTAGGACTGTTGCGGCTCAAAAGGTGGGTCGTGACATTATATATCTCATTGAATGGGGATCAAAACTTATGTAGTTCATTACACGATTAAGTGGAGGAGTTTATGGGTTGATTTGATTTGAGTTTTAGAGAAAAAGATTGATATCTTTGCTTTTAGAGGGTGAAAAGTTTTACTGGACCGAAATTTTATTTTATCGAGATCGGGTGATTAGATTGATTGAGGGATTAATTAATTAAT
This sequence comes from Reutealis trisperma, assembly GCA_947687605.1. NCBI lineage: Eukaryota > Viridiplantae > Streptophyta > Magnoliopsida > Malpighiales > Euphorbiaceae > Reutealis > Reutealis trisperma. The sequence goes on from CANTUT010000888.1 coordinate 414,412, forward strand.
TAAAATAATTAATTAACTAATTAATGTGATGAAATGGATGGATAAATTAATTAATAAAATGATTAATTATTCAATTGGATGAAGGGTGGATTAAAAAAAGGATAAATTTGATTAATTAATTAATTAATTAATTTAGTGATTATTTTAATTAAAAAAAGAGTTATAGTTAATTAAAAAATTAATTAACTTAGTTAGGGTGAGATAATTAATTGATTAAAAAGATTAATTAATTAATTAATAAGAGAGTGATTGGAGGGGTAAGAAGAGAGGAATTTGAGGATAGTAATCTACTCAAATTCGAGTAAAGAGAAATTAGAAATGGAGGGGGTATTTATAGGAAAAGTGGGTGAGAGTGGTTTAGAAATTGAAAAAGTGAAAAAACCAAAAGGATAGGGCTAAAAAGGGGTTAAAAATAAGGTTAAAAGGGTCAAAATGGACATTTTAACATAGAAAGGGAGACCATGGGCGTAGATCCGTGTAGAACCTAGTGCGAATCCATGCTAGTTCTGCGCAGATCCATGTCATGCTGGCACGATGGCACAGATCTGCACTCGACTCCACCTTTTTTTTTTTTTTTTTTTTTAATTTTTTTATAGAGATTGGTTGGTTTGAAATTTAGGAAATTTAGATATCTCATAGTAATATAATTGAAGGTTAAAAAATGTTCTTTTGGGAGTGTTACCCACAAACTCTCACCTGCTAATTGGCTAGCAGGACTATCATAATGACTCTGCATAGCACATTAAATTTAGTAGGTGCCAAAGTGTGATTAGATGATTAGGGTGAAAAATTGAGGATTCATAGCTAATTTGCACCCTTAGAATTTGACTGCAGCTTGACACTTGCTAAGATTAGTGTGCTACGCAGAGCCAGTATGGTGACCCCACTAATTGGGGTCAAGGGGCACTGCCCAGTTGAAAAAAATAAATTTCCTCAAACTTGCACCTTTATATGACCGACCCTTGATTACAAACCCATATAATCAAACTGGGCCCAAATCAGATAAAAAATTGATGAGAACGGGCCAGAAAATGAGGTGCAGCAACCTACAGGCCAGCTGCAGTTATTATAACCACCGCTGAGGTTGTCGTAGCTTTTCTTATGACAGCCAATGCCACAACCCTTGATTAGTCACCACAATGCTTTTTTCCTAATCTCACACTAAAAATTCAATATTTTAAGTCCCCAGACTCCCTTATAAATACCTTGTATCTTTTGAAAACTTCTAGATACAATTACATATCTTTATACTCTCTCTAAGGCTTTCTAAACCATAATTATAAGCCTCTTAATCATCAAAACCCTCTTTCTAAACCTCCTAATCTCTAAAACCCCATTCCAAAACCTTTTTCATCACGTAAAATCTTATTCATAAGTCTCCTAATCAACTTAAACCTATTTTTAAGCCTCCTAATAAAGAAAATGGGCAATTGAAGTTCTTTTTTTCAAAGGGAATTCATGATATTCAAGCAAGGGTGATCCAAAGTCCTTCTTTCAAAAAGAGTTTGCATTATCCAAGAGTCCTTCTTTCAAAAGGAGTGCTCATGCTATCTCTAAGCTAAAGTGGAACTTATATATGGTGTCAGGCTCACGCCTTACATTCCTCATTGCCAAAAGCCAAAGGTAAAAGTTCTTTTCTTTTCAATTCTAATTTCAAGATCTAAATCTAAAAAGATCTAATTTTTGTTAATTAAAATCTGACCTAATTAACAAATCTCTAAGCCTTTAAAATCAATCAAAACATGATAACAAAGGCAATGACTTAAAAAAACCCTCCTTTGTAAGAAGGAAGAACTACATGGGGTTTGATTCTCATTTAAAGGGATACGTAGGCATGCCAACTCTAAGGCATCAAATCAGCTAAAATTAACAACTTCTTCTTTCTATCACTTTTTTTACATAGTTTAGGGTCAAAATTGCTTTTCTTAAATGAAAGTCGAAACTTTGGTTCTCTTACAAATATTTTATTACTTTTTCTTACTTTAGTTGTCTAGATTATATTCAGGGAATGTGTCCTTTTCCTAAAACCCATAAGAGCTAAAGGAAAGATTTCCTGATTTTGACATTTTGACTTGTAATAATTTTAAGTAGTTTTCCTTTATTTTTCACATTATATTATTGTCATTATCTCATATTTGCCATGTATTGCACGAGTAATATTTGTTTCATGCATCATGTTATATCTGTTTATGCATACATAAAAACTTGTTTTTTATAAAAACTATTTTGTATTTAAGCCAAACTAATGTCTCGCATTATTTTAACCAAAACCTAGTCCCCAAGCCCTCTTTAGTCATTTAAGACTAGTGCTTTTCCATGAGATAAATAGTATAATTTTGGAGTCAATTAAATTGGATTTTTCCTTTAATTTTCCCAACTAAAATAAATAAAATTAAAGTGGCAACTCCTTTTGCAAATTACAATTTACAAAATGTAATTTTCTGAACTAATAGCGGGTTCTAATCGTGATGTTTCAACCAAAGAGCATTTTGATTCCCTTTAGAAGATAGGACCAGTGCTCGGGCGAGGTCTCATAGTTGGCAACTCCACTGGGGAACTCCAAAAATTCTTTTTTAAAATAAAAGATGAAAGTGGACTACTCTTAGTATAATAAAAAGTTTGGCTTTTTAGTACAAAATAGCTTTTCATGCATCAATAAATCGGGCTCCTTGTCCAAAACCCTAGTTTCTTAGGAAAACAAAGGATTGAACGTAACATCGAGGGGGCAACCTTCCTTAGGTCTGCTTGTCAATAGTGAAATCATATAGCTCATGACATATCCTCTGATCATTTTAGAGGTGTAACCAGTATGCAAGTACTGTTGGACCCATGCAAGACTTCTTGACTCATATGTGGTTAGGTATATCACATCTCTAATGTGACAGGTTCCCTTTCAAGCTACCCTTACCCTTTCGTGTAATGACTCATAGTACCTTCCTTTAGGATTGTATGCACCATAATACTAAACTTGATATGTCATTATCATGAAAACTTTCCATTCATGCATACATGTATGCATAGCTTGAACCTTATGAAGAGTCAAAAACCTATCCAAACATCTTCACACCCAAAACCCATGATCCACCTAAACCCATAGTTAAAACCCAAAACTCATGGTGCACCTGAACCCATGGTCAAAACCCAAAACTCATGGTTCACCTAAACCCATGGTTCAGTCCTATCCAAACCCATGTCAAACTTATGGTAAAAATAAACCCATCTATGGTACCTTCATCCTTATCCATAATCCTTATCCAAACTAAACACTGACTTAGCTCTATTCTTTATAACCGTTATACAAGCTAAACATTGACCTAGCTTTCATCTTTCACAATTCTTACCCAAGCTAAACACTGAGCTAGCTTTCATCTTTCATAATTCTTACCCAAGCTAAACATTGATCTTACTTTATCCTCAACAATCCTTACCAAAGCTAAATACTGATCTAGCTTCATTCTTATCAACAATCCTTTCTAAAGCTAAATACTGACCTAGCTTCATTTTTATCCACAATCCTTATCCAAACTAAATGCTGGCTTGATTTCATTTTTTATAGTACTGTCCAAACCTATGACCCATCTAAGCCCATCAAACCTATTATCTAACTATCACCAAATCCATGGTCCACCTAACATCCAAATCCATGGTACATCCATAACCCAATAACAAAACCCATGGCCACTTTTTCTGTAAGCCCATGGTAAATCATTCACAAATCGCAGTCTTAATTACTCGAGGCTAAACTCTGGCCTACCTTCCAAACTACTCTTTGGTTCCTTAAGGCTAAAATTTGACCTAGCCACTTAAAGCTAAATTCTAACTTGGCTACTCAAAGCTAAATTCTAACCTAGCCACTCAAAGCTAAAATCATATCTAGCCACTCAAAGCTAATTGCCAACCTAGTTTCCAAAGCTAAAATCTGACCTAGCTCCCCTAGCTAATATCATACACCTCTATCCTTATCTTTATCCATACACTATCAACCTAACCACAAGACACTGTCATCCATTACCATTAAACCCAAGGTCTTTGGTTCGTCATACCCCATAACCATTTTTTCCTAAGCTTAATACTAACTTAGCTCTTTTTCCCTTTCATAAGGTTCTAAGATATCTAATGGATTCGACAATGATATCATGGATGAGCTTCTAGTCAAGCTATTAAAGTAACAAGAAGAGATGTTCAAGAGACAAGCAGCCCAAAGTCAGTTCCAATTGTAGGCCCAAAGGGAGACCGTACTAAATGATATCTAAGACATGCTAAGTCGAGCTAGCATAAACCAAACCCCAAGTCCAACATTTCAAGATCCACTCAACCTGGACCAAAATCTGAGCACAGTTCAGGCCCATGCTTTTACTTCCTCTACCAAGCCAACCTTTGAAACCATACTCCTACAATCACTTCCCTCACCTTATATCCTCCAAACAAACACTCACTCCCATTTAGCACCCACTAAACAACCACAAATTACCTCATTTCCTATAGATCCTTCCCAAAAGAGGGAAGCCATACATAATCCTAGGCTTGAGGTCTTCCTAATCAAACTAGAAGCCATGGAAAAGTTAGTAAAAACTCTAAAAAAGAGGGAAGGCATGATTTTTACAAGTTCATTAAGCCTCATCTCTAATGCTTGATTACCACCAAAGTTCAAGATGCCGAATTTAGACAAATTTGATGGTACTACTTATCCCAAAATCCATTTAAAGAAGTATGAAGGGGCAATGCATCCCCTTAGTATTAACAATTAGCTCCTTGCTCAACTCTTTTAGCAAAGCCTTACTGATGCTGCCCTAAAATGGTTTACTAACTTGGATGACACCGAAAAACAGACTTGGGAGGACATTTGTAATGCATTTGTCGAACAATACCACTATAATATTGAAGTGGACATTACAAGAAGGGATTTAGAAAGCACTAAGTAGCTTTTGAATGATACCTTCTCTGCATTCCTTACAAAGTAGAGGGCCAAAGTTGCTCTAATGATAAATAGGCCAACTGAGAAAGAACAATTGGATATCCTCGTTAAGAATTTGCTTCCAAACTATCGAGATCCTTTGTTAACATAATACCTACCCACTTTCAAAGCTTTGATTGCAATTGCATCCAAGGTTAAAGATCACCTTCAGAGCAAATCAAAGATTGCCACCATTGACTTGGACATTGAAGAAAAACTTGAACCCAACATTGAAGAGTTTGACTTTAGCTAAACCTGACTTGTCTAGAATCAATCTAAGACCTCATTAGTAATAAATGCCTCTTTTACCCATCAACCTTTCAAGCCACCTAGTTGTGAACCCTTAATTTTGCACCCTCCAGTATGCGTTCAAACTTTAGAAGTACTTAAACTCGATGAACAAACCTTTAAAAGCCATAAACTCTCAAAATGGGAAAAAATCAAAATATTTCTTTTTGGCATTTAAACCCTTTCAAATTATCCAGGATTGAGTAACGAATACAATGTAACTGGAATCATGTAAAAGGGACGAGAAAGGAGCGAGAACGGGTGAAAATGAGCGAAAGTGAGGCCAGCTGCTGCACAGCCCTATGTGGTTGCTGCATAGGCCTGTGCAGTACCACATAGCCTTACGCGGTTGCTGCATAGACCTGTGCAGCACCGCACAGCCCTATGTGATATCACAAGGGCTTCTGCGACACCTGGAGTGTGTTTTTGCAATCCCATATTAGAAATTTATGTTTTCTATGGTTTAAACCTCCTCCTATATATAGAGGGCCTCTCCACACTTCAAAACACCAACTTCTAAAGCTTGAAAATCATTACTTCAAGTACACCACTTTGCATTTGTTCCTTACTTTGCAAAATGAGTTGGGGGGTTTCTCCTTGATTCCTACTTGACTAGTTTAAGGCTTTCCACTGCCAGCCTATTTGAGGCAAGTCTATTGCCTAAGGCTCATTTCTTTAGTCCGAGGCTAGCCGCCGCCCACCATCTAAGGCTAGCTGCCACCTACCATCCAAGGCTAGCCGCAGCCCATGGTTAGCCGCAGCCCACCGTCCAAGGCTAGTCGCCACCTGCTGTTTAAGACTAGCTGCTCGCCATCTGAGGCCAACTACCTCCCACCAGTCGAGGCCAATTATCGCTCGCCATCCAAGGCTAGCCGCTGCCCACTTTCTGAGATAAGCTCCCTTTTGCTTTAATTTTCTTTTAGTTTCTTTGCCTCTTTTAGTTAGTTGATTAAATTGATTCATTTAGGTTACTAGTTAATCAACTGGGTAATCAATTAAATTAATTAATTACTCAACCCTCTTTTTATCAATCAATCAAAACATGATAAAATGGTTAGGCTAAACTAATCCTTCGCAAGAAGGGAGAACTGCATGGGTTTTGATTCCCATTCAAAGGGATACGTAGGCATGCTTGGTTCAGGCATTGAATCCAATTAAAATTAATCAAATATCCCCTTATCACCTTCTTCACTTACTTTTTGTGTTTGTTTCTTTGCTTTATTATTAGGATTAGTTTGGGGAATGTGTGACTTCCCTAGAACCTATAAGGGCTAGAGGAGGTATCCCCTATGTTTGAGATTTTATTTGTAATGTTAACTTTCTTGTGGACTATTACTTGTATTTATTATTGGACATGTGGAATCAATAATCATGCATATTATAAATTGTCCCTATATTTTAATTGTTTATGAAATATATTTTAAGTCACTTTTATATTACTTGGCCAAACTTATTTTATTAAATTAAACTAAAAACCTAGTCTCCGAATCCTCTTTGGTTTCGAAGCTACTGATCTTTTCCCTTCAGGTAATAATTAGAGTCAAATGGGTTTTTTCCTATATTTTCCCAAATAAAAATAAATTAAGGTGTCGACTCCAAGAAATAATTTTCAAACCTATCAAAGATAAGCCTGAGGGCTTCCTCGTGAGTTCTTTCCCAAATGAGCATTTGATTCCTTTTAGTGGATCAGACCGGTGTTCGGGCAAGGCCTCATAGCTGGCGACTCCACTGGGGACTAACTTTCTTTTAATAAAAGGAAAAAATAAGTGGACTACTAATTGGTTTAAAAAGAGTTTAGCCTTTTAATATGATTGTGACTTTGCATGCATCACTTGAAAACAATGGATAGTGAGTAGTATCGAGTGAATAACCCTCGTTCGATCTATTCGCCGATAGTGAAATCATCCACCATGCGACGAATCCTTTGATCCTTTCAAAGGTGTAATGAGTATGCACGTACTGTTGGACCCACGCAAGGCTCCTTGACTCACATGTGGTTAGGTATATCATTGCTCTACTGTGACAGGTACCCAAATCGAGCCACCCTTACTTTTTCATGTAATGAACTTAGATCCTAACCTTAGGTTGTATGTACCATAATTAAAACCTTGCATCTTTGCATTCTCATGAAATGTTTTCCTCATGCATACCATGCATTCATACTATATAACCAAACATGTATTCATCTCAAGTCTAGGTCAAACTTTGAACTGAAGAAGGGTCAAACATTCTTATCTCCATTTAAATACCTTTCTCATTCACCTTTGCCCTCACAAACCTTAAGCCATCACCCTAAACCTTACCCCTTTACCTTAGGCTTTAACCTAAACACCAATACCCTAACCCTAAACCTTACCCCTTTACTTTAGGCTTTAACCTAAACACCAATACCCTAACCCTAAACCATACCCCTTTACCTTAGCCTTTAACCTAAACACCAATACCCTAACCCTAAACCTTACCCCTTTACCTTAGCCTTTAATCTAAACACCAATACCCTAACCCTAAACTTTACCCCTTTACCTTAGCCTTTGACTTAAACACCAATACCCTAGCCCTAAACCTTACCCCTTTACCTTAGCCTTTAACCTAAACACTAATACCTTAATCTTAAAACCTTAACCTGTTACCTTAACCTTTTACCTAAATACTAATACCCTAGCCTTAAACCTAAAACTTCATTTCCCTAGCCTTGACCTCAAACACCTCTAACCTTAAATACTGTTACCTTAACTTTACCTAAAATGTCTTCACCTTAAATTGTAACCTAAAACATCTCTACCATTCTTTTACCCATACCTTACCAACCTAGCCAAGAGACACCATCGCCCAATATCTTTGGCCCATTACCTTCAAAACCAATCCATTACTCCCAGATTGACAGATGCCTATAGCCTATACCCTAAATCATCAAGGCACTACGCTAAGCCTAATACCTTTAGCCCAACACACTACCCTAAGCTCAATACCTTTGATCCAATATAATATCCTTAAGCCCAACATCCATGACCCATCACCTTTCAAAACCAATCTGTTACCCTTAAGCCTAATAACTTTGGCCCAACACACTATTTTAAACCCAATACCCTTGGTTCAGTCTACTACCCTAAGCCTAAAACATCTACCCCATCATGCCTTAAGCCCAAAAAAATGGTTGGCTTATGACACAATAAGGAAGTCTTTTCTCTTATGATCTGCATGCCTATACCTTTTATCACCTCTTCTATTCCATACCCATCACTTGCCTCGTTGCTTTGGTTTGAAGGTACTAATGGCCCACCTGCTTGATATGGCTTCCTTGACCACACTTGTGACCAAAGTCCTTAAGAAGCAAGAAGAACATTTCCAGGCTATCCTAACTGCTCAACAAGCCTAATTTAAGGAACAAAGGTAATTCATCATTAAGGAAGTTTGAGCTATGATTAACCAGGCCACCCCTTAGCCATTCTAACCCAAACCTTATCTTGAACTAGACTAATTCTAACCCAAATTCTAGCCAAACCAACTCATATATAAACCAAGGTGGGGAAGTTTTTTCTTATCCAAACACTAGATTGCTCATGGAGAAACTTGAAGCCATGGAAAGAACCATCAAATCCCTAAAGCACCATAATGATCTAATTGATATGGGCAGTTTAACCTTATTCCTGGATGCGAAGCATCCTCCTAAATTCAAAATGCCTAAGCTAGAAAGATTTGATGGAACCATTTGCCCTAAGACCCATCTAAAGATATATGTAGGGGCAATGAAACCTTTAGGAGTTGCGATGAGCTCCTTGCTCAACTGTTCCAATAATCACTAACTGATGTTATTTAAAAATGGTTCCTTTCACTAGACAAGAGCAAGAAAAGGACATGGGATGATATCTATTATGCCTTTGTCGAGTAATAACATTATAACAATGAAGTAGATGTCACTAAGTGCGACTTGGAAACTACCAAGCAGCTTTCAGAGGAGTCTTTCTCTATGTTCCTTACAAGGCGTAGGGCTAAAGCTGCCCAAATGGTAAATAGACCAACTGAGCAAGAACAAGTCGACATCCTTGTCAAGAATGTACTTCCAACCTACCAAGCCCACTTGTTAACCCAATACCTACCCACTTTTAAAGCTTTGGTTTCAACTGCATCAAAGGTTGAAGATTGCATCCAAAATGCATTATTTCAACCTAAATTCCTTACCACCGACCTAAACAGTGACGAAGAACCCGAACCTAATTCAACCTAACCTTACCTCAGCCCTAAGTGGCATGACATGGAAGAGTTCAATTTCAGCTAATCTAATCTATCTGAGATTGAATTCCAAGTCTGAGTCTAAATCTCTAAGTCTAAGTCCAAATCCCAAAGTCTGAGTCTAAATTCGAGTCTGAGTCTATCATATTATTTTCTTTTATTTTTTGTCAATCATGTCGATTCCTTTTGTTATCTTGTAATAAAATTTTCCATTGTAATAAAACATTCACATCTTTTTAATTATTTATGCACTTGACTAAACACGGATGAGCTTTGAAAAAAAAAAAGAAAAGAAAAGAGAGAAAAAGAGAAATGAACATCAATTAAATCCACCACAATTAAGGTGTTATCAATAATTGCTTTGCCAGCTCCTAACCAAAGTAGGTCAAGAAATAGACCTCTCATCAAATATTTAAAGCACAAAATCAACAAGGGGTAACAAGTTCTTCATATCCAAAATTCAAATGTTAAAGCCCCTCAAAATGAAGAAAAGTAGCAAATCATGGTGGAATGTTTCCTCCTAAATTTCATTAATCTAAGCTCGCTAAGCTGAAAACTTGAAAGAGCAGCTTAAGCAAAAGTTAGAGCTAAAAAAAAAAAAAAAAAGAGAAAGCACATCCTAGTCTTTTTCCTTCATATCAAATCATCTTTCCGTCTTGTCTCATGTCTTCAAAGTCATCCTTCCTTACTAGAGGCTCATTCTTTAAAGTGATACTATCTTCTATGCCCTTATTTTATAGTGGGAGGCATGTCTTTCTAGGTCATCATTATCTTTTGTTAATCCATCTCATCGCTTAGCTCAAAGAGCTTAGGCATAATCTCTCACATTGCTAGTCTATTATGCTCCTATATCTCATTGGGAGTAAGAACCCTTTGTTATCTTTTCTCCTCAGTCCTTCAGCTGCTCCTCAAGATACTTCCTTTCATCCAGTCCGTCGTCTACATTCAAGCTAATAAAGTGTCACTTTAAATGTCTCTTCAATCTCAAAACAACGAGGTTAGCTTGGCTTGTTCTTTTCCATGAATCATGCTACAGATAGCAAAATCATACAACCTCCCTAATCCTTTTCAAAATTTCCAACCCTCCTTTGAACCATTCCCTAACTTCAAAATGTACCATTCCATCTTTTCAAGTTCAAGCATTATACCATCCTTTCCTGGGCAAAGTCTCATGATCTTCTAAGAGCCAAGCCCACGAGCAGAACTGAAGATTCTAAGTCTTTTAAGACTCATCATCCTTAAAGGTAGTTTTCTCTAGCATAACAAAACCAAGTCATATCTTACAAAGCTTAAAAAAGGCTCGAACCACTCAAAGCCCAGTCATTCCATGTCTCATTGGCAAAACCTCATCATCCTTAAAAAAGAAAAAAATAAAAAAGCCTTCTTAGCAAATTACATCACCCATTCCAATTGAGTCAAAGCTTGCCAATCATATGATGGGCAAGAAAATCAGATGCAACTATGACAAAGGGCAAATCCTTATCTATGAGCCTATGATATCCTTATGACCAAAGCCTGGAACACTATACCTAAGATAAAAGCAACCATCTTCCAAAAAGGTCCAAAGCACCCTTGTAGAAAAGCCTTTACCATAAAGCCTAAGCTCAAAAGCCTTCACTATAAAACCACTCCCCAAAAGCCTTAACTATGAAGCCCAAGCCTAGCTTTCACCATGAAGCCCAAACCAAGAAGCCTAAGCTTAGCTTTCACCATTCATAAAAGACCATAATCTCCTCCAAAGCCAAATTTGACCAAACTTTCCCCAACTAATTTCCTAGCCAAACCTAACCAAGCCAAAAGTAGAACTTGACCAAGTCTTATAAATAAACTCCCCAAAGGTTGCAACTTAACCAAGCCAAAGTCCTAGACCTGACTAAGCCTTCCACTTGAACTTCTCCGAGGATAAGCCTTATAAGTTGACCTTCCCTAAATCTTCCAATCTAATCATCTCCAAAAACCTGACCTTCCAGATCCAGCTCTCCAATTCAGCCTTAAACCAAAGTTAGACCTATCTAAACTAAACAGCTCGATCTTTTCCAAGACCGCACCTTACTTTTTCCTAAGCCAAACTGATATCCATTAACCAGCCAATCTCATACTCGGCATGCCCATTTCACCTCTAAGCTAGCCAATCAACCAAAAACCAAATGACTAAACCACTTTCCTCTATCATTCTAAAGTGGGGGCACATCCCTTCCAAATATTCACTTTTTTGAAATAAGGGCATCTTTCTCCCAAAGATCAACACTTTTATATCAAAACTGACCCTCCACAGGTTCAAGGTATCTTATCATTGTATACTTATCTAGCATTTTTGCATTGAACAAGATCACGAATCAAGGCAAATTGTCAAAACTCTCAAAGAAAGACAAGATCATCATCATCATTCCTATCAGATAGGATCATCACTTCGTCAATTCTTACCAGACAGGGTCATCTTCTTTCCTACCAGATAGGATCAGCATCATCATTCATACCAGATAGGATCACCACTTCGTCGATTCCTACTAGACAAAGTCATCTTTTTTCCTATTAGATAGGATCATCATCATCATTCCTACTAGACAAGATCACCACTTTGTCGATTCCTACCAGACAGAGTCATCTTCTTTCCTACCGACGGGATCATCATCATTCCTACTAAACAAGATCACCACTTCATTGATTCCTACCAGACAAGGTCATCTTCTTTCCTTCCAGATAGGATCATCATCATCATTCCTACCAGACAGGATCACCACTTTGTCGATTCCTACCAGACAAGGTCATCTTCTTTCCTACAAGGCACGATCATCAACATCACTCTACCAGACAGGATTACCACTTTGTCGATTCCTACCAGACAGGATCGTCTTTTTTTCTACCAGATAGGATCATCATCATTATTCCTACCAGACAGGATCACCACTTCATCGATTCCTACCAGATAGGGTCATTTTCTTTCCTACCAGACAGGATCATCGTCATCATTTCCTACCAGATAGGACCATCACTTCATCAATTCCTACTAGACAGGGTCGTCATCACCACCACTTCGTTGATTCCTAGCAAAAAGGGTCGTCATCACTACCACTTCATCGATTCCTACCAATCAAGGTCATCATCATTCCTACCAGATAGGAACATCACTTTTAGCTCCTACCAAATAGGAGAAGTACCAAATGCTACCAATCGCTAGATCTCCCAAATATACTAGGGGCATCTTCCCTAAAATTCAACCACACCTCTCACCCAAATGTCTAAACTTTAACCGAGACAGTAATTTGGTTCCTTTCACCATCTCCCATCCTTAAGTTCACTATCATTAGAATCACCTTTCATAAAAAGACAATTCTGATGAGGGGGCAATTGTGAACCCTTAATTTTCAACCCTCTAGCATACATTCAAACTTTAGAAGCACTTAGACTCGATGAACAAACCTTCAGAAGTTGTAAACTCTCAAAATGGAAAAAAATCAAAATATTTCTTTTTGGCATTTAAACCCTTTCAAATTATCTAGGACTGAGTAACAAATATAATGCAACTAGAATCATGTAAAACGGACGAGAAAGGAGTGAGAACGGGCGAAAACGGGTGAAATGGGCGGAAGTGAGGCCAGCTGCCGCATAGCCATGTGTGGCAGCACAGGGGCTTCTACGACACCTTAAACATGTTTTTGCAATCCCACATTAGAAATTTGTGTTTTCTATGCTTTAATCCTCTTCCTATATATAGAGGGCCTCCCCACACTTCAAAACACCAACTTCTAGAGCTTGAAAAGCATTATTTTAAGCAAACCACTTTGCATTTCCTCCTTGCTTTGCAAAGCAAGTTGGGGGGTTTCTCTTTGATTCCTACCCGACTAGTTTAAGACTTTTTGTTGTCAGCCTGTTCGAGGCAAGTCTATTGCCCAAGGCTCATTTCTTTAGTCTGACGCTAGTCGCCGCCCACCATTCAAGGCTAACTGCCGCTTGCTATCCAAGACTAGCCGCCCACCGCCCGAGGCCAGCAGCTGCCTGCCATCCGAGGCCAACTACCGCCTGCTGCCTAAGGCTAGCTGCTGCCCATCATCCAAAGCTAGTTGCTGCCCGCCTTCCGAGGTAAGCTCTCTTTTGCTTTAATTTTCTTTTAGTTTCTTTGCCTTTTTTAGTTAATTAATTAAATTGATTCATCTAGGTTGCTAGCTAATCAACTTAGTAATTGTTTGTGGCATATGTATATGGTTTTTGTGTGTGTTAATTTAGGCTTTTTGTGATTAATTCATGTTTATGTAGGTTACAATGTGTTATTTTACCTTTTTTTAGTTTGAGGAAGGTTTTAGTTCATTTTGCATGAATTGAGCATTAAATGGAGCAAAAGAATGAAATTTGGGCAGAAGCATGTGTAACGGGCCCGAAAAATTGTGCATATAGCCTAGCCAGCGCATATAAGGCAACTGCCCAATTATCCCAGCCCCCTAGCGCTACCTGCCAAAAGGCCAGCGCAAGCCAAGTAGCAGGCAGCAGCAGCAACACTCCAGCAGCGCCCGCGACGGTCATCCAGCGCGCACAACGGGCTATTTTTCAGCAGGCCATGTTCAGCAGCGCCAGCTGCCTAGTCCCAGCGTCCGCTGCCAAAGAAGATTTCAGCCCAAACTCGCGAGCTGCCCAGCCCCAGCGCCCAGCTACACAGTCCCAGCGCCCGCTGCGAAGATCTGATTAATTTTAGGAATGTTGATCCGAATTTTTAGTTTCCTTTTCCATTTAGGTTTTTTGTTTTAGAGGTTATAAATAGATCTTAAATAGGGATTGAAAGGGGTATGGAGTTTTGGGATTCACGAATTGTATTTGGCATAAAACTTTAGTTGATTTTCTAAATTAAAATTTCCAGAGTTTATTTCGAGAGTAGGCTTCCAAATTTTATTCTTGGAAGTTTATTTGGGAAAATTCAAGAGATTGAATTTAATCAATTCGATTGTAAGGTGAGGATTGATTCTTATTTCTCCAATTTAATTATTCTGGGTTAATTAATTCAATAGTATTGATTTGATGAATTCAATTAATTATATTAAGAATGAGATGATTTCTTTATTTTCCATGAGCTAATTTCATTTTAGTCTAGGGTTTGTATGATGTGTTCATGATATGGAATTGAATTAAATCCCAATCAATTATTCTTTTTATTCTTAATTGAGTTGGTTAATTGTTTAAGAACAATTGCTTAGCTACCAATTATTTTACTTAGGTTTTGAATGAAGGAACGAGAGTTGAAGTTCGATTCCCGATTTCATTATTTTAAGATCTTAAAATGAATTAGAAATATAAGTTTTAAGATTAAGTCCTTGTTTTTAATGTATGAACTGATAGAATGATTTTTATAAATGCGAGTGCTAATAGATTGATTTTTATCCGTTGATTTATTAGAAATTAGGGCTTTAGCATAATTAATTGGGACTATTCTTGAACATAGAGGATTGATAAATTGATTACAAACCCTAGACTATCTTTATTCATTAAATTTTCACGTATTTACATCCGCATTTTCTTTTAATATATTGTTTGCTTTTAGTTCTTTTAAATTTCAAAAATCAAACAAATCTTTTTATATTTGATTTGCTTTCGAAAAGAAATAAGTAATTTCCATTTGCAATTCCTTGAGAGAATACGACCTTGGGTGCTTCCTATATACTACAATTGCCCTGTATAGTTGCGGGTCGCTTTTGGACAGTATATTTTGAGGTGAACAAGTTTTTGGCGCCGTTGCCAGGGAATTGCAAGGCGAATTTGTTTGTTTCATTGAAATTATTTTTGTTCCTAGATTTTGCTTTTATTTGTTTTCAGAAATTTTATGCAAGGGAGAAGATCTCTAGAAGGAGAGATTGTCCCTTTTGTTGATAACATTCACAGGGTCGGCAAAGAAAGAAGAGAGCTGGATCTAATTGAAGAAGAAGTTGATCAAGAAGAGAAATTGAATCAAGAAGAACAAGTCGATCAACAAGATATAATGGCACAGGAACACCGAACCATGAAGGAGTATGCCCGGCCAATCATAGGCACCGCGACATCATGTATCAGGCTTGATGCGGCTGTTCGAAATTATGAGCTGAAGAACATACATTATAGCATGCTCCCATCCTTCTGTGGAGTGGCAAATGAAGAACCCCTGAATTTCATCAGAGATTTCTATGCCACCATTCAGACCTTTCCTTTACAAGGTCTGACTGAAGATCAGCTACGGATGAGATGTTTTCCCTATGCTTTGAAGGATGCAACTAAATCATGGTTGATGACACTTACTCCCAACTCCTTGACTACCTAGGAAGAGGTGTACAACAAATTTATGGGGAAGTTCTACTTTCACCAAAAGACAGTTGAACTGAGATCGAAGATTGCAACCTTCACACAAATGGAAGGAGAACCTTTTCATGAAGCATGGGAGAGGTTCAAGATGTTGCAAATCCAGTGCCCCCACCATCACTATCCACTGCAGTTGCTCAACCAATTCTTTTATGATGGGCTTACATATCAGAGCCAAAGTATAGTTGACAATGCAGCTGGAGGGCCAATGGGGGAGAAAACTGCTGAGGAGACATATGACTTGTATGAGATGCTTGGGGCCAATTCTCAGCAGAAAAGTGTAAGAGGAAGAAGAGTTGGAATACAATAAGGAGCTCCTGTAAAAGATGTGGCCATGCAATTAGCTGAGCTTATTAATAAGTGAAGCTCTTATCTATGAAGGGAAGCACATCAGCTCAACAACAAGAGGTATGTGGTGTTTGTGGAATTTTTGGCCATGGTGCTAATATTTGTCCCTCTAGTTTTGATGTCTATGCAGGTGAGCCAGAGCAAGCACAGGCTTTGGATGGTTTCCAACCTAGGGCGAGGAATGACCCCTACTCCAATACTTATAACCAAGGTTGGAGAAACCATCCAAACTTTTCCTGGAGAAACAACAACCAACAGCAACAGCAGTCTCAATTCCAAATGATGCAAAGAGGCAACCACCAAAGAGAAGCATCGGGCCAACAACAAAGGAAGCTTTCTTTAGAGGATAGCTTGAATGCCTTCATTCAAGTTAGTACTCAAAATCAGGAGGCCAACAATAGGAGATTTGATTCTCTGGAAGCTTCAGTAAGAAAGGTGGAGACTCAAGTTGGGCAAATTGCAAATCATATGCAAGCACACCAACAAGGGAAACCTCCTAGCCAACCGGAGCAAGCTAAGGTGATCTCAGTCCTTAGGAGTGGTAAGGTAATTAATAAGACTGTTGGTGATAATTCTGATAATGCAGGAGTCGATCTTGATCAACCTGAAGGGGAAAAGAGCGATAAAAAGCCTAGAGAGAAGGAGACAGCTATGGAGACACCAGCTTCCCCTCCTCAATTGCACAAGGCGGATGATCCTTACAGACCGCCCATTCCATTTTTGAGTCGACTAAAAAAGGGTAAGCAGGATAAGCAATTTGATGAGCTATTCAAAATGCTATCCAAGGTGAGTGTTAATTTACCTTTACTTGATGTGACAAAGAATGTGCCTTCTTATGCTAAATTTTTCAAAGAACTGAATTCAAAAAAAAGGAGGTTGGAAATGGAAGAAAAAATTATTGTGTCTGAGGTGGCTAATGCTATACTCCAGCATAAGTTACCTCCCAAAGCTAAAGACCCTGGTAGTTTTTTGATTGACATTAGTATGGGTAATGGGGAAGAGGCTAAAGGCATGCTAGACTTAGGTGCAAGTATCAACCTGATGCCCTATGCTTTGTTTTTGCAATTGAATTTAGGAGAACTGAGGCCCACTAAAATGTTTCTGCAACTAGCTGATAGGTCTTTGAGATTCCCTAAGGGAATTATAGAGGATGTGCTAGTGCAAGTTGGAGGGTTAATTGTGCCTGTTGACTTTGTTGTATTGGACATGAGGGACGAGTTATCCAATGGGCCAGAATTGCATATTTTGTTAGGGCGCCCTTTCATGGCAACAACTAATACCTTGATTGATGTTAAAAATGGAAAGTTAACCATGACTATTTTGGGTCAAACTGTTGAGTTTTCTATTTTTAATAATCTTACTGTGTTGAGCACATCATTGCATGAAGAATGTTCCTTTATTGACTGTATTGATGCTGTTGTTCAACAAGTTTTCTTGCAGGATGCCTTCGAGGATAAGCTGGAACTAGCAATCACACTTGAAAAAGGAGTTGAAATCTATGTTCTTGAAATAGTGAACTACATTGAGGATTTAGATGCTATGGAAGTAGGAGAGGTAGGAAATGAGAAGATTGTGGAGCTTCCTTTGATTCAAAAGGGAGAGAAAAAACCTTCACAAACCTTGGAACTTAAAGAGCTGCCTAAGCACCTGAAATATGTGTTCTTAAGTGAGGGAGAGAATTCACCTGTGATAATTTCTGCTTTATTGAATGAAAAAGAAGAGGAAAGATTAGTGAGTGAATTGAAAAGGTTAAAGAAGGCAATAGGTTGGGGGTTAAGTGACATCAAGGGAATCAGTCCCTCTATGTGCATGCATAGGATAACATTAGAAGAGGGAGTTAAGCCTAAGAGGGAGATGCAAAGAAGGTTAAACCCCCATATGAGAGAGGTAGTGAAGAAGGAAGTGCTGAAATTGCTGGATGAGGGAGTGATTTATCCTATTGCAGATAGTGATTGGGTGAGTCCTGTTCATGTGGTTCCTAAGAAATCAGGAATCATAGTTGTGGAAAATGCAAACAATGAGTTAATCCCAACCAGGACTGTTACTGGGTGGCGAATGTGCATAGATTATAGGAAATTGAACAATGCCACCAAGAAGGATCACTTTCCCTTACCCTTTATTGATCAAATGTTGGATAAACTTACTGGACATTCTTACTACTGTTTTCTTGATGGACTTTCAGGTTACTATCAAGTGGCAATAGCTCCGGAGGATCAAGCAAAAACCACTTTCACATGTCCATTTGGGACATTTGCTTTCCGAAGGATGCCATTTGGGCTATGCAATGCCCCAGCAACCTTTCAAAGATGCATGATGTCAGTATTTTCTGACATGATTAATGATTTCATAGAGGTATTTATGGATGACTTCTTTGTCTTTGGTAATTCATTTGATGATTGTCTCAATAAATTGGTGCTTGTGCTTGACAGATGTATTGAGTGCAATCTTACTTTGAGTTGGGAGAAGAGTCACCTCATGGTAACTCATGGCATTGTGTTGGGACATGTTGTGTCTAGTAAGGGAATAGAGGTTGATAAGGCCAAAGTGGACTTGATTGCAAACTTACCCCCTCCCACCTCTGTTAAGGGGATAAGAAGTTTTTTAGGGCATGCAGGTTTTTATAAGAGGTTTATTAAGGATTTTTCCAAATTAAGTGAACCTCTTTGCAGGTTACTAGGAAAAGATGTTCCTTTTGATTTTGATGATAAATGCATGCATGCCTTTGATACCCTGAAAGAAAAGCTAACCACTGCACCTGTCATTGTTGCCCCTAATTGGGCCTTACTTTTTGAAATCATGTGTGATGCATCCAATCATACATTAGGGGCTGTTTTGGGACAAAGGGTTGAAAAGTTCTTAAGAGTCATATATTATGCTAGTTTAACCCTTAATGATGCTCAAGTGAATTACACCACAACTGAGAAGGAAATGTTAGCTGTTGTCTTTGCATTAGACAAGTTTAGGGCATACTTGATTGGGTCTAAAGTAATTGTGCATTCTGATCATGCTGCTTTGAAATATCTTTTGTCTAAACAACACGCTAAAACACGCTTAATTAGGTGGGTTTTACTTTTGCAAGAATTCGATTGTGAGATTCGGGATAAAAAAGGGAGTGAAAATGTGGTGGCTGATTACTTATCTAGGTTACCCATTTCAAATGATGAACTTGCATCAAATGAGACTCATAATGATTTGGAGTCATTCCCTGATGAACAGTTGTTTGGGGTATCACAAGTCCTATGGTTTGCTGATATTGCTAATTATCTTGCCTGTGATGTATTGCGAACTGACATGTCTTATCAAGAAAAGAAAAGGTTCTTGCATGAGTACAGGTATTATTTTTGGGATGAACCTTATTTGTTTAGAATTTGCAAAGATGAGATTGTTTGTAGGTGTATTCCAGAGGATGAACAACAAAGTGTCCTGAAATTTTGCCATGATCTCAGTTGTGGTGGGCACTTTGGAGGGAAGAAGACAGCTGAAAAAGTTCTCCAAAGTGGTTTGTATTGGCCTACTCTTTTCAAAGATGCTCACAATTACTGTAAGCAATGTGATAGGTGCCAAAGAGTAGGTAATATCGGTAGGAGAAATGAAATGCCCCTTATTAACTACATTGTTGTTGAAATTTTTGATGTATGGGGTATTGATTTTATGGGGCCTTTCCCTATCTCCTTTGGTTTTCAATATATTTTGGTTGCTGTAGATTATGTTTCTAAGTGGGTGGAAGCGATTCCAACCCGAACTAATGATGCTCATGTTGTTGTTAAGTTTGTGAAGGATTTTATTCTCAACAGGCATGGGGCACCAAGGGTGATGGTTAGCGATGGGGGAAGTCACTTCTGCAACAAGCTGTTTGAGAAACTAATGCAAAAGTCAGGAGTAAAGCATAAGATAGCAACTCCCTATCACCCATAAACCTCCGGGCAAATAGAAACATCCAATAAGCAGATAAAAGGGATTTTGGAGAAAACAGTGAATGTCTCAAGGAAGGACTGGTCAATTCGTCTTAGCGAAGCATTTTAGGCATACTGGACAGCATACAAGGCTCCTTTGGGGATGAGTCCATTTCGGCTAGTGTATGGCAAGGCTTGCCATTTGCCAGTTGAATTGGAACATAAAGCATACTGGGCTATCAAAGCAATGAATTTCAACCTGGAGAAAGCAAAGGAGAGAAGGATGCTGCAATTGTCCGAGTTGGATGAACTTTGAAATGAAGCATATGAGAACTCTCAGATATACAAAGAGAAGACTAAGGCTTTGCATGACAAAAACCTTATTCAAAAAGTGCTTGAATCGGGTATGAAAGTTCTTCTATTCAACTCGCGGTTACGTCTTTTTCCAGGTAAACTCAAATCCCGTTGGAGTGGCCCTTTTATTGTCAAAATGGTATTTCCCTCGGGAGTTGTTGAATTGTTTAACTCTCGAACAAATGAAATTTTTCGAGTTAATGGTCAGAGAGTTAAGCCATACTATGAGGGTGTGGAAGGGTTTAAGGAAGTTCAAAGCATTTTGCTCGAGGATCCTTAAATCTTTCCGCAGCATCCAGCTAAGACGACATTAAAGAATCACTTTTTGGGAGGCAACCCAAATCAATTATTTTTCCTTTTATTGTTCCTGATTTATTTGTCAATCTAAGAATTACAAAAAAAAATAAAATAAAAAAATAAAAAAGGGTCTTTGCTTTATTTTTGATTATTTTTAATACTGTTAGTTCAGATTTATGCTGTGGTTTTGCTGTGAATTTGTGTTGGTCTCAAGAGTTAGGAAATGTGCAATTAAAAGCATCAGTGCAAAAATTGGCAATAAGATTGCAGAATTGGTGCACAACTAGCAATTGGCATGCAGGCAGCCTGCCAACAAGGGTAGCTGCAGGCCACAGTGCGCGCAGCAGCCCACATGAAAGGAAGTACCCAACAGCGTGCGCCAAGCAAGCCCAGCGCGCGCCAAGCAAGCCCAGTGCGCGCAGCAGAAGGCCCCCTGCAGCTTCATGGGCACACGTCCAGGGGGGCATACATGGAATTTTCACATTTAAGTGTCCCGTTGCACAAACAGAAACAGAAAAAAAAATTTAACTTACTGCTCTCTCTCTCTCTCTTTTCGGTTTTCCCTTCTTTTCTCTTGAACCCCACCCGAAATCCCTAAGACTCCATCCCTTCAACCCCAAATTTCTGCACAAGGATCATTACCCATTCTTCCTAACTCTAATTGTCCTTCATAATTCCCCTCAATCAAGCAAAGAATGTCTAAGAGAGTTAAGAGTGTGGGCAAGAAGGGTTCCAAAACTAAGGGCAAGGGCAAGCAAGATGTCGCAGATTTGAGAGAAGATTTTGGGGCCCCATTTCGAATTCTCACACAAGCAGAAGGAGAAAGAGCCACCAGGAGAGGTGGAAGGGTGGAGATAAGTTTTGAGCAAACTTGAGTCCATGGAGGAGCAGAACCGGGTTATGATGGCTGAAGTGAGTAGACGGTTCGATAAAGTGGAAAAAGAGTAGAGGTCGCAATGGCATAAGTTGGCACTAATCGGTGCAAAGTATGGTATCGATATGACATCACCTCCTCCTTTGCCATCCGAAGCTCATGACTAAAGGTAACCTTTCTCTGTTAGTTACTGGTTTAGAATTTTTCATTTTTCATTTTTTTTAGTTTTTCCTTTATGTCCATCATTGCATGCATTTTCACATTGAGGACAATGTGGAGTTTAAGTGTGGGGGGGGGGGAGGGGGGGGGGGAGTAATTTCTTTATTGTCATTTTGTTTTGTTTTTGTTTTATCCTCATTGTCAAAAAAATACTTGACTATTTACTTAGTTTGGCTCAAAGATCTTGATTTTAGGACTTAAAATTTAAGTGTGGCCAATGATATATAAAGGTTATGTTTGAAGTAGATTATTGGCAATTGCTAAGGATATGAAATTTTTTTGCATGAGATTTTATTTTTACGCTGAGCTGAAATCATTGATTTGTGTGAATTGCCGAAAGAAGCTTGTGTATGCTTGACTTAGAGAGGGCTTATGCAACGTGTTATCACCGAGTAGTCTCACCCATTTTAGAACATTCTTCCCAATTAGTCGAAGCGAAATTTGTTTGGTCCACTTAGGAAAGGAAGAAATGATTAAGGCATTTCTTGTTTTAGCCAAATCCTTATATCCACCCATTTGATGTGTTTTTTCCCTAGTTAGCCCTTTGAGATAAATAAATGCATTAATATGCATATGTTTAACTTGAACTTCCTTGATGTTGCTTAGCTATCTTAATACCAACATGTTATTTCTTTGATTATTGATGCATAATAAAGTGTGAATGTTATTTTGAGGAGTCTTCAAGAATGTGAATGAATGGAGTGAAGAATTAAGTGTGGGGGAAAAATGATCTTGAACAAAAAAAAAAAAAAAAGCATACTCAATTTTTCTTTTTCTCCAGAAAGAATCTAAAGTAAAAAGTTAGAAGTTCATAATGAATGTCACTCCATGATGGTTAAGGCAAGAAGACCTATGTTCTGCATCATTTTCAAAGATAATTCTTGTTTGTTTTAGCTTACTTTTTGATTAGCCCTTAACCCTTTAAAACCTCGTTACAACCTTAGTAAAGACCTTTTGATATTTTCAACCTTTTTGGACTCAATTAGTGGAGATAAAATTGGTAAGGATGCCTATGAGGTGGATGAGCATGTATGAATATTAATCTTTTGATTAGAGACTCTCTTCGATGACATAAGTGTATATGCCTATCATAAAGTGCAACAAGTTTAATTTGGTAAGCCACGCAAAGATTTGATTGATTCTTGGTGGAATTGCTGAGATCTTGGGTAAATTGAGTTGAGTATTCTACACTTGTTACATACTCCTCTTCAAACATGTATCTTTTGAGGCACACACTGATTTTTCTAAAATATATGAGGGTCTTGATGCTAGCAAAGGACAATTGTTGAGTATGGTTTGCTTGAGGACAAGAAAAGATTAAGTGTGGGGGAAGTTGTTTGTGGCATATGTATATGGTTTTTGTGTGTGTTAATTTAGGCTTTTTGTGATTAATTCATGTTTATGTAGGTTAGAATGTGTTATTTTACCTTTTTTAGTTTGAGGAAGGTTTTAGTTCATTTTGCAGGAATTGAGCATTAAATGGAGCAAAAGAATGAAATTCGGGCAGAAGCATGTGTAACAGGCCCGAAAAATCGCGCATATAGCCTAGCCAGTGCATACAGGGCAACTGCCCAATTATCCCAGCCCCCCAGTGCTAGTTGCCAAAAGGCCAGTGCAAGCCAAGCAGCAGGCAGCAGCAGCAGCACTCCAGTAGCGCCCGTGATGGTCATCTAGCGTGCGCAACGAGCTGTTCTTCAGCAGGTAGCAGCAGCAGCACTCCAGCAGCGCCCGCAACGGTCGTCCAGCATGCGCAACGGGCTATTTTTTAGCAGGCCATGTTTAGCAGCGCCAGCTGCCTAGTCCCAGCATCCACTGCCAATGAAGATTTCAGCCCAAACTCGCCAGCTGCCCAGCCCCAGCGCCCAGCTGCACAGTCCCAATGCCCGCCGCGAAGATCTGATTAGTTTTAGGAATGTTGATCCGAATTTTTAGTTTCCTTTTCCATTTAGGTTTTTTATTTTAGAGGTTATAAATAGATCTTAAATAGGGATTGAAAGGGGTCTGGAGTTTTGGGATTCACGAATTGTATTTGGCATAAAACTTCAGTTGATTTTCTAAATTAAAATTTCCAGAGTTTATTTCGAGAGTAGGCTTCCAAATTTTATTCTTGGAAGTTTATTTGGGAAAATTCAAGAGATTGAATTTAATCAATTTGGTTGTAAGGTGAGGATTGATTCTTATTTCTCCAATTTAATTATTCTGGGTTAATTAATTCAATAGTATTGATTTGATGAATTCAATTAATTATATTAAGAATGAGATGATTTCTTTATTTTCCATGAGCTAATTTCATTTTAGTCTAGGGTTTGTATGATGTGTTCATGATATGGAATTGAATTAAATCCCAATCAATTATTCTTTTTATTCTTAATTGAGTTGGTTAATTGTTTAAGAACAATTGGTTAGCTACCAATTGTTTTACATAGGTTTTGAACGAAGGAACGAGAGTTGAAGTTCGATTCCCGATTTCACTATTTTAAGATCTTAAAATGAATTAGAAATATAAGTTTTAAGATTAAGTCCTTGTTTTTAATGTATGAACTGATAGAATGATTTCTATAAATGCGAGTGCTAATAGATTGATTTTTATTCATTGATTTATTAGAAATTAGGGCTTTAGCATAATTAATTGGGACTATTCTTGAACATAGAGGATTGATAAACTGATTACAAACCCTGGACTATCTTTATTCATTAAATTTTCACGTATTTACATCTGCATTTTCTTTTAATTTATTGTTTGCTTTTTGTTCTTTTAAATTTCAAAAATCAAACAAATCTTTTTATATTTGATTTGCTTTCAAAAAGAAACAAGTAATTTCCTTTTGCAATTCCTTGAGAGAATACGACCTTGGGTGCTTCCTATATACTACAATTGCCATGTATACTTACGGGTCGCTTTTGGACAGTATATTTTGAGGCGAACAATTAAATTAATTAATTAACTCAACCCTCTTTTAATCAATCAATCAAAACACGATAAAATGGCTAGACTAAACTAACCCTTCATAAGAAGGGAGAACTACATGGGTTCTGATTTCCATTCAAATGGATATGTAGGCATGCTTGGTTCAGGCATCGAATCCAATTAAAATTAATCAACTATCCTCCTATCACCTTCTTCACTTACTTTTTGTGTTTGTTTCTTTGCTTTATTATTAGGATTAGTTTGGGGAATGTGTGACTTCCCTAGAACTCATAAGGGCTAGAAGAGGTATCCCCTATGTTTGAGATTTTATTTGTAATGTTAACTTTCTTTTGGACTATTACTTATATTTATTATTGGACATGTGGAATTAGTAATCATGCATATTATAAATTGTCCATGCATTTTAATTGTTCATGAAATATATTTTAAGTCACTTTTATATTACTTGGCCAAACTTATTTTATTAAATTAAAATGAAAACCTAGTCCTTAAATTCTCTTTGGTTTCGAGGCTAGTGATCTTTTCCTTTTGGGTAATAATTGGAGTCAAATGGGCTTTTTCCTTATATTTTCCCAAATAAAAATAAATTAAGGTGTCAATTCCAAGCAATAATTTTCAGACTTATCAAAGATAAGCCCAAGGGCTTTTTCATAAGTTCTTTCCCAAATAAGCATTTCAATTCCTTTTAGCAAATCGGACAGGTGCTCGGATGAGGCCTCACACTAGTAAGTCAACAAGGCAAGAAGGATACCAATCAGAGTCTATGTCATTAAAGTCCAAGTCATCGTTTAAGTCAAAGTTATCTTTTTGAGTTTGACTATCAAAGTCATCTTTTTTGAGTCTGTCTATCATAGTCATTTTTTTTAGTCTATTTGTTAGAGTAATCTTATTGAGTCTATTGAAGTCATTATTATTGTAATAAAGAAAGATGGCATTATTTAATAAAGTGTGAATTTTTTCAAATTCCTTTCTTTATGTGTTTCTTTTCATCCAATTTGAATGAAATAATGAATTTTTGTGCCAATAAGGAATAACATGCGAAGGGCCAAGAATTCATGTAAGGCCATGACAAATGATCGTTAAAGGTAGCTTTCACCAAAATTGTAGTTCCTTAGAAAACATTTAAATTCCCCAAGCAGACATCTATGTAACTTTCTCTCTAAGCTGACACCTTTTTGCTAAAATTTGACTATTCTACAGAACACTAAAGCTCCCATCCTCGCTACACTCGGGGGGCAATCCTCAATCATCTTCACAAGCAAAGTAGAACAGATAGCCTTGCTAACTGAAAAGGGAAGGAAAACTAGAATCCAACCCATGATCCAAACTGAATCAGACCTTTCTACGCAAGACGGAGCAAATAGCCTTGCCACCCCAAAAATAAGAAAAGGAAAAAAAAGAGAAAAAAAGGAAAAAATTCAAAAAAAAAAAAGAAGAAAAAAAAGAAAAAAAAAGAGAGAGAGAGAAACTCAAAAGGGCAACTTAAAGCAAGTAATGAAAGTAATTACTAAGTTGAAAACCTATAAAAGCAGCTTAGCCAAAAGATGGAATCAACACAAAGCAACAATTCAAGATGGAGCTCTGTGTCATTCAAATTGGATTCACTATCTAGTTTGTTAGTCCTATCTTATCCAAAGATAGTCATTCTGTTAGTCTTACCTTTCATAAAGTCATACCCCTTTAAGTGTTTGTTGAAATCATCACTTTCGCATAGAGATTTTAGCCTCATATGGCTCGTTCTGTCATCATCACATCATGTCTAATCTTGAATCAGTCAGAGTTTAGTCTCACCTTCCAGTTTGTGTGTCCAACTTGTTGAATCAACTCATGAGGTGGAATCCCACCTCTCTCTTTCATAACACCTTTATCCTAACTCCTTGATTAAGTCCTACTATCTCTTTAAGTGATCAACCATACCATCCTTCTAAAGATTATGCATCCTAGGCATATTATTATCAAATTCTTTGACAAAATCTCAAGGCTTCGGCTCGTTAACAGAACTAAGGCCCATTATCATCAAAGCCTAAGTTTCTTGGCTAAACACCTCCTTTTGTAATACTTGTAAACTCCCTTAAACTCAAGGTTTGTTTATCAAGATTGGCTCAACAAATGAATCCACTACCCTAAATACTATATTGGGTGGACCGTCTTTTCTTAAATTTTGAAACCTAAATTTTCAAATGATAGTTCTTGACCTAATTTGGAACCTTACCTAATATCTTAAGACCAACCTATCCTTTTAAGGACCTACATGACCTACCCTCCCAATGACCAATCCTTAGCCAAGACCTTTCCTTATAAGGACTTATCCTTAAATGTAACTTTCCATGGGCAAACTGAGTTGAGCCACCCATGTTGACATTCCTATACCCCTCATCTTTCAGAGACATAACCTTCCTTAAATCCCACAATATCAAGGCCAAATAGATAGCTTTGATCTTAATTTTTTCCAATATCAAGGCCGAATAAATAGCTTTGATCCTAATCCTTCCAACATCTAGGCTGAATAGATAGCTTTGATCTTAATTTTTCCAACATCAAGGTCAAATAGATAGCTTTGATCCCAATCCTCCTAACATCAAGGCCGAACATATAGCTTTGATCCTAATTCCAATATCAAGGCCGAATAGATAGCTTTGATCCCAATCCTCCCAACATCAAGGCCGAATAGATAGCTTTAATCCCAATCCTCCCAACATCAAGGCCGAATAGATAGTTTTGATCCCAATCCTCCCAACATCAAAGCTGAACAGATAGCTTTGATCCTAATCTACCAAAGCATAAAAGTTGAACAGATAGCTTTGATCCTAATTATCCCAAATATCAAAGCCAAATAGATAACTTTGATCACAATCTCCCTAATAGTAGGGCCAAATAGGTGGCCTTCCTAAACTAATTTGAATTCCCAAATCTCCCCCGTAGGTGGACCAAATCCCTAAAATCTTAAACTCTAGGCTAAATAGATAGCCTTGATAAAAATTCACATCTTACCTTTTACATTAAGGCTAGACAAATAGCCTTGATTGAAACTCACCAAACCATCTTTACCTATAATATTAAAGCTAGATAGATAGCCTTGATTAAAATTCACCAGACCACCTTTACCTCTAACATTTAGGCTAGACAGATAGCCTTGATTGAAATTTACCAAAACCATTTTTGCCTTCAACATTGAGGTCAAACAAATAGCCTTAAACCAAGACCATTGTCACATCCAATGTCAAGATCGAACAGATAGCCATTGATAAAACCTCATTTATCCTAGGGGCCCCCTTCCAAAAGGTTCATATTCTTATACCATATTTACCCTTCACAAGGTCTAATCTACACAAGCATGAATGCCCTTATGCATGACAAACATAAATAAATATTATAAGCCTAGAATCTAACATGGCACAAGCCAAGAGTTTGACATAGCATAGCCTAGAATCTAATATGCCATAAGAACATATAAGCTAAAAATTTGACATGGTATGAGCACAAGCCCACCTCTTCTCAAGGTTCACTGTCATCAGAATCACCTTTTGCTCAAAGCCAATTCTGATGAGGGGGTAGCTATGAACCTCAAATTTCCACCCTTAGAATCCAACTGTAGCTTGACACCTATTAAGATTAGTGCGCTAACTGCGGCTGCCACAACCTTTGATCAATTGTCATAGTTTATTTTTCCTGATCCCACATCAAAAATTCATTATTTTAAGTTCCCAGACTCCTCTTATAAATACCTTACACCTCCTGACAACTT
The DNA here is from genome assembly GCA_947687605.1 of Reutealis trisperma. Lineage (NCBI taxonomy): Eukaryota > Viridiplantae > Streptophyta > Magnoliopsida > Malpighiales > Euphorbiaceae > Reutealis > Reutealis trisperma. The sequence goes on from CANTUT010000888.1 coordinate 442,858, forward strand.
CCAAACATAATTACATACCTCTATACTCTCTCTAAGACTTTCTAAACACTAATTCTAAGCCTTCTAATCATCAAAACCCTCTTTCTAAACCTTTTAATCTCTAAAACCCCATTCCAAAACCTTTTCCATCATATAAAACCCTATTTACAAGTCTCCTAATCAACTCAAACCTTATTTCTATGTGTTCTAATAAAGAAAATGTGCAATTCAAGTTCTTTTTTTCAAAGGGAATTTGTGGTATTCAAGCAAGGGTGATCCAAAGTTCTTCAAAAAGAGTTTGTATTATTCAAGAGTCCTTCTTTCAAAAGGAGTGCTCGTATATGAACACTAAAATTTGCACCCTCTAGTATGCATTTGAATTTTAGAAGCATTTAGGCTCGGTAAACAAATCTCTAGAAGCTGAAAACTATCAAAATGGGAAAATTAGGAAAACCAAAATAAGTCTTTTTGGCATTTGAATCCCTTCTAATCATCTGAGACTGAGTAACAAATACAACACAATTGAAATCGCAAAAAATGGACCAAAAATGAGTAAGAATGGGCGAAAATGGGCAGGATATGCGAAATAAGGCAAGTTGCCACATAAGGATGTGCGACTGCCGCAGAGCCTTTTGGGCAATGTAGCACAGACCTCTATAGTATTGCAAAGACCTGTGTAGTAATTCGCACGATTTTCCCTATTTTTGCACTATCCCACATTGAAAGCTTATGCATTATGTGCTCCAGCCTTCCCTTTATATATAGAGAACCTCTCCATACTACAAAGGACCAACATCTAGAGCTTGAAAAGCATTAATTTCAAGCAAATCACTTTACATTTGCTCCTTACTTTGCAAAGCACATCGGGGGGTTTCTCCTTGATTACTACTCAACTAGTTAAAGGCTTTCCACCACCTATTCAAGGTAAGTCTATTGCCCAAGGCTCGTGTTAGGAGGTTTCTTCTTGATTCCTACCCAGCTAGTTAAAGGCTTTCCACCTACCTATTTGAGGCAAGTCTATTGCCTAAGGCTAGTGTCCGCCATCTGAGTCTAGTTGCTGCTCGCCATTTGAGACTAGCCACAGCCCGCCTAAGGCTCATGTCTGCATTCGAGGCTAGCCGTTGCCCACCATCAAAGGTGAGCTACCATGCCATCCAAGGTCAACTGCCGCCCGCCATTCGAGGTTAATCGCCACCCACCGTCTGAGGCCAATCGTCACCTACCATCTGAGGTAAGCTTCTTTTCCTTTAATTTTCTTTTGTCTAAATTTCCTTGCCTCTTTTAGTTAGTTAATTAAATTGATTCATATAAGTTGCTAGCTAATCAACTCAGTAGTCAATTAAGTTAATTATTTAACTCAACCCTTTCCTAATCAATCAATCAAAACATGATAAAGTGGCTAGGCTAAACTAACCCTTTTGTAAGAAGGGATAACTGCATGGGTTCTGATTCCCATTCAAAGGGATATGCAAGTATACTTGGTTCAAGTATCAAATCTAATTAAAACTAACCAACTCTCCCCCTATCACCTTCTTCACTTACTTTTATTTTACTTTCCTTTACTTTGTTATTAGGCTTAGTTTGGGGAATGTGTGACTTCCTTAGAACCCATAAGGGCTAGATGAAGTATCCCCTAAGTTTAGGATTTCATTGTAATATTAACTCTCTTTTATTTTGAATTCTAATTGTGTGTAAACTTTATGGATTGAATGATCATGCATTATAAATTATTCATACATTTTAAACTGTTTATGAAATATAATTTAAGTTATTTTTTTATTATTTGGCCAAACATATTTTATTAAATTGAAAACCTAGTCATCAAATCCTCTTTAGTATTGAGGCTAGTGATCTTTTTTCTTTGGATAATAATTGGAGTCAAATGGGTTTTTTCCTTATATTTTTCAAAATAAAAACAAATTAAGGTGGCGACACTAAGAAACAATTTTCAAATCTATCAAGGATAAGCCTAAGTGCTTCCTCTAAGTTCTTTCCCAGCATTTTGATATCCTTTAGTGGATCATATTGGTGCTCGAGCGAGGCCTCACATCATGCTATCTCCAAGTCAAGGTGGAACTTAGATATGGTGTCAGGCTCGTGCCCTACATTTCTCATTGCCGAAAGCCAAAGGCAAAAGTCCTTCCCTTTTCAATTTCAATTTCAAGATCTAAATTTGAAAAGATCTAATTTTTATTAATTAAAATCTGACCTAATTAACAAATCTTTAAGCCCTTAAAATCAATCAAAACATGATAACAAAGGCAATGACTTAAAAAAAACCCTCCTTTGCAAGAAGGAAGAACATGTAGGGTTTGATTCCTATTAAAGGGGATATGCAGGCATGCCAACTCTAAGGCATCAACTCTACCAAAATTAACAACTTCTTCATATAATTTAGGGTCCAAATTGCTTTTTTTAAATGAAAGTCGAAACTTCTTTTTCTTACTTTAGTTGCCCATATTATATTTAGGGAATGTGTACTTTTCCTTAAACCCATAAGGGCTAAAGAAAAGATCCCCTGATTTTGACATTTTAACTTGTAATAATTTTAGGTAGTTTTTCTTTATTTGTCATATTTTATAATTGCCATTACCTCATATTTGCCATGCATTGCACGAGTAATATTTGTTTCATGTATCATGTTATATCTATTCATGCATACATAAAATCTTCTTTTTTACAAAAGCTATTTTGTATTTAAGCCAAACTAATTTCTCATATTATTTTAACCAAAACCTAGTTCCTGAGCCTTCTTTGGTCATTCGAGGACTAGTGCTTTTCCTTAGGATAAATGGTATAATTTTGGAGTCAATCAAATTGGGTTTTTCTTTTAATTTTCCTAACTAAAATAAACAAAATTAAAGTGGTAACTCCTTTTGCAAACTACAATTTACAAAATATATTTTTCTAAACTCATAGCAGTTTCTAATCATGATGTTTCTCCCAAAGAGCATTTCAATTCCCTTTAGCATATCAGGCTGGTGCTCAGGCGAGGCCTCTTAACAGTTGCCCCCTTAACAAAATTGTTTTTTCCGTGAGGCAATTTTAATGATTATGAACCCATGAGTTAAGATGGTATAAGGAACAAACCAAAGTGATGTCTAGGTTGGTGCTTGGACATGTTTAGGTAAGAGAAGTGGTTGAAAAGGAAGATGGTAAAAAAACCACCAGGATGTTTAATTAATTATTTTTAAATATTTATGGGTGAAAAATGTGGCGATAAATGGAAGTGAGAAAAGAGGCCAAAGGGATATTTTTGAGTGAGTTAATGGATTAGGGTAAAAGAGGTGGAAAAAGAATTCACATGGATATCTAGGTAACCATTTCTAGACATTTGTGGGTGGAATTGATAGATTTGGGTAGAAAAGATGGAAAAAGAAATCACATGGATGTCTAAGTGACCATTTCTAGACATTTATAAATGGAATTGACTAATAAATGGAAGGGAGAAAATGAACCAAATGGATATCTAGGCTAGTGGCTAGATATTTTTGGGTGGATTGATGGATTCAGGTGATTCAATGAAGGCAAAAAAAAAAAAAAACCAGAGGGATGTCACCATTTAGACATTTCTAGGTGATGGATTAGGATGGATGTTCAATAAAAGGGATAGAAAAGAGATCCATATAGATGTCTAGGTGACCATTTTTAGACATTTATAGGTGGAGTTGACTAACAAATAGAAGCAAGAAAAGGAACCAAAGGGATATCCAGACTAGTGGCTATATATTTTTGGGTGGATTGATTAAGGTGGGGAAAGGAACCAGAGGGACACCTAGATCAGACATATCTAGGTGAAGGACTTGGATAAATTTTTGATCAAAGAGATGGAAAAAGGAACCATAGGAATGTCTAGGTGATTGTTTCTAGACATTTATGGGTGAAAATTGATGGGTTTAGATAAAAAGGTATCAGTCAGCTTCAAGGGGTACCAGTCAGCTTCAGAAGGGGTTAGTCAGCTTCAAAGAGACACTGGTCAGCTTCAGCAAATGTCAATCAGCTTTGAGGAGGCACTGATCAGCCTCAAAAGAAGTCGATAAACTTCAAGAAAGTATTGGTTAGCTTTAAAAGATGTCGGTCAGCTTCGAGGAGGCACTGGTCAGCCTCAGAAGATGTCAGTCTACTTTAAAGAGGCACTATTCAGCTTCAAGAGAAGTTGATCAACTTCAAAGAAGTATTGGTCAGCTTTAGAGAGGCTATTAGCTCGGATTATGCATGATTGCAGATAGTTACATAGGTGCTAGTGCACAGATGATGCATGTTTTAGAATTCATATACCTTTTGTTTAACTTCTATGCCATACATGATTTGTGATGATGCCTATAATAGAAGATTGCGTGGATCCATAAGGGTGGATTCACGTATTTACTTTGTAAATGCAATTTTTTTCATGTGATTTTTGTTTCCATAAAGCCATGAATTTATGGACTGAGAAACTTGATGAAATTGAGGAACTCAACTTAGGTTGGTATGGAGTAGTTGCCATGGTGGCATTACGAGGAGTTTGAATGGATTAAGATTTTTCTAAGGGCTTACTTCAAGTTTTAGGATCTGATGGCCTATGTTTTCTGTTTTGGTACTGTTGAGGAGAAGTTGTGCCTATTCTCGAGGAGTTCAGTACTATGGCTTGGCTGTAATATGAAGGAAGCTCTGGTGGTTCTAGAGCTTAGAGTTTGGCATCTTCTAGATTTTTCAGGAGTTTATTTATTTATTTATTTATTTGGACTTGTCTTAGGATGATGCAAACCAAATGATGGTTGATGATGGTAAAGTGAATTGACTACTGTGATTGAAAAATTTCACGATCCTGGTGATTAAGGAGATATGAGGGGGGAAGAGGCTCAAGATGAGGGCCTTGGTTTTCTATTAGAAGGTCAAATACCTATTTCATGAGTCTATTGATCGGGATGATGCTAGAATGGTAAGATTGGTATTGCAGATAAAACATAGGCATTTTATGGTTAGAGCTGTGCTGGCAGAGACACTAATGAGTTTTGACTGCTTTGTTGGAGATTTAGAAAGATGAATTATTTTGCCAATTATTTACCAGGTGAGAAAAATTTTTCTATTTTTACCTTTTTTGTTGGGGGTGCTTTATGTGTGTCTATTTAAGGTTTTGGGTTATCTTAGAAGTGTGGCTAATAGATTATTTTTAGGTGGTGGCCCCCTACTTTTTAGTCTGCATATGCCTTATTGAGAATCAACCAGATGGTTGTTTATAGCTTATCCCTAGAGGATACATTTTTAGCACTGCCAATGGTAAGGGATTGGATCTCTCATGAATGGAGGCCATGGGTGTTGAGTTGTTTGCCTATTGGGTTTGGTTTGAGTGACCTTTAATCAGGGGATGAGGGTTTTGAGGCAGATGAGGTAGACTCAGGATGTGCCCCCAATTTTCCTTTCTCAGAGTTTGCGTGAATCATAGCTTCCATTACTGAAGCTATTAGGGTTAGCTGGCTGAGAAGTTATCATGCTGTTCATTATGGAATTTCACTTAGGACCATAGAGAGGTTTGATAAGTGGTTGATAAAGGTGGTTTGGCGAGTTGAGAGAGAGTACTATGCTACCTTGCTGAGGGGAATAGAGGGTGATACAACTGAGGAAGGATAGACTATAAGAGAAACCATTAGTGGCGAGGGGACTACAATATAGACAGACGGTCGACCTAATCTTTGAGGATCTATAAAAGGTGTAGCACCATAGGTTGTAGCAATGACTCAAACTATGATGACAGTGACAAAGGAGACTGTGACTGTGGTAAGGAAATAAGGTGATGTTATAGTGGTGGTTCAGAGAAGGACTGTGATAGTTAGGGCAGAAAGGGATACTGCAGTTTATAAACTACAGAGGAGGATTTTTTGAAGTAGTTTCAGAACTACTGTAGTCAAAAAAGGGTTTTCAATACTACTATGATGAGTAGTTCTAATTCTATTGATACTTCTACTGCTGTGACAAAAGGAGCTACAAAGATCAGGAGGAGCTATAGAGTTTTGGAGGAGAGGTGTGCCCATTTTAGGAGATTATGGTTGACTCTGGTTCTAAAAAGGACATAACAGATGTGCACCTCAGGAGGTAGAGGAAGATTAGCTCGACCATGACTTCAAACATGACCTTTTTTTGCTTTTTGTTCAAAATAATTATAGGTTGACAAAACTACATGAAACATGATAAGCTATAAACAACATTAAAAGGCCTATCCTTTTTGTCATAATGATGGGTTTGTATTTTGCAAAATTTGATCACCATTAAATGAGACATCTTTTAGTTTTGCTCTAATTTCTGCCTAAGTCGCCCTTTTGGATTTTCAACTTAGCGAGCATTCTTTTCTTCTTCTTTTTTCTTCTCTTTTTTTTAATCTTTTTTTTTTGTTTAGGTAAAAGATTTAAGTGAATGATGTATTAGGCATAAAGAAAATGAGAATGTGATGCAAACAAAATATTATATTATGATTTGGACCGTGCCCGAGATGGGTTGTCTACGTATCCCTTACAATCATTTTCCTTATTAATTTTTCTCATTTTTTAGGGTGAATTAGGTCAACATAGTTTTGATTACATATGCATGAAAAATAGAAATGAAATGCAAATTTCATCTTTAAATGAAATATTACTTTAGCTTATTCAGGTTACAAGGACAAGAGAATACATTTCAGTCCATGTCTGTGAAAATGGTGCCTTTGTCGGATAGGATCTTCTTAAGCATGTACTGTCCAACTCAGTAGATCATGAATAAGAGCTTAAATTTCTCCCAGAACTAGATTTCCTTCTTGCGAACCCTTGTCTCTCACCTTCTATTTAAAGTGCTCGGCTAGTCTCCATTGATGATCATAAATTTTGTATAGAGTATCGATTCTCTTTTCATCAATGGCATTCATTTGGTCATGATACCTTTCAATTTATTATGTCTTCATCCTCCATAGCTTCTCTTTGATAGGTTTCTTGTATGTGTAGGTTTCAATCTCGTGAACTGCGATGCTTGGTTCAGTCTCTAGCAAGTCTTTGGGTTTCAATGTAGAACAGTTGATGTGATGATTTTTTATGCCATAATTAATTGTTTCTTTTGCCCTTTTCTTTTTTATCTTCTCTTTTTTTTTTAATTTTTCAATTTTTTTTTGTTTTTTATCTTTTTAGATGTCCCATTTAAAGATGAATTTAATTTTTTTTATTACTAACAAAAGTCCCTTCATCATGAGTTACATTACAGGATAAGCTTAGAAAGCAAAATACAGACTCGAGAGAATAAGACTTGATGGACTCAAACTCAGAGAATGATTTAATAGAAATAGACTCAAGAGACATAAACTTGGACTTAGACATGGACTCGGACTCAGATGACTCAGACACTGACTTAAAGGATTTAGGTATAGTAGGCTAACATTCTTCTCAAAGTGTTGATTATTAGGTGAAGTTTGAGATGGCAGGATGAGCTTAGTGGTTCAAAAATGGATTGGTAGTGGTTTTAGGCTTTAGGATTAGGGGCAATAATGTCTCCGCTATCAATAATGTCTTGAATTTTGTGCTTTAGAGCATTACACACATTAGTTTTGTGCCCTTGTCCTTTATGATAGTCACAATGCTCATTTGCATTATAGTTTTTGGGCAATGGATTGGGAGGTGCTCTTATCTCTAAAGGCCTGACAAGATGGGCTTCCAAGGCCTTCTTATAGACAGTGCTTAGGGACATGCCCAACTCAAAGAAAACTCTTCCTCATTGGTTGGTGATAGGAGACAGCATTTATCTCCCCTCCTCTTTAGGTGGTGAAGTTGGAAGTGTTATTGTTCTTATGATATCTCAAGTTAGAGGATTCATCCTTGATTTGTCTTGATTGGATCAAATTCTCTATCTTATTGGCAGTGGCAATGAGAGCTTTGAAGTTGAGGAGGTATTGAGTTTGCAGACACGTCTAGTATTAGGGGAGGAGATTCTTAATGATAATGTCAATTTGCTCTACTTTAAATAGATGGTTCACCATTTATGCTGCTTTTGCCCTCCACCTTATAAGGAATGCAGTGAAGGATTCTCTTTGACCTTGCTTAGTGGTTTCTACATCTCGGCGGGTGACATCTACCTCAATGTTATAGTGCTATTGCTCGACAGATGCATTACATATGTCATCCCAAGTTTTCTTATGATTTTGGTCTAGATCTACCAACCATTTAATAGTAGCTCCAGTCAAGGACTATTGGAATAACTAAGCAAGGAGCTCATCATCTATACCAAAGGGTCTCATGGCGCCCACATACATCTTGAAGTTAGTTTTAGGGCATGTGGTACCATTAAACTTATCCATGACCAACATCTTAAATTTTAGAGGAACCCATACATTGGGAAAGAGAGCTAAAGAGTTGACATCTATCATGTCCTCATGCTTTTTGATGCTATTGATTGTTGTCTTCATGGCCTTAATTTTCTCCATTAATTTTTTATCTTTAGGAAAGTTAAAGAAATCTCCACTTTGAAAAAGATTTGCAGTAGGAGAAAGAGTGGTTACATTCAAGCCTATGGCAGGAGAGGTTAGAGTTTCAGGTGCTTTCCCATTTTCGATGGGATAGACAATAGGAAGAGTCAAAGTAGGGGCATGGCTAGTCCCAGCTTAGGTAGATGCAAGCTCAACATAAGCAAGAGGGGGAGTGATAATGGCATTTTTCATCTCCTTGACCTCATTGATGATCATTTAGCGTTGGGAGTTGAAGGCATTAGTAAAGGTGGTAGACTGGGCATTAAAATCATTAGTGAATGAGTCGGCTTAGGTCTTAAGGGCGATAATGAGTGTGGCTTAGATGATTTCCTCTTGTTTCTTGAGGAAGCTAGTGAAGAAGGTGCTCATTGCATCTTGGTCGAAAGGGCTAGAGATGTTGGCTATTGGCACCTTGATAATAAAAAATAGACAAAAAAATGGGTAAGAATATAGAACTGTGAAAAAAAAGGAATGAATGTGAAGGTGTGTCGGGAAAAGGATTCCCTTCATATGGTTGGTCACCATGTTTAAAGGTCGACAGGGTGGGTATGTGAGGTTACTGTGTTTTGGGTGACAGACCACCGGCTTGGGTCTTTGAGGTGTTCGAGGATTTATCTTATCAAGCTTCTCATATTATGTATGTATGGCAATGTCATGATGCATGCCCTAAAAGGTTTCATGGGCATATACATAAATGTCTCCATTATTACGGTACATGGAACTTAAGATCAACATTAGGGTGACTATATGCATAAGAGTGAAGGTTGAATTGATTAAGGGTCCCTGTCCTATTATATCATCGATATACCTAATCATATATGAGGCAAGCGGCCTTTGTGGGTCAAATAATACTGAATACTCGTTACATCACTGAAATAATCAGGGATTTATCGTGGGTGGAATGCTTTTGCTATCTCCCAACATACTCAAAGAGAGTTGTCAAGCCAATGCTACTCACCGTCCAAAACTTCTCCTAAAGCTAAGATTAGGCAAGGAGCTTTTATTATGTAAAGTGATGCATGAAAATCAAATTACACTTAATGAGGTAAATGGATATTATTTTAGAAAATTTTTCTTAATGAAATAGTAATCCTCTTATTTTACTTTTTATTAAAAAATGTCATGACCAGTCCCTAATGGAGTTGCCAGCTATAAGGCCTCACCCTACTACCAGCCCGATCCGCTAGAAGGAATCGGGATGCTCATTCAGGTTTAAACTCACGATAGAACCCTCAGGTTTAGATTGGTTAATTTTGAAAATGTTTTTTAGGAGTTGCCACCTTAATTTTATTAGCTGGCAAAATATTAAGGAAAACCCCAAACTGAGGACAATTCATTAATTTTGCAATTAATTTACCCAAGGATAAAAATTAGTGGTCTTCGAATCAAGTTGAGAGCGGGGACTAGGTTTTTGGTTAAATAATCTAAATTTGGCTCTTAAATTTAATTTGACTTAGAAAATTAATTTCATGAATGACATTTATAAGATGGCAAATAATTAAATGCATGAATATGGCATAGTATGAATGCATAGTGCATAGAAAATTAATGAAATGATTAAAGCAAACATCCATAAATTAAGGAGGTGGTTCCCTCTAATCCTTACAGATTTAGAGGAACCACATAATCAAGAGGGGGTTCCCTCTAATCCTTACGGATTTAGATGAACCACATAATCACTCTTAAATTCCAAAATTAAATAATTAAATAATTATAATTGAAAGCAAAGGAAAAATGGAATTAATTTTGGGATAAGATTTGAGGTTTAGATTTGAATTCCAGACATACCTACGTACCCCAATAAATGGGGATCAAAACCCAAGTAGTTCATTCCATGATTAAATAGAGTAGTTTATGGATTTATTAATTTGATTTGGATTTGAGAGGAAAATGCTGATACCTTTGCTTTTAGAGGGCAGAGAGTTTTACTAAACCAAAGTTCCATTTTATCGAGACCGGATGATTAGATTGATTGAGGGATTAATTATTTAAATGATTAATTAACTAATTAATGTGATGAAATGGATGGATGAATTAATTAATTTGGATGAAGGGTGGATTAAAAAATGGATTAATTTGATTTTGAAAAGTGATTAATTATTTAACTAAAAAGATTAATTAATTGATTTAATGATTATTTTAATTTAAAAAAAGAGTTTTAGTTAATTAAAAAGAGTAATTAACTTAGTTAGGGTGAGATAATTAATTAATTAAAAATATTAATTAATTAATTAATTAATTAGAGAATGGTTAGAGGGAGAAGAAGAGAGGAATTTGATGATAGCAATCTACTCAAATTTAAGGAGTGAAGAGAAATGAGAAATGGAGGGGGGTATTTATAGGAAAAGTGGGTGAGAGTGATTTAGGAATTGAAAAAGTGAACAGACCAAAAGGATAGGCCTGAAAAGGGTTAAAAATTAGGTTGAAAGAGGCAAAATGGACATTTTGGTATAGAAAGGGGGACCATGGGCGTGGATCTGTGCAAAAATGAGGACCACCAGGCTTATGCGACTCCATTTTTTTTTTTTTTTGGTATAAAGATTGGTCTGTTTAGGGTTTAGGAAATTTGGATGTCCAATAGCAATGTAATTAAAGGCTAAATTTTTTTTTTCAGGGGCACTGCCCCTAAACCCTTGCCCATTAACCTACTAGGGGGACCACTATAATGGCTTTGCGTAGCGCATTAAACTTAGTAGGTGCCAAGGTGCGGCCGGATGATGAGTGTTCAAAAGTACTAAAAGTTCTATTTCTAGCCATAGTGTGAGTTTTACAAATTCACAATTGGATGAAAATAATCCTTTGTGGAAATATGTCACCAAAATTGCAAAAAAAAAGGGAAGGGGGAGGTGAAATCAAATGGATGTGTAGTGTCTGTAATCAAGAAAAGTAAAGAAGTCACACTAGAGTAAGGGCTCATTTGTCAAAAATTACTAAGAATGGGATTGATGTTTGTAAGAAAGTGAGAGTTAAAGGTATTTCTGATATGACAAAAACTAAACATGAGGTAACAATGAGGATATCAAACACACAACCTAAATAAGTTCCTTTGCCTTCTAGCAATCAAATTCCTTCTTTGTCTATAATTGAACTAAGTGCTTTAGTTGTTTTAAAAAAGGAAAAGAATTGACAATTCTCCTATTGATAAAGCTTTTAATATGCAAGTTAGAAATAAACGTGATGAAGAAATTACTAGAATGTTCTATACTGGGAGTATACCTTTTAATTTTTCAAAAAATTCTATTATAATAGTTCTTATACTATAGCTACTAATCATCCATTGGATAGTTATGTCCCTTATGGTTATTATAAATTAAGAACCATTACTTTAGAGAGAGAAGACACATATAAAGAGATTATTAGAACCCATAAAAAGCACTTGGTTGAAAAAAAGGGGTTAGCATTGTTACTAATGGATAGAGTGACCTACAAAGGAGGCCTTTGATTAATGTAATAGTTGCTTGTGAATCTGACCTTATGTTTATTAAAGCTATGGATTGTTTAGGTGAGGTGAAGGATAAGCATTATATTGATAATATATTGACAGGGATAATTCATGAGATTGGTCACCATAAAGTGGTCCAGATAATTACTAATAATGCTAAAAATTATAAGGCTCTTGAAAAAAATTATTGAAGGTATGTTTCCACATATTTATTAGACTTCAAATTTTGTTTATACTTTTAATCTTGCTTTGAAGAACACATATATGGCTAAGAATGAGGAAATTAATGAAGAAATGTCATTGGATCACTAAAGTATAAGGAGATGTTGTGCAAATTAAGAATTTTACAATGAATTATTCAATGAAGCTTGCTATATAATTGGTTTAGCCCTTTAAAGTTGCTTTCAATTGCTGATACTCATTTTGCTTCTGTTGTTATTTTTCAAAGATCTAAACTTATTAGGCATGCTTTAGAAGCAATGTTAATGACTAAACAATGAGCACAATGTTGAGCAAATGACCAAAGAAAAGCTAGATTTGTTCGTGAAAAGGAAGTGGATAAAGGTTAGTGTGAGAAAGTTAATTATATTCTAGCTTTCTCTAGCCCTATTTATAAAATGATTAGGATTTCTTATACAAACCATGCCTTTATTTAGTTTATGAGATATGGGATTTTATAATAAAAAATGCGAAGGGTGCTATATATGAGCATGAAGGAAAGCAGTTGAATGATTTTTCTTTTATGATGTGGTTCATCGCATTTTTGTTGATCATTGGGCATAAAATAACACTCTGCTTCACTGGTTAGCTCATTCATTAAAGGTGAATTTCTTTTCTAGTTCTTTCATTCTCATTTTTAAATCCATTTTTGTTTTTTTTTTAATTTTCTTTGATTTTATTTTTCTTTTGAAGGTATTGTACTAATAAATGGCTTCAAGAAGGAGAAGGTAGAGTTATGGATCAGGAAGTACCTATAGAAAGAAACAAATGTTTTTAAGAGAATCAGATGATGAATGTGTTAAAGCTAATGATGAGTGTGTTAACTTCTCTCTCAAAAGTGGGCCATCTAGGGATCCTGATTCTATTGCTAGTAGGTATGATACGGTCTCTAAGAAGTGGTGGGCATGCTATAGTTCAAGTGCACCTTTGCTTCAAAGAGTTGCTTTTAAAGTGCTTGCACAACCTACTTCCTCTTTTTGTTAAAATTGGAGTACTTATTCCTTCATTCATTGATTTAGAAGGAATAAACTAACTACACAACATGCTAAAGATTTGGTATTTATTCACAATAATCTTCATTTTTTTTATCAAGGAACAATTCCCAAAATTATGATGAGAAGAATAAAATGTGGGATGTTGGTGGAGATGAATTTGGGAGCTTAGAAGATTGGTGTTCTTGAGATGGCTAACCTATTTTTAGATGAACCAGAACTAGAGCGTGTGTTCTTCAATAAAGATGTTAATAAAAATAGGGAGAATGTGGAGGATGATTGAGTAGGAGAAATACCATGAATGCCTTATAATGTGTTTTTTTAATGTGATTCCATTTGTTTTTTTTCTTTTGAATGTAATTTCATCAAGTACTACTACTATATATTATTAATTTGGATTATGGAGCTTATAAACAATTCTTCTATTTTTCGTGAAAACTTAGTTTATCATTATCTATTACCATACTTGATAATTTTGATCTTAATGGTTGAATATTAATTGGACAACTGATTATTGTGAATACCTATATATATATATATATATATATATATATATATATATATATATATATATATATATATATATATATATATATATATATATATATATATATATATATATATATTCCTAATGTGCTTCACATGTTGATCCACATTGTGATCTATTACAACTTGTTTTAAGATATAATTTATTTTATAAAATAAGAAGAATTTAAAATTTAATTAACTTAACTAATAATATTGAAAAAAAAACATAAGCTCAAAAAAATTCTCTAATTTAACGGTTATATCACATAAATACTTGTGAATATTTTAAAATTAATATTACAAATAATAACAGTGATATATATAATTATTAAGTTAAAAATTTTGTGAAGTTTATATATTATTTTTTTATTTTCCTATTTAATTAATTTTTAATAATAATTAAATACAATCCACAAATTTTAAATGTTTTCATTTCACTTTTTAACATCTTTTCAATAAAAGAGTTAGTAACTATTAACCATTAATGTCAAAAATAATTAATAGGAGTATGCCCCCTTATCTTTCTAAGAAAGATGTTGGTGCTAGCGACATAGTAGAGGGAATTGTCAATGGAGCTTAGCGCTTTACTTGGAGAAGTCATTGCTGTCGAATGGAAGCTTTAAATTGTTATCCCTCATATCCTTTTGAGTTCTTGTCCTTTCTGCTTCGTAAGTCAATTTATTAGTTGATATATTTTTATCTTGACCTAAGACTATGTTCCCATTAGCCATTTGAAGCCAAAGGGAAGTCAAAATATAAGCTACAAGCAACTATCTCATTGTTGAAGATGGAAGTTCATTAATAGGGCCACAACACCTGTTTATCCTGAATCCCTAGAATAAGATGTGTGGTCTCCTGCATACATCTCCCTTCTTGCTTCTTACAATGCCGAGACCAAGACTCATGTCTACCCATCACTGTGAGTCTATGTAATATTAGGTAGTTGGTAAGATAAATTTCACCATTCTTCGGAAACTCATTACCCTACCCCAGCAACTCAATCTTTGCCAATGAAATCCTCCTACATATTGACTTGCTTGCTAGCTACCTTCCTTATTTCCCCTTTATTGATCTAGCTAATAAGAAAGAAGTTAATTTTATCAAATGGTACAAAATAAGCCCTAATAAAAAAAAATCTCAAGAAAAGCTAATTAAAATATTAATTATATATTTACTTTCCTAATAATTAAATAACAATTAATTTCAAAAAAAAATAACGATTACTAAATCATTGCTCATGGCACTATTGGACAAATAGATTTTATCTATGAAGTTTCTGTAAAACTTTATAGGAAAATAATTAATTTATCCCAATAATTATTTAATTATAAGTTCTTGAATATATAATTCTTACAATTAAATTATGTAACATATACCTAATGAATTTGATGATATCGATATATTGTAGTCTTTAAGAATAAATTGATTTCTCTCTTAACCCCTATTTTCTTTTACGATGGCTTATTCTAAATAGTTGTTAGCATAAAACCCAATGGGTAGAGAAGGAACCAATTTATATCTTTTATAATTTAATCTAGTACACCTATCAAATAATCGGGTGAATGGTCAGGATTAATTAGCTATCTAATTATTAACATTATTATTTGAGCTTTGGATATGTAGTTAGTTAGCCCAATATTAAGCTATAATCTAATATTCTCCCACTTGGCCTAGTCATAAGATAATCATAAGCTTAAATAGTGTGACTTTAACTGCACGTAAAATAAATCCTGAAAGTTTAACATAAGTGACTTAATATGATAAAATGACAAATGCGAGTTATGGCAGTTGTATATTATTTATCCAATATATTTTTTTCTATACACTACAACATTTGTACCCACCATATTAAGTCCATAAATAATGATAAAAACAAATTCCATCATGGTCTATATTATTTCTTACAGACTTTCCTATTAAAATATTAAAACATTAATGTGTACATCGTTATAAAATAGGAAAACAATAATGCAAAATTAGAAACACATAACTGAGTTTAGAGTGCTAGTAATTATCATTCAAAGGCACAACCAAGACCCATTCTATGTACATATTTTTTAAAAGTCTTTCGGTGTAGACCCTTAGTTAAGGAATCTGCTATCATCATATCAGTGTTAATATGCTCAATAGATACTCTTTGTTTTTGAACTTCTTCTTAATGGCAAAATATTTTAATTCCATATGTTTGGCACCTTTTGAATATTTATCATTTTTGGAGAAAAGCATTGCTGTGAAATTATCACAACAAATTTTCATTGGCTTGGTATTAGTGTCGACAACCCCAAGTCCTTAAATAAAATTCTGTAGCCATAATGCATGAACTGTGGCTTCAAAATATGCCATAAACTTTGCTTCCATAGTGGATGAAGCAATGATAGATTGCTTAGCACTCTTCCATGATACTGCTCCATTTGCTAAAAGAAATAGATAACCAAATGTGGATTTTCTACTATCAAGACATCCAACAAAATCTAAATCTGAGTATCTAATCACTTCTAAATGATCAAACCTTATATACATAAGCAAGTAGTTCTTTATTCCTTGCAAGTACCTTAACTTCTAAATGATCAAACCTTATATACATGAGCAAGTAGTTCTTTATTCCTTGCAAGTACCTTAATATTTTCTTTGCAGCTTTCCAATGGATAATTCTAGGATTGCTTTGATATCTACCCAATATTCTAACAGCAAAACTGATATCCGATCTTGTACAGGTTTGCAAATACATTATATTGCCCACAACCAAAGCACAAAGAATTGATTCCATCTCTTTTCATTCTACATCATTCTTTGGATATTACATGAGACTAAACTTGTCCTCTTTTTGAATAAGAACAATTCTTGTTGAACACTTGTCTATATGAAACCTCTCTAAAAATTTTTCGATATAACCTTTATGAGATAGTCCCAACAATCCTTGTGATCTATCCCAAAAAATTTCAATTCCTATGATGCAAGACTCCTTTCCCTTATCTTTCATTTCAAAATATTTAGAGAGAAAATCTTTTGCCTCATGCAGTATGTCCAAATCATTAGTAGTAAGTAAAATATCATCAACATATAGAACTAAGAAAACTAACTGCAGCAAGTAAAATATCATCAACATATAGAACTAAGAAATCAAACTTACTCCCACTGATCTTTTGGTATATACATCAATCAATAATGTTTTCTTGAAAATCAAAAGATGTTATAGAATAGTTGAACTTAAGATACCATTGTCAAGAAGCATATTTAAGTCCATATATAGACTTCTTAAGTTACACACCATTTGACCATTTGTTGAGAAACCTTCAGATTGGTCCATAAATACTTCCTCTTGAAGATCTCCATTAAAAAAAAGTTATTTTCACATCCATTTGGTGTAACTCTAAATCATATTGAGCCACCAATGCTATTATAATCCTTAATGCATCTTTCTTTGAAATAGGTGAAAAAGTCTCTTTATAATTAATACCTCCTTTCTAAGTATAACCATTGGTAACAAGTCTAGCTTTATATCATTCAACATTGCCATTTGAGTCACATTTGGTTTTAAAAACCCATTTACACCTAACTCATTTAGAAACTTTAGGAAATTCAATGAGATTCCAAACTTTATTGTCTTCCATAGATTTCTATTCATCTTTCATGGCATCAATCCATTTTTCAGACTTAGCACATTTTATGGCTTGTGAGAATGAAACTAGATCTTTATTGCTTCCAATATGAACATCTGACTCTTGCAAATAAATCACATAATCATCTAAAATGGCTAATTTTCTCTCTTTGGGATCTCCTTAAAAGTAATTCTTGTGATTCATGTACAATAGTTGATTGTGAGTTAGTTCCCTGCGGGTGTGTTCTTTCATTCAAATATTATTTAGTATCATCTAAATTTCATTAATTACTAGAATAACATTTGGAGCAGCATGTATTTCCTTATTTAAATGTTGTCCATCATTATCTAGAGGTTCATTTATTACTAGAACAATATTTGGAACATTTATGGATGAAGAAACCTTTATGGTTAAAGGAACATCTAACCTCACTTCCTTAATATCCATATTTTCTCATTCATCACTCCAACTAACTTCAACATTCTCAATCAATCTAGCATTTCCAGTTTTCACGACTCTAGGACTATGGTTTGGATAGTAAAACAACTACTAATCATTCGAGAATCTAATTTCTTTTCATGTGGATTATAGATTCTTACCTCTACTGGGCAATCCCAAAAATGTAAATGTCTTAAGTTAGGTCTCCTTCCAGTCCATAGTTCAAAAGGAGTTTTCGAAACTGCCTTACTAGGGATCCTATTCAATAAATACATAGCAGGTTTGAGGGCATATATCCATAAAGATTTAGGTAGTGATGAGTTACTCATTATACTCCTAACCATATCCATCAATGTCCTATTTCACCTTTTTGCCACGCCATTTTACTGAGATGTGCCTAGCATAGTATATTGTATACATATGCCATGTTTTTCAAGGAACTTTGCAAATGGACTTGGACATTGTCTTGACTCATCATATTTCCCACAGTATTCACCAACTCTATTAGATCTTATAATTTTCACCTTTTTGTCTAATTGCCTTTCAACCTCAATTATGTATACCTCAAGCGCATCCATTGCTTGAGATTTTTCCTTAAGCAAATAAACATAACCATATCTTGAAATTTCATTAATAAATATGATGAAATACTTTTTCCCACCAAAAGATGGAATATCAAAAGGTCCACAAATATTAGTATGTATGATCTCAAGAAGCTGTGTGCTTCTTGTGGCTCCTTTCTTATTATGTTTGGTTTGCTTTCCCTTAATATAATCCACATATATACTTAGATCAGTAAAATCTAGATTTGAAAGAATCTCATTCTTTACCAATCTTTCTATTCTTTCTTTGGATACATGACCTAAACATTTATGCCACAAGTAAACTAATTTTATGTTTAATTCCAACATTACCATGAATAATAAGCAAAGAAGCAGCAAATTTATTACCATATATAAACCATCAGCAAGAACAGCAGGACAAACACATAAGCTATTCTTAAATAAATTGAAACAACTATCTCCAAATCTCCTTTAAACCTAATAACATTAAGTTTTGAAATAGAAACTGGGTTCTTAGAAATTGAAGGTACATAGAGAGTTTCCAAAAGATCTAGTTGATGACCAAAACTCAAAATCAAGCGATAAGTCCCTATGCTTTTAATTGGATCCTTTGCACTATTTCCCATAAAGAGAAAACTCTCACTTGGGTTAATGGTTTGGGTTCTACATCATATTGGAATCATAAATAGTAGAACTAGTATCAAGCCACCAAGAATTCAGAGGAACTTCAGATAAGTTTGATTCAAAACATATAGAAACATAATATTTACCTTTCTTTTCAAACCAAGTCTTATGTTTTAGGCAATCTTTTTGCTAGTATCCAAATTTCTTACAAAATTTGCACTTGTCTACCTTTTGTTCCTTTTGGTTCGCCTATGCAACATTATTAAACAATTTCTTTTTCTTAAACTTTTTTACTTTCACTTTCAATCCTTTACTAGCTTCTTAATGCACCATGTACATGGATTGACTCTATTGTTTTTTTAGTCAGGCTTTCTCTTGAGTAAGCTTACTAGACAATTTATTAATATCCCATTTTTTCTTCATAGTATTATAGTTAATTTGAAAAGGTCCATACTCAGGAGGTAGCGACTTCAAGATGAACTATACCATAAAAGAGTCATCCACTATCATTCCCTATGTCTTTAACCTTACTACAATGTTAGTCATCTCAATAATGTGGTCCTGCATATTCCGCGACCCAATGTAGTTCATGGTCATGAGTTCTGCCATTAGGGTACCAGCAAGTGACTTGTCTACAAAACAAAAATGTTCTTCTACAAATTTCAAGTATTGTTTTGCACTTTCATTTTGTGGAATAGTTATTTTAATGTTGTTGGTAATAGTCATTCGCATAAACATAAGACTCAATCTATTAAAATGTTCTCATGCCTTATGGGTATAACTTCTCTTCCTCGCTACTTTTATCTGTAAGAGCAGGAAGTTGATCCTCTAATAGTACCACGTCAAGTTCCAAAACATCTAAGTGAAAATTGATTTGCTCACTCCATTTAGACAAGTTCAAACCATTGAAAATAGTAACAGATGATGCTTGTGAATAAAGAGAAATAACTGCAAAAATAATACATAAATGCTCACATTATACACAATTTCATTTATGGATTCAAAATAAACAAACAATTAAAAGTATACTATAGTTCCTCTTTGCGTGGACACAACCATACACTATCTTAATTTAAATGCTAATGATGATCAATCAAGAGTAAATAAATTTTTCAATCAAACACATATTTCATCTTTGGATATACAAATATATTTGACCAAAGATATTAATTTACTCTCATTATGTTTAATCTTACATACAATAATTAAACTCACCTTTGAGTGAATTAGAAAGCTATGAAATATTAAACATCAATTTATCATTAATTTTATTCACAAGCATTTCATTAAAATTCATACATTTGATCTTTCATTTATTTATCATCATAGTTTAGCCACTTTAGTGACTAACAAACAGTTAATATAAAATTCAAACATAATTAAATACCTTATTTTAATGATATGCGTTTATAAAATGATAATGCAAAAACTTAATGAATACAATCAAATAAAATTTCATTATTCCTTATATATATATATATATATATACACAAACGTAATATGCATATTAATCTAATTCCCAAATTCCTTTATATATATATATATATATATATATATATATATATATATATATATATCTTATTCATTGACACAGAGAACAAGAAGATACTGTATCGTCCACAAAAGGTTAGTATCATTCAATATAACATTGTGCAAAACTTCAATTAGGACACAGTAAACTGTCGAACATCACCTGAAACAATTCCTCGCCACAGAAAACATGAATTTCAAAACTTCAAGTCATTATTTTAATGCTATCGAAACTCACTGATTTGATAATCAAATCAAAATACTGAGTTTCAATATTTTTTATATTTAATAAACATTAATAAAATAGTTTGGCCAAAAATTTAAGAGTAATAATAAAAATATTTTACAAATATAAACGGAGAAATTATATGTCCAAAAATCAAGCTTTGATATCACATATAAAATTTTATAGGAGTACAATTAATTGATCATAATAATTAATTAATTACAAGATATGGAACATATAATTCTCACAATTAAATTATATAATACATACCTAATAAATTTAATAAAATCGATATATTGGAATCTTTAGAAATAAATTAATTTCTCTCTCTTGATCTTTTTTTCTTTTACGAAGACTTTCTGATGGCTTATTTTGAATAATTATAAGTGCAAAACCTAATAGATAAAGAAAAGATCAATTTGTATTTTTTATATTTTACGCCGGTATGTCTATCTAATAACCGAATGAATGATCAAGATTAATTAACTATTTAATTATTAACATTATTATTTGGGCTTATGGATATGCAGTTAGTCCAATATTAGACCATAATCTAATAGTTTCAACTCAATTTCATATAAGTTAAATTCAATTCTAATACTTTGCAAGCTAAGTCTAAGTAGCTTGTAAGTAGACTTGATTAACTTCCAACATTGAATATTTTTTGGCTGATAAAATATTAAATTATTTTAAAAATTATATGCCTTAAAATTAAGTTTTGGTTTTGCACGTTCCAAAAGAATTCTTTTTCTTTTTTTTTTTTAACAAATGTATTGTTAGTTTTTTTTTTTTTTTAATACAATTCTAGCCGTAGTAGTGTTAAATTTTTTTTCTTTAGTTTTTACCTATTTTTTGTTAATAGATTATGCATAAAAAACGTTTGTAAAACCAATAGAAGATTATTATAATCCAATTATATCCATACTAAATGTTATATTTTCTATAAAAATATAATTAAATTAATTAAAAAGTATATTTGATTAATTCCTTTCTATCAAAAAATAAAATTGCAAATTAATTTATTAATTATCAATTATGTATTTAATTTTCTAATTAAATAATGAATACTTATCCTAAAAAATAAAATATTATTTATATAAATTAATTTATTAATTAACAAATTATCAAAGTAATCTCTATTTATAATAAACATTAATCAAAATTCAATAGGACTTCTTAGTTAAGTGAAAATCTATTATTGTTAAAAAAAAATTCTGTTAAATTATTTTTAAAATTTTTCCATTTATTGAAATTGGGATAAAATTTCAAATACAAATTTAAAAATCTAACAATACATATTTATTCTTCTCCTTACACTACAAAAAAAATACAATTTACCGACTAAAAATTTTATCGGTAAATTTTTTTTTTAGTCTGTAATATGTATAGCGACTATTTACCGACCAAAAAATTTAATCGGTATTTAACTTATCGGTAATATAATTTACCGACTGAATACAAAACTGTCAATAATTACCAACGAAATTTTGGTCGGTAAATTATTTTTATATTGTCAGTAAAATAACTTTATATCGTCAGAATTTTTATTTTTTTGGCACAATTTACAGGCTAAATTTTTAGTCGATAATCTGTCGGTAAATTTTTATTTTTTAAAAAATAAAAAAATTAGTTGGTAATTCATCGGTAAAGTTTAAATAAATATTTTTCAAAAGTAAATATTTTGTCGGTAATACGTCGGTAATTTTATAAATTAATTTTTAAAAAATAAAATATTTTGTTGGTAATCCGTCTATAAAATTTTATTTTTTTTTAAATACATATTCTTCAAAAAATAAGAATAATAATTTAAAAAATTAAAATTTTTAGAGTGAACATGAAAATTAAGTAATAAAAAATTATAAAATAAATTAGGAAGCTTAAAGAATATAAAAAATGACTAAATTAAAAAAACTAAATTAAAATTCTATTTCAAAACTATAAAAAGAATGAAATGAAATTAAAATTAAGAAAGAAAATAATAAGAGTAAAAACGAAAAGGTAAGATAAATAATTTATTAAATTTATTTTTTTGTTTACTAAATTTATATAAAAAATTAAATTTAAGATAGCAAATAACTATTTTTTAAAAAATCACATTAACAATTTTTTATGCTATAAACAATTTAAGAAATATAAATAATAAATTATAAAAACTAAAAAATAAAAAATTGAAATAAATATAATAATTTTTTTGTATTGAAGGGTTTGAAATTTAAGAAAAAAAATAGAATATGAAACAAAGAGTATATAAGTATTAAAGAGTATGAAAATATTAAGTGATGAAAAAGAAAATGAAGAAATAGTTAAAAGAGAAAGAAAAAAAAGGAATTTTATTTTTGAGAAATGAAAAGAAGAAATTGAGAGAAAGGTAAGAAAAAATAAAGATAAGAAAAGGGAAAGAGAAGAAGTGTGGGAAAAAATGATGAGGATGAGCCCTTTTATACTTTTTTTACATCATTTACCGACTAATTATTGACTAAATTTCCGTCGGTAAATTTTTTAAACGAAAATTTGGAGGAAAATTTCTCTTCAAAATTTTCATTTACCGACAAATTACCGACTAAATTTCTATCTGTAATTTATTTTTTATTTTTTAAAAATCAAATGAAAACTTTGGAGGAAAATTTCCCTCCAAAATTTTCATTTACCGACTAATTACTGACTAAATTTCTGTCGATAATTTTTTTTAACATCAAATGAAAATTAGGAGGGAAATTTTCCTCCAAAATTTTTATTTACCAACAGATTATTTTATCGGTAAATTAAAAAAAATTCTTTATAATTTACCGACTGAAATTTTAGTCGGTAAATTTAGTGACAAAATTTTTTGTTGGTAAATAGGAAAGGTTTTAATTAAATCAGAGAAAATTTTGCTTTTTAATTTACCAACTAAACTTTTTTTGTTGGTAAATTAAAAAATATTTTATTTTTCAATTTACCGATTGAATAATGTTGTCAGTAAATTAGAAAGTTTTTGTAATTGAATTAAAAAAATTGCTTTTGAAATTACCGACTAAAATTAATTTACCGACCAAAATTTTAGTCAATAATTTCAAAAAAAATTTCAGTAAATTAACATAATATTTTATTTTCTAATTTACTGACTGAATAATATTATCGGTAAATTAGAAAGTTTTTGTAATTGAATTAAAGAAAATTTTGCCTTTTAATTTACCGACTAAAATTTTGGTCAGTAAATTTACTGACCAAAATTTTAGTTGGTAATTTCAAAATTTTTTTATGTAAATTAAAAAATATTTTGTTCTCTAATTTATCGACTGAAAAATTGGTCAGTAAATTTACGGACGAAATAATATTATCTGTAAATTAGAAAACTTTTATAATTGAATTAAAGAAAATTTTGCCTTTTAATTTATCGACTTAAATTTTGGTCGGTAAATTTACTGACCAAAATTTTAGTCGGTAATTTCAAAATTTCTTTCATGTAAATTAAAAAATATTTTGTTCTCTAATTTATCGACTGAAAAATTGGTCGGTAAATTTACCGACGGAATAATATTGTTGGTAAATTAGAAAGCTTTTATAATTGAATTAAAGAAAATTTTGCCTTTTAATTTATCGACTTAAATTTTGGTCGGTAAATTTACTGACCAAAATTTTAGTCGGTAATTTCAAAAATTCTTTCATGTAAATCAAAAAATATTTTGTTTTCTAATTTATCGACTGAAAAATTAGTTGGTAAATTTACCGACAGAATAATATTGTCGGTAAATTAGATTTGCCTTTTAATTTACCGACTAAACAAAATTTTAGTCAATAATTTCAAAAATTTTTTGGGTAAATTAACAAAATATTTTGTTTTCTAATTTACCGACTGAATAATATTGTTAGTAAATTAGAAAGCTTTTATAATTGAATTAAAGAAAATTTTGCCTTTTAATTTACCGACTAAAATTTTGATCGGTAAATTTACTGACCAAAATTTTAGTTGGTAATTTCAAAATTTTTTTATGTAAATTAAAAAATATTTTATTCTCTAATTTATCAACTAAAAAATTGGTTGGTAAATTTACCAATGGAATAATATTGTCGATAAATTAAAAAGCTTTTATAATTGAATTAAAAAAAATTTGCTTTTTAATTTATTGACTAAACTTTTGGTGGGTAAATTTTTTAGTCGGTAATTTCAAAATTTTTTTAATTTACCCACCAAAAATTTGGTCAGTAAATTTACCAACGGAATAATATTATCGGTAAATTAGAAAAATTTTATAATTGAATTAAAGAAAATTTTGCTTTTTAATTTACCGACTAAAATTTTTGTCGGTAAATTTACCGATCAAAATTTTGGTCGGTAAATTGTTGCTATTTTTTGCGCCATTTTTTTGCATCTTATTTAATGACGAAATTTGATAGTCAGTAATTTTTTGTTAGTAAACTGTCAATACTTTGTTGGTAATTAAAAAAAAAATTTCATGTGTCGTCAATATTCTATCGGTAATTTAATAAATTTACCAATAAAATTATTTCTATCGGTAAATTTTGTTGGTAAACTGTAATTTTCTTGTAGTGTTATACATTTTATTAGAAATTTAGGTTATATTACAACTTTTTCTTTGATTTCTATATCATGAATTTTATTTTATTTTTTTCGTATCTTAAAAGTTATTGATTATTAACCATTATCTAAATTTTTTATTCATTTAATAATTTTAATTTTCACTGTTAAAGTTACTAAATAAAATAATGTAAGTTATATTTTTGAAAATAAATTAGGATATTCACATAAATTATTAATTATATAATATTTAGATATTATTCATAAGTGTATGTCACCATTATATTTTTAGAAATTTATTTTATAAAGAATGTGTTTTAATTTAATAATATATGTGCAAATAGTCATTTTTCTTTTTTAGAAAATATCTCTAGATATATTATATTATATCACACAAAGTTCTATTATAATATTTTATTTTTTAAAAGATAATTAAAAAATAAATAAGTAAAGTTTATGAAATAAAATAATTGTTTAATATAATTTCACAACTACATAATTTTTTAATATTTTTATTATACAATATTTAAAAAAATATGTGTGTTTCTATTCCATAAGTTCTAATAGTTTATTTTATGAGCAGTATATTTTAATTTAACAATATATGATGAAGTGCAATTATTTTTTCTTCTCTCTTTTTTTTTTTTTTTTTTTTTTTTTTGAGTAAATTGGATTCTAACTGTAATTCAAACTCTATACGTCACAATTCTGTAAATGGCTTTAGTAATACTAAACTAAAAGCTTATTAATTTTTCTTCTCTTTATACATTATTTTTGTGCATATTATATTATATATATAATAATACATGAAATGTTTATAATTATATTTTATTCGTGAGAATAATTTAAAACATTAAAATTATTGATCTAAGTTGGTTCTTAATTTAGTTAATATCTATTTTGATCTTAAGAATCAAATCGAAATGATATAATGCTTGTATTAAGTGTTGTTTTTGTAAGCAAAACACATTGGAAAGCTAACAAATCAAAGAACTTGAAAATTCACAAAGTTATGAAAAGGACCTCTAATTCATGAATGCAATTCTAAAGTCGTGACTGCAATACTCAAGTCATGACCATGACTAAGTGTAAAAGGGTGATTTTCTCAAAAAGACATAGTGAAGTTCGCATCCTTCATCTCAACTGCTATCCT
The DNA here is from genome assembly GCA_947687605.1 of Reutealis trisperma. NCBI lineage: Eukaryota > Viridiplantae > Streptophyta > Magnoliopsida > Malpighiales > Euphorbiaceae > Reutealis > Reutealis trisperma. The sequence goes on from CANTUT010000888.1 coordinate 469,128, forward strand.
GGACGTTAAAGGCAATTCACAACCGCTATATGGGAATAGCAACCACGTCATTCATATGTCATAGAACCTCTCCAATGGATAGTTGATCGGTCAACAGGATTGTGCCACATGTCAACTAGCCGTTTGACTCATTCAAAGATCATGACCATGAAATGGAAGTAGTGACTGTGAAAAGGAGTTAGCGACCATGATTAAGGCTTAGTGACCGTGACTCGGCTCTGACATAGTATTAAATACAGATTTTATAGCCATTATGGAAGATTTGGGTGTTGCACCAAATGTACCAGATTGATGGTTGAGGAATGCTATAAATATCCCTTTAAAAGCCTTAGATGTAATCTAACAACCTTCATATAGTCAACTCTTGCAAATTCATTTCTTAAAGCTTTGTTCATTCAATTGTACTCTTTATGGTTGTTGTAATAGCTTTAACTGCTTAAAAGTTAAGTGTTAGCCTTAGAAAATGATAACAGTATATGGCCTAGGAGCCATATAATAGTTATGTAATAGTAGATATTAATTCTCAATGGCATAATAAATATATTCATAATGTGAAAAGGTTTTCACATTATTGAATATAGTCCTTAAGTATTTGTAAGAGGATATATTCTCAAGTGTTGAGAATATGTGAGACAGATCACTTTTGTACAAATATTTTAAATATGTTCGTGGTTATAGAAATAATGACTGTGCATCATTAATTCCAGAAGACTATCACCTCTATTTGTTTTCTATAATTAGCATGTGATACAGATGATTAGAGAGGTAGTGAGTCTCATGCTGCTTCACCTGTGTTATCGATACAAACACGTGGATATTCATAGGATGAATTGTCGAATTGTGACGTTAGATGATAATAATATAGGATTTTACTGCTTGGCAATTATTTATCATCTAGGTCATAATAGTGCATATAGTCCTTTGACTTGAGGCATACTATATCTCACACATAGATAGTTAGAATTTATTACTACTTACGTACATGTACTATTCATGTATGGATATATGGCATATGATAGTTCTAATTTGTTATGTATGGAGGTAAGTGATCGTCAAGATAGAATTTACTATCTCAAGTAAATGAGGTTAAGATCCTATGCTATCTGGTTATTCTTAATAACTAAAGTTTCTAGCCAAAACAGTAAAATTCACTAAAAGAGTTTCTAGTAGGAATCTAATCTCATTAAGAACTAGAACCAAGATAAGGACATAGAATTGAGGTATATTAGGGTTTGACATAAACCATTACCTTAGCTGAGATTGAGATCTTTAATGAAGGGATTCTCATGCATGATAATTTATGATTGATAGTCCATATGATGTTTAAAGTTATCAACTATAAACCCTCATTTCTAATTAATCGTAACATGGAATGATAACTGTCACTCACGACTTATGGAACTAAGTGTGAAGTAGGGATATAACATTAGTAGAGAAAAAAAAAATTCTCATTCCCATTGCTAATTAGACATGAACCTAGAAAGTCACACACCCAATAGTGATCACCTTCCAAGTGTAAAAGTTTACCATAATAATTAATTAAAGTGTTTGATTAATTAATTAGTGGTAAAATGATTAAACATATAATTAAATTTATAAGGACCCTAGCATGTCCTAATGTTTAATCTAAAAGGTTTTGATTCAATTAAATCAAATCTTAATTTGTATGTGATGCAAATAAGAAACATTAAATTGAAAAGTGATTTGGACTAAATCAAATACTTAATTTTAAGCTTAGTGAAAACCCTTAACACATAAGATGTGGCCTAAACCCATATGTGATATGAAAAAGAGGCAATTTAGAGGTTAAAAAAATTCACTATTCATAATTATGTGATGGGTTTAAGGTTTAGAGAATTTTCTACTAAAGTTAAAATTGTAATTACATTTTTTGGCTAATGAAAATGTCCATTTTACTCTTAAAGAATAAAATGGTCAATTCACCATTTGAATAAGCAAAGTCCACCTTTGCCCCTTCACCAAATGATGAGCTAAAAGGGCTTTTAAGTTTTCATGAAGACTTAAGAGTTAAGTCTTGAGAAAGATGTACACAAAAGAGTTTACGTTCATTTTTTCATAAGTAAGTGAATATCATTTTTCCTTTTGAAACTTTTAGAGAGAGAAGTTGATAGATAGTAAAAAAAGATGAAGAAAAAATTTCTTTATTTTCTTTTGATCTTCAATTCTTTTCTTTGTTTTTAGTGAAAGAACAATTGCTTGCAAATTGAAAATGAGTTTAGTTCAAATCAAATCAAAGAGAAACCTTAACTTCCTAAAGGTTTTTGAGGGAAAATCTTGAATTAAATTTGGGCAACCATGAGAGGGATTTAAGAACACCAAAGAAATCAAAAGGAAACTTGAAGTTGAGCTAGGTGTGGATGATCTAGAGGCTTCACACTTAGGAAGCTCGTTGTTAAAGAAAAAAGGAACCTTCAAGAGGTAATATGATTACTCTTCCTTCTTCTTTCTATGCATATGTATGTTTTACACACAAATTAATTGATTGCTTGAATGGATGTTTGGACCAAAATGGGTGAAGTGAAATTTTAAAATGTTTGAAATTTCACCCCACCACCTTGCTTCTGCTAAAATTGGTTCCACCATTCCTTCAATTAGTATCAGAGCCACTTAAATTTTGTATAAAACCTTTGTATATGTTGTTTTGGAGGTTTTGATTTGGTTGAAAAGGAGTCGTTGCATAAGTGTTATGCTCTAGACCACAAAATTCGTGTCTGCAAATCAAGAATCACAACCACGATTGGCAAATCACGACCTCACAAATGATATCGTGCCTTCGAATGTATGGATCAGAACAAAAGTTATTCATATCGGTTAAGAGAATTGCAACCCTGATTCCGATTTCACACACGCAAAATCCATGTTGTGGTCGCATTTTCACTATATACCCAACTTTAATTTTTTCCAAAATTATTTTGGGTTTATTTTTCAATCAAAAAAATTATGATTTTAAGCTATATAAACTTTAAATATGTGATATTCAAAATGGAGTTTTGGAAATGTTCCCATGATAAACAATATATCTATAAATGTAATTGTTGTATATATATATATTTGGTTGTTCTTTGAGAGGCATGAATGGTTGATCATGGATTAGGAAACCATAATGTATGATTTCTTATATGGACATGTAATAATTCAATTTTATTATTTGTTAGGATGCAATTAAATATTAATTACTCATTTAGGTTGTAAATTAATTTTATTAAGCCTATAAACTCTTTTGCTTTTGTAATCTCACCTTAGAATGCCATATTTACTAATGAAAATATGGACATATGGAGGTGCAATAACATGAAGAGGTTCAACCCATGAAGATGCCTAGTGGGAGCATGAAGATACAAGTGTTGTCATTTCATGTTTGTAATTTGTTTAACCTAAATCCCATATCCATTCCTTATGGCTAGGAAGTGGGGCCATAGTAATCCATGATCACACGTATGTATATATTGTCCATTTTATGAAATATATATATGATATATATGAATGCATGTGGTATATATTTAAAATGGATAATGTGCAAAGTGATACTAATCTACAAAGCCTGAAAATCTTTTAAGGAATATATCGAGTCATGGTTATCCATTGGAGCAATAACTCAAGAAAAGTCAAACACTTGTGCCATTAGTTGTGGATACATAGGGGTGATATATTTGGTTTGAATGTTTTCTTGAAGTTATTGTTAAGCATGTGATGTTACAAGTATAGGATATATTGTATGTCAATAACCACAATGAGTATCTAAGACATATAATGTTCAAATCATTATACTTATTGGTGCAATGGGTTTGACTTGATTTAACAACTCATAGACATCGTAGGAGTTTCATAACAATTTACTTGAATTTAGAATTATAATGACAAAATGTGTACTTTCATGAAAATTCATAGGGTATGTATGTAGCATGTTAGATTAGTTTTAATATGCATAATATGAATTTTTAATTTAAAATAAGTGATTTAAATGAAGTGCATATGCATAAATTAATTTATTGCATATAAAGTGAATTTTCATGCACAAAGTGATTTTTAAGCATAAAATAAATTTTATGAGTATTTTTAAAATATTTTTAATTAAATATTTTTGGGTGGATTTTAATGAAAATAAGAAGTAAAATATTTTATTTTTAATTATTTATAATCAGCCCATAAATTAAATTAAAAAGCCTAACACACCAAAAGACTCCTAACCTAGCTCATTAATGGCAAACTTACAATTTTGCCCAAAACCCTAAATATAAACCTAAATTTTAGCCTCCCCATCAGTGTGGCAGCCTCCATTCTATTTTTCATTAGATTTTAATAGAAAATTCTCTTAAAAACTTTCTCTCAAATGAAATTCACATGATGCCTTCAAACCTTGCGATTTTGTAACCGTCTTCGTAAGTTTTTCTCTTCTTTCAAACTACTATTTGATTTTTATGAATCTAACCATGAGAAATCCATATAGGGCTGTATAATTACTATTTTTATTGATGTTGCATTTGGCCTAGGTGTTTTATTTGAAGGAGAAACCGATTTTTAACCGTAAACACAACTCTTTCTTCGCACATCCACCAAAGGTGAACCTTAAAACCTAAAAGTTGGAATTTTCATGCATATGCATAAAGGAGGGTGCCGATTTGTATGATGATGAATTCTAAACTAATTTTTACTTTGTTTAGATGAAAATTGACTATGAGATTGATTGTATGATTTGGTCTAAGGAGACAAGTAAGACACTTTTAAGGTTACTTGTTAAGTTGATACATATATGGAAAGTGTTAAGTATACCAAGTTGGATGTTAGATTAGATTGATATTAAGATCATGATATACTGTATTTGGCTATAGAAAATTCTTGGAATGAGTTATTATGTGTTTCATGTGAGCATAAGAAGGCTAAGTGTGCAAGATTAAAAAGTCAACATCTTATGTGCAAGTGATGAGTACACTTCTATATGCAACTCCAAGTATATGTAAATAATATATGTGCATGGGGTAGTTACAAGTTAGGATAGCATGATGTTAAGCAAATGCTAACTATTGAATTATAATGTTATGTTAGAACTTGAGGATTGTTAGAAGTTTAAGGGTTGCAAGCACTAAGAGCTAAGAAACCACAAGGTGAGTAAACATTATATTCATGTTACAAGTATAAGTTATCATGATATGTGAACCTTTGAGATTCTTGAAACCCAAGTCCCTTTCTATCCTAAATTATAATTATATGAATTCTTTATTAAGCTTGGGTTACCAAAGGACAATTGTTCTGATACTATTATTGATCATTCATTGATAAGAAAGAACCTTTGTAAATGTTGCCTTACCTTACATTCTTTCTAGAATCACATTATTGTTTATCTTTTGTTCAATAAGCTAAACTTCTATTGCTATCATTTTACATGTGATTTCATTCTTCAATGCTACTGTTACCTCTCCTTTATGTTATGAATGCATAAGGCAATAGCCTTCACTTTATATTTATGTTATGAGTGGATAAGGCCTTCACTCTATATTTATGTTATGAGTGGACAAGGTAGCAACCTTCACTGTATATTTATGTTATGAGTGAATAAGGTAATAACCTTCACTCTACATTTATGTTACGAGTGAATAAGGCAGCAACCATTACTCTATATGATATAAGTTATAAGTTTGATTTCTGCGAACCTTGCTAAATTGCAACCATGAACTATGAATCATGAATTATGAACTATGAATTATGAACTCTTCTAAGTGATATGTGTTATTGTATAAGTTGTATCATTTACTCATTGAGATCATCTATATCACCCCTTTTCCTTGTGTGGTTCTAGGTGAGCATTATGAGGAGGTAAGGTGATAACTCAAGCAGTCTACTTCGCTTAGGAGGTTTCCTTGTCTAAGTCATTATACATACTATGATATAGAGAATCACTCGTAGATGCTCCGGGAGTCTTATTTTTGGAACATTATGCTTCGATGATAAATTTGGAGTTTTAAATTGTTCTTTTCTTAAGGATTATATTTTAAGTATTTTTAAACTACTCTTTTGCTAGTTAAAGATTAGCTTTATTATTGGTCATTTAAGTTAATGCATGAGATTTTAGTATGATCCTAGGCAGTGTTTATATGTACATGAGTGGGTTCTATGGGCGTGGGTGACCTTATGTCTCCTTATGTCCTAGGACCCTTATATCTCTAAAAATTAGGATGTGACAAAGATGGTATCAGAGCCATAGGTTATTCTTTATTGCCATTTGACTAGTGACAAAGTTGGTATCAAAGCTGTAGTTTTAAGTCTAGTTTAGACTTTTTTGGTTATTAGGTTGATTAAGTATAATCCTGGAGCATAGGAATTTTCCTTTCATGTCAATTGCAGTCCATCATTAGCTTAATTCTGCTAAATCCTAATAAGCTATAGTACTCCTTGTTACTATTCTGTGTACCTTATGATTCTTTTATCAAATGACCAAGAAGAGTACCCTTGCTAAAGGACCTCGACCTAGAGCACCTCACGTGATGTGCAAGAGGACCTAGCCAGAGATGTTCGAGAAGGTCGTGCCTATGATCCATCTCAATAAAGAAAAGACTACTGATGAGGAGGACCCTTTGGACTGTCTAGGCTATAATTGGATTTAGAGTAAGATGCAGAGGTTTAAAAGAGACTGCTCAGACCTGATGAAGGAAAATCAATGTCTGAGGTCCCTAGTGCATGCTATGAGAGAAGACGTGGAACAAATTAAGGCTAGAGATGTTAAACTAATGGGAGACTATGCACTCGATGTTCGCCTTAATGAGGGAGGCAACTAAGACTTAAACTAATAGTTGGTAACTATTAGCCTAGTGATATAGGACTTATATGATATGAATGATATTATGTGACTATATAGTTAATTCGTTTGGATTTGATTTTCTTCATTGCTTATAAGATGATTGACTTTTATATGATAGCAAAGTTTATTACGCTATAAGATTGCGTGTTGGATGATAATGATACATGATATATGTCATAATATGTGATATGTGCCCTGTGATGTGATATGATGTGATGTGTACTTATGATAACCACATGGTAGGAATGATAATGTGATAGTGGGGTTATATGGATTAGAAGGGAATTAGCACTAAATTCTGTTATAGCAGAATGCCTCCTAAGAAAAAGGTCCACATAGTTGCCTAACTTGTTAGGGTTAGTGAGGATGTAATATTAGACATTACTTCAAATGTTGCCTCTACACTGGTGAGATCAAGAGAAAGGTCCAATTCAAGAGTACCAACTATAGGCTCTAATGAGCAAGCCTCTTCACAAGAGGTGCAAGCTATATGCAAGGAGATGAGGGACTTACACAAAGAATTGGATGAGTTGTGAGCTCAAAGGCAGGAAGTACCACTAACACAAGAAGAGAATGGAGTTCGACCTCTTACAGTAGTGGCACCTTTATGGAGGGAAAGAAAGTGGCTACCCTATAAGGGGATGACAGTCTCAGAATTCAAGAAGCTACAACCTCCTACCTTTTATGGTGAGGAGGGTAATGACCCTCATGAATTTTTGGATGAGATGGATAAGCTAATCCATTTACTATCATGCTCTGACGGGTGAGTGATTGAGATAGTAGGACTCTAACTCAAGAAGGAGGCTTGGTACTGTTATAAAAGGAATGTTGAAGAATGAGTGTATAAAGCAGACCCACCTACTTGGGTAGAGTTTAAGTAAGAGATGATGGATCAATTCTTGCCTGAAGGTGAAAGGCAGGATAGGGCACTGCAATTTGAACAACTGAGGCAAAAACCTGGAATGTCAGTGTCTGAGTATGCTAAGGAGTTTAACTGACTCAGCAGGTTTGTTGCTAACATCATTCTTACTGAAGCCAGTCATATCAACCGTTTCTTGAGGGGATTGGCTACACCCCTATTCAACTCTTTGGCAGCAACTGAGTTCTCAATTTTGGCCAAATTGATAGATAAGGCTAAGATAATGGAGAAGAGGCATAAGACTGAGAGAGCCAAGCATGCTGAAAGTGAACAAGAGAGCACCTAGCCAAGCAAGGATGAGGAGGTTCTAGAAAAGAGTCTTTGCCAATAACTTCAGCACCTAGACAACATAATGGTCAATCAAAGCAAGGTTTTCCCACTTGTGGATAGTGTGGTAAAAAGCATCCTGGAGCTTGTTGGAAAGTCTATGGCGCATGTTTGAGATGTGGTTAGATGGGCCATTTCCATAAAGACTACCCACAGAAGGGAAATTCGGGAATTGTGACCTCGGTGCCTCCACCACCTAGACTGTCCCAACCTCAAAGCCAGAAGCATCCCCAGCTTTTTGAGAATGTATGAGTAAGTATCTAAATTTGAGGATAAATTTTTTTTAAGGAGGGGAGAATGTAACTACCCACACCCACCCTAGGAGTTTCGTGACCATTTACTTGAATTTAGAATTATTATAACAAAATGTGTGCTTTCATGAAAATTCATGTGCTATGTGATTGATGAGTATGTGGCATGTTAGATTAGTTCTAATATGTATAATATGAATTTTTAATGTAAAATAAGTGATTTATGTGAAGTGCATATGCATAAATTAATTTATTGCATATAAAGTGAATTTTCATACACAAAGTAATTTTTAAGCATAAAATAAATTTGATGAGTATTTTTAAAATATTTTTAATTAAATATTTTTGGGGGATTTTAATGAAAATATGATGCAAAATATTTTATTTTTCTTTATTTATAATCAATCCATAAATTAAATTAAAAGGCCCAATTCATCAAAAGCCTAACACACCAAAATACTCTTAACCTAACTCATTAATGGCAAACTTATAATTTTTTGAAAACCCTAATTATAAACCTAAATTTCAGCCTCCCCATCATTGTGGTAGCCTCCATTCTATTTTCCATCAAATTTTTATAGAAAATTCTCTCAAAAACTCTTTCTTAACTAAAATTCACAAAATGTCTTTAAACCTTGTGTAACAACCTACACCTATCATAGGAGTTTCCATGATAATTTGCTTGAATTTAAAACTATTAAGACTAAGTGTGTGCTTTTATGAGAATTCATGTGTTATGTGTTTGATGGGTATGTGGCATGTTAGATTAGCTCTAATATGCATGATATGAATTATTATTGAGAAATAAGTGATTTATGTGAAGTGTATGAGCATAAAATAATTTATTGCACATAAAATGAATTTTCATGCAAAAAATAATTTTTAAGCATAAAATAATTTTTATGAGCATTTTTAAAATATTTTTAAATAAATATTTTGGAGGAAATTTTAATGAAAATAATCAGAAAAAAAATTTATTTTTAATTACCTATAATCAGCCCATAAATTAAATAAAAGACTCAATTTCTCAAAAGCCTACTACACCAAAACACTCCTAACTTAGCTCTTTGAGGATAATCTTGAAAATTGCCCAAAATCTTACATATATTAAGTGAATTTTGGCCCCTTGCTTCTAGCAGCCACCATTCTGTTATTTCATTATTTTGGTAGAAAAATTCTCTTAAAAATAATCTCTCTACCGAAATTCACAAAATACCTTCAAATTTTGCGATTATTAACTGTATTCATAAGTTTTTCTCTCCTTTCAATTTATTATTGGATTTCTATGAAACTAATCATGAGAAAAATTATTTTAAACTAAATATTTATTAATTTTTATTGATTAAATTTGGCCTAGGTGAGTTTTTGGAAGAGAAAACATTTTTTCTACTGAAAACACAAACCTCTCTACGCAAATTCTCCAAATGTGCATTCTAAAACTCAAAATTGAAATTTTCATGCATAAACTCAAGGGGGGTAGCCGATTTGTACATATTTGTGTTCTAAATGAATTTTTGTTGTGTTTAGGTGAAAAATATTGATTTAAACATATTTTTGTATATCACTGTAATGACCAAAAAGTTTCAAAAAATAAGAAAATTCATGGTTTTCATCCTAAAACTTAAAAGTTGAAAATTTTCATGTGTATGAACCCTAGGGGCTGCTGATTTGTATGATTTTGTATCCTAAACTGATTTTTGTTATATTTGAATGAAAAGTAATGATTTAAAGTATGTGTTTACATATTACTGTAATGACCAGAAAGTACCAAAAACAAGATAGAAGCATGGTTTTCATCCTAAAACATGAAGTTAGAAAAATTTCATGCATATATATCTATATGGGTTCCGATTCCTATGGTTTAGTGTTCTAAAATGATTTTCATTTTGATTACATGAAAAATCTTAGTTTAATCCATGTTTTTGCATATTACTGTAATGAACAGAAAGTATGAAAAGTAAGAAAATTCAGGTTTACCTTGAATTGGGCATTCGGCCTACTTAGGAATTCTTATTCTAATGTCTATAATTTTTATGTAATATATTTTAATAATTATTGATATGTATATATGAATGATAAATGATTAAATTGCGTGTTAGTTGAAGGAATGACTTTAGACAAGTCTCGAGGTGATTTGGTATACTTAAGGTGTCTTAACACCATCTTGTGATTAATGAATATGAAAATAGGTTTTATGATGAGTTAATAATGAATTGATAATCTTAAATTGATAAAGAGATTGATCAAAAGAATTGGTCATAAGAGATAAGCATGATACTTGAAAGGTTACTTGTAAGTTGACATATATGGGATTATTAAGTGTACTAAGTTGAATGTCAAAGTAAATTGATATTATGATTATAATACTGTGCTTGACTTTGGTAAAGTCTTGGTATGAATTATAATGTGTTCTCATATGGGCCTCCAAAGGTTAAGTGTGTAAGACTTTACAAGCTAATGTGTTATGTGCAAATGATGAGTGCATTTCTATATGCAACTCTAAGTGTATTGAATGTTATATGTTCATGGGATAGTTATGGGATCGGATAACATGATGATTAAATAAATACTAAGTATTGAATTAAATATTATGTTAGAGCTTGAGAAGTTTTAGTGGTTTAAAGGCTACAAGTACTAGGAGCAAAGGAACCACAAGGTGAGTAAACATTATGTTATTGCTACAAGTACGAGCTATCATGATATGTGAACCTTTGAAATTCTTGAAACCCAAGTTCTTTTCTATTAAAATGCAACTCTATGATTTCTTTGTTAAGCTTGGGTTGCCAAAGACAATTGGTCCAATACCATTTTGATTATCCAATGATGATACCTTGTAATTATTACCCTAATTTTTATTCTTTCTGGAACTACATTATTGTTTATCTTTTGCCTACTAAGTTAAACATCTATTGATATTGTGCTACATGTGATTGAAATTTTTCAATGCTATTATTATATGTGATTGCTATTAGCTTTAGCTATGGCATCTCTAAACCCTTTTATCCAGAAATCCTAGTGTTGATGCGGGAAATCATCAGAATCTTTGCATACGGTCTTAACTTGATGGATAGGGATAATGTATCCACCTTAGCTAGAAGAGGCAATTCTAGCCATGGGGCCTAATCAGCATCATGCTTCTCTATGTGATAGGAGTTGGAATTTGATTTGATGCCACCTCTTCTCTATGTGTTCGAGTGATTAGGGCAACAACCTTCACTCTATGTGTTATTTGTTTTAAGTGTGATTTTTGCAAACTTTGCTAAATTACAAACTTTGATTCATGAATTGTAAAACATGAACTATGTGTTATAAGCTATGGGTTCCTTTTAAAAAAAAAAGAGGAACATATGTTATTGTATATGGATATTGTTTACTTATTAAGATCATCCATCTCATCCTTTTTCCTTGTGTGATTCTAGGTGAGCAGTATGAGGAGGTAAGGTGATGGCTCAAGCATCGTATTTCACTTAGGGAATTTCTTGTCCAAGTTAACTAGTTTAGTATGTTATGAAGAGTTTTCCTTAAACGCTCTGAGAATATTTACTTTTGGATGTTTATTTTGAAATGTTATTCATCGAGGCTTTAGTTGGATTCTAAGTATTATTTTCTTATGGATTATATTTGAGGTATATTTTTATTATTCTTCTGCAACTAAAGATTTCCTTATAAATGACTTAATTGGGTTACTACATGAGATTTTGGTACAATCCTAGGCATGATTTGTATATGTATAAGTGGGTTCTACAAGCATGAGTGACCTTATGTCTCCCTATGTTCTAGGACCGTCATGTCTTTAAAATTAGGGTGTGACAAAGTTGGTATTAAAGCTGTAGTTTTTTTAAAGTCTAGTTTAGACTTGTCTAATTATGGGGTTGATTAAGTATAATCCTAGAGCATAGGAATTTTTCTTGCCACGTCACTTATAGTCTATTGCTAGTACAATTCTATCAAATCCTAATATGTTATAGCACTCTTTGTTATTAGTTATTTGTGTGCCTATGATTCTTTTGTTAGATGACCAAGAAGATTACCCCAGCTAGAGGACCTCGACCCAGAGTACCTTATGTGACATGCAAGAGGACATGGAAAGAGATGTTCAAGAAAGTTGTGCCTATGATTCACCTCAATGAGGAGAAGGTGCTGAAAGAAGAGGACCCTAAAGAGTATTTGGACCATGATTGGGTTTATAGTAAGATTGAGAAACTGAAGAGTGATTTCTTATATTTGAGGGAGGAGAACTGATGTCTTAGGCTTTTGGTTCATGCATTGAGGGAGGATGCGGAGCAGCTTAAGACTAGAGATGTTCAGCAAATGGATGACCACACACCTAGAGATTCTGACTACTCACCATCTAGGACTTTGTCCTCGACGGGTTGCATGCTAAATAAAGACTTACTTTGCTTCAAATGTCGATCATATTTTTGTTGATTGCCCTCTTACCGATTACTCGCCAGGGCGACCCTAGAAATTACCTAACATTCACCTTAATGAGGGACGCAACTAAGACTCAAAGTTGGAAGTTGGTAACTGATAGCCTAGCAATATAGATTCAAAGGATATGGATGAAATTATTTGACTACTTACCTACGTAGTTTGGATTTGATTACCTGCGTAGTTTGGATTTGATTTTTTTTTCATTACCTATGCATGGTTGACTTTTATATGATTGGAAAATTTTCTTTTCATACTATAAGATATATGCTACATGATTATGATATGTGATATATATATATGACATGTGTTTTGTAATGTGATATGATAAATACTTATGATAAATGCATATTGATTATGATAGTACAATAGTAGGGTTAAATGGGCTAGAAGGAGTTCGTACTAAATTCCCTTATCGTGATAAGCATAATAGCTCCCAGAAAGAAGGTTCACACAGCTGCCTAACCTATGAGGGCAAGTGGGGAAATATCAAACACTACTTTAAATGCTGCCTCTGCACCTGCATGATTAAGAGAAAGGTCTAATTCGGGAGTACCGACCATGGGCTCTAGTGAGCAAGCATCTTCGAAAGAGGTGCAAGCTATGCATAAGGAAATGAGAGACTTGGCAAGGAATTGGAGGAGTTGTGAGCTCAAAGGCGGGAAGTGCTGCCAACACAAGAGAGGAATGGAGTTTTGCCTCTTGTGGTAGTGGCACCTGCACGGAGGAAAAGGAAGCGGCTACCTGCTAAAGGGATGACCGTCTCAGAATTCAAGAAGCTGTAGCCACCTACCTTCTATGGTGAGGATGGGGATGACCCACATGAATTCTTGGATGAGATGGACAAGCTAGTCCATCGATTGTCTTGCTCAGATGCCAAAGTAATCAAGTTGGTAGGACTCCAACTCAAGAAGGAAGTTGGGTATTGGTATAAAAGAAACATTAAGGAGCAACTTTATGGAGTAGACCCACCTTCGTGGCTAGAGTTTAAGTAAGAAGTAATGGATCAATTCTTGCCTAAAGGAGAGAGGCAAGATAGGGCACTACAGTTGGAGCAACTAAAGCAGAATTCGGGAATGTCAATATTGGATTATGCTAAAGAGTTTAATTGACTAAGCATATTCACTGCTAACATCATTCCTATAGAGGTAAGTCATATCAACCGATTCTTAAGGGGACTAATCACAACTCTGTTCAACTCATTGTCAGCAACAGAATTTCTAACCTTGGCTAAACTTATAAATAAGGTCAAGATAATGGAAAAGAGATATAAGACTAAGAGAGTTGAATGAGCTGAACAGAAGCAGAAAGGAAAGAATAAGAATAAAGGTCATGAAGGACAGCTTGGAGGAAGAGGAGGCTTAAGGAAGGCATCTTCAACACCTGGATTGCGGAATGGTCAATCTAAGTAGGAACTCCCCACTTGTGGTAAGTATGGAAAGAAGCATTCTAGAATTTGACGAAGAGTTTCTAGTGTGTGCCTAAAGTGTGGGCAAATGGGACATTTCATTAAAGACTGCCCTCATATGAGAAACCAAAGGAAAGCGACCACAGCACCTCCACAATCTAGACCATTCCAATTGCAAGGGCAAGGAGTCAAGAACAAAGGGTCAGCTATTGGGAATGCACTGGAGATAGAAAATAAGGGCAAAGGTCATGTTTTCACCTTAAATCAGCAAGAGGCTCGCGCTTCACACACAACCATCACAGGTATCATTTCCATCCAAAATTATAGTGTAAGATGTTTGATTGATTTTAGTGCTACCCATTCTTTTGTATCACTATGTTTTGCTAGGAGTCTTGGTAGGAATAAGAAATTATTAATTGAACCCTTAGTAGTGTCTACTCCTTTGGGAGAAGTGATGGAAGTAAAGTATGGGTTTAAGGACTATAAGGTAGATATTAATGACAAAAACTTCCCATGGAATTGCTAGAATTAGATTTACTAGAGTTTGATGTAATCTTAGGGATGGACTAGTTGTATGAGCATAGAGCTCATATTGATTGTAGAAAGAAGCTTGTCAAGTTTCGAGCTAAGGATGGGGGGAAGTTAGTGTATCAAAGGGATAGGAATGAGAATCCTTCGAACTTACTATCAGCTTTGGGGGTAAGAAGGGTGTTAAGGAAAGGGTGCCAAGCGTACCTAGCTCATATAATCAATACTGACAAGGAGATCATTGTTTGAGACGAGCATTCTAGTGGTGGATGAGTTCATGGACGTCTTTCCAAAAGACCTACCTGGACACTACACTATAAATGGCATACAACAACACAAAAAAAAAATGTTGTATTACACCTAAATATGTTGCAACAGGCCTATAGCAACACTTTTTTACCATTTTGAATATGTTAGGTTTTTAAGTGTTGACATTTTGGCAATGACAACACTTTTCTTAATCTAATGCAACACTCAAAAAATTATTGCATGTCTCTAAAGCTAATGCAACACTTCTAGCAAAAAACACTTAAGTAACACTTTTAAAAAGCAAATGCAACATTTTTTTAATGCAATATATTTAGCAACACTTTTTAGTACAAATGCAATATTTTTTTTTCCAATTACCAAAGGCAACATTTGAACCTTTTAGTCGAAATGCAACATTTATTTAGCCTAATTACAACACTTTGTAAGGTAACAAGTGCAACACCTTTTTTAATATAAAACAACATTTTCCTTGAAGCAAACACTTCATTAATTTTAAACAATTACAACACTTTTATAATGGATTAAAGCAAAATTATTCAATTCAATTGGATCAATACACATTAATACAAATAATATCATGATCATTCAATGTATCATAATATTAAAAGTATATATCATAATCATTCACAAATTCTTCTAAAATCCTTTATCCAATCTTTCCTTCATCCTTTTGCTATTCTCTCTCTTAAAACACCCAAGTTTGTATCAACCATATTACTTGAGATTCCTACAAATATAAATTAAAGATAATAAATATAAAAGATACAACTCAAATTATTACAAGTAATAAAGAAAAGAACGCCACAATATAATCAAAGATATAATATAGAGTTTGAGTATAATATTTGAAGTGCAAGAACCCACTGTCCAAGTCTTATAACTTGGACTAATTATTATGAGTGAAATCCTAACATCGAGAGAGGTGAAATGACATAATGGTATACATAATGAACTCAATTCACATGCAACATCAATAGTAATCTCACTAAGAAAAAGAAAAACATTAATACAATTATTTTTTAGTTACAGTATGCTTGTTCAATTAATTTAATCATTATCATTATCATTAATATTCTATATGCTGAATGCAGAACCACATAATATCCATTCTTTAAGCAAAAGCAAAAAGGCAATATCAATATATTTCATTTGTCCCACTAAAAAATCTTTGATTAATCTGATTAAATTTGGTTTTAATTTATTTATTTTATTAATCAATCAAATAATATTAAAAGGTTAATAAAATAATAATTAAGATTTAATTAAAATTTAACTTGCGAATCTTAATTTTACTTTTCCACCAAATCAAAGATATGTAAATAAAAAGGCTCTTCAAGAACAAATAGTAAGTCTAACTCTTTGGTGAGGGACAAAAATAGTTTAAAAACATAATGAGCCCAAAGACAACTAAATTCCATCTTGACTAAATTTCCCAAGGATTCTAGAAGAAGAATAAAGACCTAAGAGAAGATTCATCAACAGCAAGCTCAAAAGGAGAAGTCCTCAATATTCAAGATAGATGAAGCTCTCCCTTTATCCTTCCCCCAGTGGCTTCGCCCTAGCAAGCTATTAAATTTAGGGGTGTAAATGAACCAAACCATTAACAAGTATCTCAGTGTTCTACTCGATAAAGACTCATTTACGTTCAGATCGCTTTATAAATAAGTCAAGAGCTCGAGCAAAGTGAAGCTCGGCTCGATTAGGCTCGTAAACAGCTTTATTATAAGCTCGTGAACAAACTCGCAAAAAGTTCAATTAATAGACTCGTAAACAGCTTTTTATTATTATTATTATTATTATTATTATTATTATTATTATTATTATTATTAACTTAATGATTTTGGCACTCAAAAAAATATATCATAATACTTTTATAAACTTTTTACTAATTCAAATTGACTAAAATATATATATTTCTGATTAATATAACCTAATATTTTCACATTATATAAAATATATTTTTTTATTAATTAATATATTTATAATACATGTAATGCTCAATTTTATGATTGTATTTTTTCACTAATTGGATGTTTTTACTTTTATATTAGTTTAAGTATTTTCATTATAGCTATTTTATTAGAAATAATTATTTAGGAAGTTGACTATTTTGATAAGTTATGAATAAGTTTTATAATAAATTGAGCACGAGTTTTGCTCAATTATAATTTTCTCAAGTTTTAAGCGAGTCAAGTTTAAACATGATTTTCAAATTTGATCTAAAACTTGAGCTTGAGCTCAAAAAAAGTATGAAACTAAGTATGAATAAGCTAAAACTCAACTCAGTTCGGCTCGTTTACACCCTTAAATTATAGCTGATGTCATTAAGCACAACATCAGCTCACCTATGTCAAAGAAAAGAGAACCACTAGGCGGTGCGCCCTTATCTCATGACAACCAATCAACTTGCAATATGACAAAGGACATGTCTACAAGCCTTACTCCTAACTACTTGTGCACCTACCACACCAATCAGAAACATGGTATGTCAGAAAATATTCTCTCTCTCCAAAGGTTATTGTCACGTACCCTCACCATGCATAGACCTACTAAAAAGAAGGATCAACACTTGACTCAAGTAATTTGAGCTTTGCATCTCTCTCATATCTTTTCTCTCACTAGAAAGCCCTCTGATTATCTGGTATGAGAAGAGGAATCTCCTTTTCTAACTACTAGTGAAGACATTTACTAGCTTAAGTATCGGAATTATCCGTTATTTCTATCTTTGCATGTCCATATCATTCGTGCCTAATACTAGATATCTAATCCAAATCATCTTATTTGATCAAACTCCGATCACTATTGAATTATAAATCTTCTATCCAAGGGAAGTCATCTTGGATTTGAGATCAAGCCAATCAAGCTCTTCAATCACAGATCTGAATCTCAATTTAGAACCAAGCAATTGAAGTTTTTGAATTGCATTTTCTTTAAGAAGAAAAGAATAAGAGTATTTGATTTTTTTTTTTTTTTAAAGAAATATCAATTGGAGATTGTAGACTTTTTGTTTTAAAAATAATGAAATTTTATATTTGTTATCTTTTTTTATCTTTAATTTTAGGATACAAAATTTGTGTGTACACATAAAAAAAAAAAAAAAAAAAAAAGGTACATGTGATGTAACTTAAAATAAAAAAAAGTTTATATGGTGTTTTCTATTATTACTTTATTTTTAAACAAAATAACCTATTTTATTTGCGAAAAAAATTATTTTTTACGAAAAATAATAATTTTATTTATATTTTTTCCTACATTAAATTATTTTTTTGTAATTTTTTTTAATTAAAAAAAAATTTTAATTATATGAAAAATAAGACTTATTTTTTGCAAAACAATAATTTTACGAAAAAGAAAAATAATTTCTTAATTACAAAAAAAAGGCTCTCTAATAAAAAATCATAATCTTCTTATATTTTTTCGTAAATTAGAATTTTTTTTATAAAGTTTATAGATATATAAATTTAAAATATTATCTTAATCATTCTAGTATTTCTCATTTTTAATTAGTGAAATATAATAACAGATTAATTTAATTATAATACTTTAAATATTTAATTATATTTATTATTTATAATTATCCTATTGGCCATAAAAAATAAAATTTTATTTTTTTTAAAATAAAGTAATATAAAAAATTTGCTTATACGATGTCTTTTTTAAAAAGATTGCATTTTTTTAAAAAGAGTAATATTTTTTCCTAATTATAAAATTATTTTTCTCATAAAATTATTATTTTGTATAAAATAAATCATATTACAAAACAAATTATATTCTCGTAAAATTAAAATTTTTTTCGCAATTAAGTAAAATTACAAAAAAATAATTTGATTTACGAAAAAATGTAATTAAAATTATAATTTTTCATAAAAAAAAAATTATTTTTTTCCAACAAAATAGATTTATTAAATAGTCCATATGCGGTCAAACGTCAAGCGGGAAAATTAGTAATTTATTTAACGAAATTGTGCAAATTCTTACGTATTGTTTGTAGTCAAACGGTAACCAAAATTCTCAACAACAAAATCTAGCCAACGGTGAAATCGCCAATGCTAAATCTATTGGCTAACCCCAACAACTTATATCAACCATAGCCTGGATGATCATTGATCACATCCTTTTCATGGATTGGAGCTGCGTTAAAAACTTTAAAATTTTCAAAAGTTTATAGGTCAGACCCGCGATTTCTTTCCCTGATTGTGGCCGGCAGCCCGAGATAAGGTGTAATCATATGTTTCCCTTTCAACCAACTCTGAGCATATAACAAGCAATTTTATGAAAGCTGTTAGCTGGTACAAAAACAGGTTCAATGTTAATACCCGTTTTAGAGATTTTTCAGTCACAGTTTGCACTATCAAACCCGAGTTAACAATGCAACATGAGTTAACAATGCAACAAGGATTTTTCTGCAGAAACGCAAATGTGACTTCATTACCAATTCTGCATTCTCTCTTACAATTGTCTGCAAAAAGACGAGAACCCACGAAAGGAAAGGCCTGTCATGCACAAATTATCCATTTTGGGTTAAAAGCAGACGCTCTAACGTCAAATATGCTCATAAATTTATACTCTAAATGTGGCCTGATTGAATCTGCTCGCAAAGTGTTTGACAATATGCCTGAAAGAAGTTTGGTTTCATGGAATACCATGATTGGTGCGTATACCCAAAATGGGGAGAAGCAAAAAGCTCTTACGCTTTTCTTGGAATTGCGAAGGAAAGGAGATCTCTTTAGTGAATTCACGGTTTCAAGTATTCTATGCGCTTGTGCTGCAAAAAACGATGCTTTTGCTTGTAAACAATTGCATGCATTTGCTATGAAAGCGGCAATGGATGCATACGTTTTTGTGGGTACTGCATTGCTTGATATTTACGCCAAAACTGGTTTGATACAGGATGCAACCCACGTTTTTGAAGGGATGGCAGAGAAGAATGCTGTTACGTGGAGTTCAATGGTGTCAGGATATGTGCAAAATGAGCTTTATGAGGAGGCTCTAGGTTCTTTTAAAAGAGCTCAAGCAGTTGGTCTGGAGTATAACCAGTTTACAATGTCTTCTGTTATTTGTGCTTGTGCAGGTTTGGCAGCTCTAATTGAAGGAACTCAGGTGCACTCTATTGTTTGTAAAACTGGGTTCGCTTCTAACAACTTTGTGGCTTCCTCTCTTGTTGACATGTACGCTAAATGTGGTAGTGTTAAAGAGGCTTATGTTGTATTTTCGGATGCCAAAAGGCAGAATATCGTTTTGTGGAATTCAATGATTTCTGGGTTTGCTAAGCATTCTCACTCTTTGGAAGTGATGATTTTATTTGAGAAAATGCAGCAGATAGGCATGTACCCAGATGAAGTGACATATATTTCAGTATTATCAGCATGTAATCATATGGGTCTTGTTGATAGGGGACAAAGCTATTTCAAGCATATGACAGGAGAGCACAATGTGTCACGAAATGTCCTTCACTACTCGTGCATGGTTGATATTCTTGGTAGGGCAGGGTTAATACATGAGGCTCATGAGTTGATGAAGAATATGCCATTTGCTGCTACTGCTTCAATGTGGGGATCAATTTTGTCATCTTGCAGGATTCATGGGAGTCTTGAATTAGCTGAAATTGCAGCTAAGAACTTGTTTGAGATGGAGCCTGATAATGCGGGAAACTATGTTTTACTGTCCAATGCATATGCTGCTAATAAGAAGTGGAAAGAAGCTGCAAAAACAAGGAAGTTTCTTAAAGAAAATGAGGTGAAGAAGGAGACAGGTAAGAGTTGGATTGAAATTAAGGACAGAGTTCACATGTTTACGGTTGGAGAGAGAAGCCATCCTAGAATTGCTGATATTTATTTAGAATTGGATAGCTTACTGGAGGAGATGAAGAAACTAGGTTACAAGGCTGAGATAGACTATGACCTTCATGATGTGGATGAGAACAGAAAACGAGAGCTTTTAAGACACCATAGCGAGAAGCTACCTCTTATTTTTGGTCTGATGAGCATACGTCCCAGTGCACCTATCAGGATTATGAAGAATCTCCGGATCTGTGGGGATTGTCACTCTTTTATGAAGCTTCCATCAAGCATTACAAATAGGGACATTATTGTTAGGGATGTAAACCGATTTCATCATTTTAAGGGTGGATATTGTTCTTGTAGGGAGTTTTGGTGATAGCTAGTTTACTTACTAAACTATGGTTGTTAATCTGAACTAAATGTCATTGATTGACCATCCAAGTGCTTTGTATGCAATAGGGTTTGAGCATAAACTTCAGCAATCACTGTCTCATTCATCTGAATAGCTTTGATAAATTTTGCAACAATATGCTAACGATCAATTTCTTTGTCAGGGGAAATGGAAAATATTAAGTAGAGATGGAACTTCACTTCAAAAGAATGAGCAGAGTAACTAGACTTAACAGTTGCTGTATTACAAGCTTATGATTAATATTTCCAAATTTTCTCTTTTTTTTTTTCTCTCATTTGGTGTGTCCATTCTGACAAGATTCTCCAGCATCCTCACTCTTTGGATGTGATGATTTTTTTGAGAAAATGCAGCTGATACGCATGTACCTAGATGAAGTGACATATGTTTCAGTATTATCAGCATGTAGTCATATGGATCTTGTTTAGAGGGGACAAAGCTATTTCAAGCTTATGACAGGAGAGCACAATGTGTCATGAAATCTCCTTCACTACTCGTGCATGCTTTATATTCTTGGTAGGGTGGGGCTAATACATGAAGCTCATGAGTTGATGAAGAATATGCCATTTGCTGCTACTGCTTCCATGTGCAGATCAATTTTGTCATCTTGCAGGATTCATGGGAGTCTTGAATTAACTGAAATTGCAGCTAAGAACTTGTTCGAGATGGAGCCTGATAATGCAGGAAACTATATTTTACTGTCAAATGCATATGCTGCTAATAAGAAGGGGAAAGAAGCTGCAAAAGCAAGAAAGTTTCTTAAAGAAAATGAGGTGAAGAAGGAGACAGATAAGAGTTGGGTTGAAATTAAGGACAGAGTTCACATGTTTATGGTTGGAGAGAGAAGCCATCCTAGAATAATTGATATTTATTTAGAATTGGATAACTTGCTGGAGGAGATGAAGAAACTAGGTTATAAGGCTGAGACAGACTGTTACCTTCATGATGTGGATGAGAGCAATAAACAAGAGCTTTTAAGACACCGTAGCGAGAAGTTTAGCTCTTTTTTCGGATGAGCTTACCTCCCAGTGCACCTATCAGGATTATGAAGAATCTCCAATCTGTGGGGATTGTCATTCTTTTATGAAGCTGGCATCAAGAATTACAAAGAGGGACATTATTGTTAGGGATGTAAACTGATTTCATCATTTTTAAGGGTGGATATTGTTCTTGTAGGGAGTTTTGGTGATTGCTAGTTTACTTACTAAACTGTGGTTGTCAATCTGAACTAAATTTCATTGATTGACCATCCAAGTGCTTTGTATACACTAGGGTCTGAGCGGAAACTTCAGCAATCACTGTCTCATTCATCTGAAGAGCTGTGATAAATTTGCAACAATATGATAACAATCAAGTTCTTTGTAAGGGAAAATGGAATATATTAAGTAGAGATGGAACTTCACGTTAGAATAGTGAGCAGAGTAACTGGACTTAAAGGTTGCTGCATTACAAGCTTATGATTAATATTTCTGAATTTTCTCTTTTATTTTCTCTCATTTGGTGTGTCCATTCTGACAAGATTCCCATGTTCAGAGGGAAAGTCGATTGTGGATTCACCTTGCAATATATCAGTTTAGCAAGGTACCATGGCTAGGCCACTTGCTGATATGAGTCTTTCTGTAGAGCTTTAAGTTGAAACATCTGTCTGCCAATACAGGCAAGCAAAATGGTTTAATTTTAGGGGGGGCAAACTAGAGGTTTACAGGTAAGGTAAGTAGACTTCGTTCCTGAACTACTCTGAGGCGAGGAGCCCTGCGTTCTGACATTTATGGTAATCCTAATCCGTGTCATGCTTTTTGCTTCTTCCTATTTCTATCATTTTGCACTGGGGACTGGAACTTGTAATTTGGGCATTTGAAATTAGTAAGGTTTTACTTAGGGCTTAGTCCAACTTTAATCCTGAGTCTAACAAGGAAGCTGCATTCTACTTTAAGATAGTTTATCAGACATTACTAGAATTACTAGTAGTCACAATACAAGTGAAAATTGCAGTTACAGACTGAAACTGTGGCTGTTGAAATGGAAAATCGGATCATCAGATTTTCGCCACATGTTAAGTGACCTGCATTCTGTAGCAACACTTGACTGGAGGGATGGAGGACCACACACAATCACTCCCACATCAACAAAGCCCCAAAGCTTGGATGTGGATTCAAAAATTTCTGCAGCCAAAGAAAGCAAAACATGATTAAAAACGTCATTTGAACATTTGTTTATCAATCGTTTTACCATGTCTTCTTATTTGTTCTTCCTTGCATAACCTAAAAATAACTTTCCCAAACTCCTCATTTTTTTTTTCCCTGAGAATTTGACATGAATGTAAGAGTACCTTTGAAGTCTGGTCTTGAGCCATACTGGATAGTAGTTGAACCAGCAAGATTTTCCAAAAATGAATTCCTGTTTGTTGTGTGTTCAAAACTCCGTTCCTCATCGATTGTTGGCTCGCCATTCTTGAATCTCTCCTTCATTGAGTTTCTTTTATCCCAGAAGTGCCATAAACCAACCACAGCACCACCAAAGATTAACACACTGCCCACCATGCAAGCAAGAAGTAGGAGCCCTTGATACCACCAATTAGTTATTTCAAAAGGGGTTATATAAAAGATATTCAATAAACTCATTAATGTCACCAAGCCAACTGTTGATGATGCCACATACACTCCAAACCATGTTCTATTTCCTGTACTAACTATAGCAGATATGGCATTTCCACTGGACATAGAACAGACAGGAGACCTCACAGAGTTGTAAAACACACTGTTTTCCTGCAACAAAAAATATTTACGCTATTTCAAGAGATAAATTACACATTGGTAACTGAACTTTAAGTTCGTTGATATTTGCTGAATGTCAATTTATTCAGAAACTACTACAGTGGTCTATAAGTTGGTCATTATAGCAATTCCATGGAGATAGGAAAGGAATACAATTATTGAAACAGGATTTAATTTTATTATTAGATTCATAGGCAATCTATTTTCTTTTTAATTTGTATATTTAAATAACTTCAATTTTTGTAGAAAATGAAATCTTTTTTTTTTTTTTTTTTGTGAGAATTGAAATGAAATCTATTTTTAGAATAATTGTTAAGATAATCATTAAAGTTTATTCAGTTATTTTAAAACTAAAAATTTTTCAAATTTAAATATCTATTTTCATACTATTCTACTTGGAAAATGAACCAAACATGTCTCAAAATATTTACAATTTCAAAAGTGATAATGCATATGAAATATAAGTTGTATAAGTTTAAGTAATGAAATTGAAATATTTTATTATATTGTTACCAGTATGAAAAAAAAAAAAAGTATTTAGTATAAATGAATTTCATAAAATTTTATAGAATTCCTTTTAAATTTCATGTTTTCATATTTTACTCCAAAATTTTAATTTTTTTGTAATTTAACATAACTAAACAAATTCTATGTGTAAAATTTAATACAACCAACAAATCATATTACTTATAATTGAATTATGAATCATAAATACATATATATCAAATAAGGAGCAAAGTTAGTAACCAACTTTGCATTTTTACCTGAATTTCAAGTGAAAAATATTTGTGGAAGCAAATTACTAAAAATGATGAGAATGAAACTATGAATTACCAATAGAGAATCTTGCTCTTGAGTGATATAAATAAGCATCTCGAGATGTAGAATATCAAAAGGAAATGGGAGAATTGAGTCCATGTCAATTGTGGAAAGAAGAGAAAGTTCGTCCGAACTTTTCATAGCCCAAACAAGAAGAATGTTTCTTGGAAGACATGGTTTCCTTTGATTAATGCGGTGAACAACATCACTCAACACAGCAATGAATGGTGAAATCCCAATTCCACCTGCTACTAAAACAAGATTTTCATACCTATATAACAAAAACGAATGTGCAAGTCAGTCCATTATTAGAAGTCATAGAACTCAAGCATGGCCAATAAGGTGTAATTGAGCCAAGTTGAATAAAAATTCTATATGTATTACACCAAATGTAAACTCTAAGAGCACCTCAAGAATACTCTTTATTTTAAAAAGTATATTAAAATAAAGAATATTTTGTTTAATAGAAACTTCTAATAAGTAGAAAATTTTATTTAAATAGAAAATTTTATTTAAATTTAATGGACTATATATTTTGCTCTTTATTTAACTTTATTCCATAAATATTAATTATTTTAATTTTTAATTTTTTAAGTTTGTCCAATATAAAAAATAATATTAAAATTATCTTAAATAAAATACATAAAAATTTATATTACATTAATTAAAGTTAAAATAAAAAGTAATATTTGGCTCTCTAGATGTGAAGAATCAAATTAACTCTTTTCTTTATTTCTTAAAAATAAAAAATCCATTAGAAGTTTATTTTTTAAGACAATTCTTTATAATAAAAAGTTTGGTATATATAAAGGGTGCATTGGGAATACTCTAATAATTATTTGAAAATATTCAAAGCTCAATTCGACTTACAAATTTTAAGCTCAAATGAGTTTAATTTTTACTTGAATTTTGAATTGAGTTTAAATTTTATTTTTTTTGAAATATATAAACATACAGGTGAACAAGTAAATGACACGTAATTACCTTAAAACTGTGGTAATTAATTTTAAGTAACTTGATTATGTACACCCTAAAGTTCTGTTAGGAAAATTAGAGCACACACGCACAACGAAAACATAATAAATAAACAACACCACAACACAAAACATGAGAATTTACGTGGTTCGGTTCCTCAATAAATCTACGTCTACGATCTATTAGGAAAATTTACTATATCAGTACACAATATAATTTTTACAGGGACAAAATTGTAAACCCTCACATATACGACACCCAATAACCTAATATACCCAGACGATAAACTATTGTCGTGAAGGATAGTTTTTGGACGGAATAAAAATTATCAAAACTCTCTCATAAATATTAAAACTTTCATAACTCTAATATTATATAACCCATAGTGACTATATTTTATCTCAATTCACTACTTCTTCACTTCTTAAATTTTCTGTCTATTTATAGACAGGAGATACGCGTTAATAATACATCTATCGCATGAAAATTAGCAGTCAACTTCCTCTGGCTAATACACAGTAATTCGGTGCAGAATTTTTTAATTTTTTTTTTCTTTGTTTTTAAATGGTGGGCCCTACATGTTAGAGGGTCCACTCAACAAGTTCAAATATATGGCGCGAGACATAGCATATGGAAATGGATAATTCTGATATGATCCGCAAATCCGACTCAAGCAGGTCTGCTCATACTCAGACCCATTATCGCCCGAATTAATATATAACTTGAAATTAGAATGACCCAACTTCAAATTATTAAGCTAGATATTACATAGTAGCGATAAGAGGCCTACATATCATTCTACATCGGATCTTTAATACATGCTGAATATCATTATCATCTTGGTAAAAAGAGTACGTACTTCAGGTGGTATGGGAATTCATGCCCATAAGGTCCTTCAACAGAAGCTCTAATCCTTCTGATATCCTGTAAATTGAGCTCCCCTTGTGCTCCATTTGTCCCAGAAACATTCACAACATTGTCTTTAAGTCCTGTAGTCCAATCTCCAAGAGCCTTTATCAGAACAGATATACGATTTTTACCATCTAGAGGACTAGATGATACACTGAATGGATGCCATTGCAGCAAAGATAATTTTTCAACCCGAAGGAAGACAGTGCTAAGGGCATTGTAGTTTGTACCTGTCAAACCAAACAACAAAATTATAATTGTATGTCATTTTAGATTGGGAAAAAAAAATCAGTCGAGACAATTATGATTGCAATAAAATTACATTTTAGTTACCAATTATTTCTATCACAACCAAATAAAATCAATGCAAAAGTTCAATTACCAATAAAATAATTCAGGACATTAAAATAAAAACTTATCGAAGAATGAGTGTCATTACTTGAGGGTCTTGCCACAGTTAATTCCACAGCTCCACAAGGAAGGCGTCTGGTTGAGATTACATCGATGGTTTTTCGAAATTGAAAGAATCTCAGAAAACGATCAATGATGAAAAGAAAAATAGCTCCAGCAGGTATACAGAAGAAAAAATTACCAACATGCATAGCCAAGAAGATAACGAAGATGATATATAAATGATGAGTGTAGTAGAAGAGCTCAAAATTCTTTTTTCTCACAAAAGGGAGTGATGTTATCCAAATTAATAAACCAAAGAAAATGTTGATGGCTCCTGCAAGATTAGCACCATCTATAGGTCTCCACCTTATCAGCTGTAGACACAAGTCAAATGAAAATAAATAAATATAATTGGTCTTCTAAAAAAAAGGATATATTAGTACCTTTAATTATCATCTTCCATTTCAGCAATATTTAGCAATTTAGCCAAATTACTAAAATCCTGTTAAAATTTTTCATAAAATTCTCATTGGTATTTATTATTTTAAAATTAATTTTGTTAGGTTAGCAATGCTCACAAATTTAACAATTTTAAATTTTTAAACTTCATTTAAAAAAAAAAAAAAAACTCTTGACCTTTTTTATTAGCATGGCAAAAAAAAAAATTACAATGTCATCCTTAAATTACTGTATTATGAAACTATTTAAATCCTCAAAACCTTAAAATTTTAATTTAAATTAATTATTAATTTATTCTCTTGGAAATTTTAATAAGTATCTATAACGTAGTAAATAACTAAAATGAATACTCACTTCAGATGGAAATTCGCCGGACATGAACCAGCCAATAACGTAAAAGAATCCATGGCAAGTGAAAAGAAGCATACAGAGATGGCCGAGCCATATATGGTATCTAACGGAATGCTCCGATGGAATATTTAGAAGGCGGAGCAGAAGTGAGCCTCTAGCAATTGGAATTAACATAAACGATAAGCAGAATATTCCTGCCAATCCAAACCCACGGGCAGACATTCGAAACATCCATGACCTGAAAATCATCAACAATTTTTTTTTTTTTATATTAATAATTTTATTTTTAAACTTCTTTCTTTTTTTGTGTTGACTAATTTTTCATCACGGCTCCATTGGAAAAAATTCATTTGAAATTGAATTGAATTCCTGTTTAAGAATTAATTTAAACACCTATATATATATATATATATATATATATATATATATATATATATATATATATATATATATATATATATATATATACACACATATATATATATATATATACTTTTAAAAAATATATATATAGTAACTCTACTTTTAACTAGATCAAAAAAAAAAAAAAAAAGTATAGTGTTAATTACAGTGCAAACATACAGTCAATTTAAAAAAGTAAGTGTTTATTACAGTGGGTATTATGAACTAAGTAATTGTCAAACCTTCTAAACTTTGAAATTGACCTTAAAAGTAAGTGTTAATTACCTTTCTTTCCTCAACATAAAAAGGTAATGTTAATTACAGTGGATCCATACAGTCAATTTAAAAGTGTTTATTACAGTGGGTATTATGAACTACTTGTCAAACCTTCTAAACTTTGAAATTGTCCTTACATTTCTTTCCTCTCCATTTGTTTAAAAGTCCAAAATAGATATTATTCTATTGTTTTACTTCTTTTTAGAAAGTTATAGTAAGTGAAGCAAATATAAAATTACAAGCTAAATATTTAAAATAGAATGTACAATGTGTGTAACGAGTGCGTATGTACACTAGATTTAGAAGGATATAAGTTAAGTACCTACCTATATGTCACTAACATATTTGTCAAATTGAGATTTGACTGTAACCAAGTGTACAGGTGAATGGTGGTTCCCAATTTTACTTATGTCAAGAGAAATTTAAAAAAATAATGAACTAAATAGTTCAGTATCTGTTTCAAAATATTCACTGTTTAAAATTTTGGTACATATACTAAGAAAGTCCTTAAATTATTTTAATTTTAAGATGAAAAATTTTGAATATTTTGATGTGGAGAAATAAAAGTATTTATAAGTTTAGTTAAAAAATAAAATGAAGATGAAGTTGAAAAATAATAAATCACTTTTTAAAATTCTAAAAAATTTCTAAAACGATAAGCATTTAAAAAAAATTAAAATGATACGTAATTTAAAATGAAGAGAATAATATTAAAATATTTTAAGTGTAACATTTCAAATTTTTTGAGTTAAGTCACAATTAAATTTATAAAAAAAAATTAAAAATTAACGAGTCGATTAATATCTTGATTTTGTGTTTCAATTGAAATTTGTATTTATAAAAAATTAAAAAAAATAAATTTTAAGCTAAAACCTGCAGCTGTACCATTTGTCTTCAACAGTAAATTCAGGATTTTGGAAAATGACGACCAGTTTCTGCACAGCGTAAACAGCAGCAACCCATATTATATAAATCACAAACATTAGAATACCAATGAGCTCTCCTGCAGACACTACCCCAAATGGCCCATCCGCAATTACTGGGAACGTCCACAACCGGTAACTTGGTCGTTTTGGTCTATCGTTCCTATACAAAACGACACAATTAATAACAAATGCAGGGCACTTGATCTTAGCCAATGCAATCAATTTCATGCTATTTATTTGTAGGCCTGTTCATGGCCGGACGGCGAATTTAAATTAATAAAAGAAATTGTGAATTTTTAAATTCAACCTTTGAAAAATTTAAATTTTTTAAATACTCAAATCCTGACATGAATATGTCTATCTATTTCTAGCGCTTTAATTAATTGGTTATGTAATCATGTGCAAAAGTGTATACAAAAAAGTAAAAAAATCAAAAAATGAAAATCAATGTCTCACGCTAATGAGAAGGTAATGTCAACATTAGAAATATTAATTTCCTTTGAATATTTAAAAATAAATAAAAAAAATTTCCTTATAATCTTAATTTCGAATGACATCTGCCATAATTAATTAATTAAATTTTCCAAATCCACTAAAAGCATGATTGATATTTATTTTTTACTATTTTTTCCATGTCAACGAGCATGTGTATTATTATTATTATTATTATTATTATGGTTTGATAACTAAATTCAAAAACACGGGTGAAATTGAAATTTAAGAACTAGATAATAGATAGTTAATTAGAAATATACAAGAATTTTAATGTTAATTCAGATGGTAGGTAGATTTACTTTTGTTCACATTTATCATTTTTTTTTATTACAAGGAACAATTATAAATAAGGATAAATTTTTAATTTTAAAATTTATTGTAGGTAAATTTAAGAGTTAAAATGAAAGCATGAGAAATTTGTCCTAAAAATCAGTGAACTGGAGGTGAAAAACATACTCATAAAACTCCTCTTCCCCATAGCTAAGCATAAGGTATGGAACAGAAAGTAAGGCAATAATGATGATTGGGCCACTGAATATCAGAAATATACTTCCTGCACACAACAATAATACAATAACAAATTTCAAAAGCCCTAAAAACTCACAATTACTACCCACAAAAATAGAGGAGAAAAGAAAAATAGACAAGGAATTAAGAAAGGTTATGTGTACACCTCCACTCTACAGCATTACGCATATTTCTCAATTTGGATAAAATTTTAAGTTATAATCTGGCTCAGGAAAAATAAAATAAAATAAAATAAGGGCTAATAAATTGCTTAAGTTGCTAACCTGTGAAGCCAAGAAAAGAACCAGCAGTGGCTTCAGTCCAAGTTCTAAGCAGTGTTCCTACTGATTCTATTGGATACATAAAAATAACAATAAGCCATGAAATGAAAGCTCCCCACATTGAAATCTTGAGAATCCATTTGAGTAGTGAAGAAACAAAGAGAGATTTTTTCTTGAAGAAAAAAGATTCAAGATTTCCATTTGAAAGCAGAAGCTCTTGAGCTGAATGTTTATCCATAGGAAACTAATTAAGTAATTGAACTAATCGTTCCAAACTTCAATAGCAAATGTATATAGTAGAAATTGATTAGCTGAAAGTCAAAGCACTACCTAAACTTAAATGAAGCTATTCAGCAATTTATTTACACGAGCTGAATTCATTCACCAAATAACAAGTTAGTTGCAAATATAGCAATCCCATTAGACCGGGAGCTGCAACTGGGACAAAATTCTACAAACGCATATTATAATTAAGATAAGACTATCAACACCATCAATTTTAAATTTAGTGATACTTCAATCATTTTTAAAATTATAAAATCTCAAATTTAAGTTTCAGTCGACATCAAGAAATTTAAAAAAAAAAAATTGAGACTAATCTATAAATTTAATTTATGAGTCCAAAAATTAAAAAAAAAAAGTGAGATTTCCAACACAAATTATTTCACAATTTTCACAAATCTATGATGAAATAATTTGTATAACAACCAATGTGAGCGGAATGAAATTCGATCTCTCATTATGTATAATCCGAACTAGTTGAACTTGCAAAATAAGAAATTATAGAAAACCTGGTTTCTTATCTCTTGAAAAACTTATAGGAAACCTCATCACCTATGAGATAAAGCTAAAAGCAAGGAAATAATCAAGAGAAAAAGAGAATGACGCACCTCCAAGGAAGACAAATCTATTGCCTTATGATGAGAAACAAAAATGGCTTATTGATTTAATAAACCTTGAAGATTGAAAACTCATGTATCTCAAATTATACCATGGTCCCGTGTGCATATTGCATCATGGACCTAGGCATAAAACGCAGCATTTTAATAAAACCAACCCTAGCTTCATACGTGCCATTTATATTTTCAAAATAATGACTTTTTGGGAAAAATCGTTTGAAGGCAACAAAATTTGCGATTTAAGTTTTCAACTTCTGCTGTTTTGCTCTAAAAGTTTTCTTTGTCAAATTAAGTATTGATTTATTTAAAGTTTCTTCTCTAGTACAATACCTAGCTTTTTTTTTTGTGTTGGTGTTCTTTATTTATAGAAAATATAGTGATAGAACTGTGAAAAGCTCAATTTGTTTTGTGATATAAACTTCGTTTGTTGGATTATTTGTTATATTTTTTTATATTGTAAATCCTAGTATGTTTGTGTGTCCATGCTTGTAATAGTAATTGAATTTTTGATGGAGGAAATCATTGAAAATGAAAGTTTACAAGTGATATCGGTAACTGAAGTTCAAAATCTGGATTCATCTTTTAATACAAGTAGTTTTTGTAGATTCAAAACAATACTTTTTGTTGATGATGTTTGTTTGGACTATGTGTTATTATTGAAGAAGGTACATTAAATTATCAATAATAATGTATATGTGATGAAGTTTTTATTAAAGAATTTTATGTACAATTACAATGTATTTTAAATCAGCAGGTTCAAAATGAATGTACTTTTCAGTTTAATAGCAGCATACTTTTAGTTCTATTGGAATGTACCTGCATTTGAGTAGTAATGTACATCATATTCAATAGTAATGTATGTGCATTTGAGTACAGACGTATATATAGTTCAGTATCAATGTATGTGTTATGTACTTATGATTACCAATGTATCTAATAAATCAAAGTCTTTGTTTTGGTAGATTTTTCCTGAGTTGTGCTTTTTTTATTAAACTAATTTTATATATTTTTGTTTCCTTATGTTGATAATGTTTGTTTGGACTATGTGTTATTATTGAAGAAGGTACATTAAAAATGAATGTACTTTCAGTTTAATAGCAATGTACTTTTAACTCTATTGGAATGTACCTGCATTTGAATACTAATGTACATCGTATTCAATAGTAATGTATGTGCATTTGAATACAGATGTACATATAGTTCAATATCAATGCATATTTTTGTGATTATCAATGTACATACTAAATCGAAGTCTTTGTTTTGGTATTTTTTTTTCATGAGTTGTGCGTTTTTTATTATAGTAATTTTACATATATTTGTTTCCTTAACAGTTATGCTTTGTTTGTGTGAGATATTTTGGGCAAACTCTTCTTGTGAGATTTTTAGTTTCCTCCTTGCCTTTCACTTGAAACCCATTTTTGTTCAAATTTAAGTCTACATCAAATAACAAATAAAAACAAAATTAAATATTTTATCAAATGACATTCACTAATAATGAATTTAATAATTAATTGTTAAACTGCAAATATATTTGTATTTAATATTATTGCACTTGCAGCTGAAGTACAATGTACATGTACTTCAATAATAATGTACATGATGTACAAGCATTGCAAGAGCATTTTGCTACACATAGAAAATCACTCAAACATAAAGAAACACAAACTAAAACAAAAAATTAAGGGAATAAGCAATAACAATGTGGAGTTTATGACTAATATACATACAGTTCATTATTAATATACTTGTAGTTCAAGTACAATGTACATGTGTTTCAATGATAATGTACATGATGTACAAGCATTGTAAGAGCATTTTGCTACACATATAAAATCACTCAAACACAAAAGAAACATAAACTAAAACAAAAAATTAAAGAAATAGGCAATAATAATGTGGAGTTTATGACTAATATATATGCAGTTCAATACTAATGTACATCTATTTCAATGATAATGTACATGATGTAAAAGCATTTCAAGAGCATTTTGTTCCACATAGAAAATCTATAAAAAATAAAGAAATGCGAAATAAAACAAAAAATTAAAGGAATATGAAATAACAATGTATATCAATGAAGTTTTTTAGAATTTGTATTATTGTTAGAATAATAGTCTTAGTGTAATTGCAGTTCAAATTCATTATAACAGAGGTTTAATTTTAGTGTACACGGTGTTGAAGATAAATGTATATGATGTACAATTTCAATATATGTACAGTTTAAGAGAAATGTACATTCATTAAAAATATAATGTACTTCATATGGAATATTATTCAAAAGACAAAAAAAAAAAAAAAAAAAAAAAACTCAAATTACAAATAAACAAAGTGAAATTTATATTAGATATCAACAAACTAAACCATGAAAAATTAGATATTAACATTTTCGATGTTGCTTATTGAGTTTTCTTAAATTTATTATTGACATTTCAAAAATTATAGCATGAAATTTGCAATAAACCATAAACTTAATAATTGTATTAAAAAAAATAGAAAATCATAATGGAAGATGATGGAAGTAGTGTGAAAACTTACTTATTGTAACTTATAATCTTAGTTGCAGAGAAATTGAAAAATGAAAGTATAAGGAATCATGAAATGCCAGTTACAATTTTGAAATAGCAGTTACAATTTTGAAAATGGCAGAAGTGAGAAATCAATCACCATGAAGTCGTAGACGAAGGCGAGAAAATAGGAAGAAATGTAGCAGAAAATCGGAGGAAATCGTTTCTTCAAAATTGTGAATAATAAAAAAAAATCGGCAGAGGAAAAATATGCGCGTGTGAAGATTAAACTTTTTTATATGAAACGCTGTGTTTTGGACCCAGGTCCATGATGCAACATGGACCTGGGTCCATGGTATACTAATGACTCATGTATGCCTTAGGTCTTTAAGCCTCAAAGGGAGAAGTCCAAGCCTATTAATAGAGGCCCAAGCGGAGATAGGCCCAGATAGCCTCATAGCCCCAGAGCCTTGGTGAATGATTTCTATGGACACTCCCTTACTTCAACCACAAGTAACTTTCTAGGCAAGCTATTCCATTGTATGGATGAGAGTCTCTAGTATGGGTGTCACATCCACTGGCAGAAAGGCACCTTCTCTAGCGGCTTACCCCATATCCTGACACAACTCTCTCTAAACGCCTCCAAGGACTAGCCAAGCATCATGCGTCCCTTATCTTTGAACCTACCATGCACACCAAAAAGGCACATTGTTAGAGAACTCTTTCTTTTGGAAAGGTGAGAGTTTTATCCCATACAAGGCCATATAAAAATGAGAAATCAACACACAATTGAGTAGATTGATTTCTACACTTTCTCACATTCTTTCTCTCATAAAATATTTTCTGACCTGAAGAGAAACTATCTCTCTAGTCAATGGTGAACATTCTTACTGACTTGAGCATTGGAGGTTTCTTGCCAGGCACATGGCCTGGCCCCCTCTTAACCTGTCTTCTTTTTTTGTAGATCCATTATCAAGGCCCAACTTAGAAGATTCAGCCCAACACATCTCGTTTGATCTTGCACCGATTACCTTACAAGTCCAAAATTTGGGGTTGGGATAAAAACGTTCAAAGGGAAATAGGAAAAAAAGAAAAAGGACCTTTTTTTTTTTTTTTTATTGACATCGTAATTAGGGCTTAGTATGTTAGCACAATAAAATAAATTTTGTGGTTTAGGCTAGCTATTAGATTTGATTAATCAAAACCATATTATAAAATAAAACCAAGATTAACAACTTAAGTAGGAAATGCCCCAAATTAATTTGTTTGTTTTTTTTTATTTTTTTGAGTATTAACAAGAGAGAGAATTTAAACTTTAATTGATTTTTAAATTGAAAGACATATAATGATTAAATTAAACTTATGGAGGCGAAAATACATGGATTGGACTAAAAAACAATAAAATTAATTTTAAAAGGAAGAAATTTTTTATTTATTACTCAAATTACTTATTTGTGTATATTCAATTAAGAGTTAATAAGTTTATCTTCCTTAAAAGAAATAGATATTATTCTATTGTATTACTTTCTTTTTAGAAAGTTATAGTAAGGGAAGCAAATACTCCATTCATTCTGAAAAAAGTGACTAATAAGTAAAAATCATCATTTTTAAGATAATAATAATTTTGTCATAAGTTGCCAAAAAATTTTTTATTAATTACAGCATAAATATGGGAAACATCTCTCATATTTGAAAAATAGAAGGATAAATTAGCCATTTTATTATTTTTTTATTAGATTGTTAAATGACCACTTATTTATGAATAAAATTTACTTTTTTAATAGCCACTTTTTCAGAATGAAGGGAATATAAAATAACTATATCTTAGGAAAAAAAAAATTCCAAGCCAAATATTTAAAATAGAATGTACAATTTGTGTAACGCGTGCTTATCTACATTAGATTTAGAAGGATAAAGTTAAGTTAGGTGCCTACCTATATGTCATTAATATATTTGTCAAATTGAGATTTGACTGTAACCAAGTGTACAAGTGAATGGTAGTTTCCCAATTGTACTCAGACAGGCAGTTGGCAAAGATGGAAGTGTTAAAAGAAATTTTAAAAAATAATAAACTAAATAGTTTAGTATAATCTTTGTTTCAAAATATCTGCAATTTAAAATTTTGATACACATATCAAGAAAGTTCTTAAATTATTTTAATTTTAAGGTGAAAAATTTAAAATGTTTTAATGTGGAAAAATAAAAACATTTATAAATTTAGTGAAAAAATTAAGTGAACATAAGGTTTAAAAAAATAAATCATTTTTTAAAATTCTAAAATGACAGGTATTTAAAAAAAAATTAAAATGATATATAATTTAGAATGGAGAGAATAATATTAAAATGTAATTTAGAATAGAGAAAATAATATGTAATTTAGAATGGAGAGAATAATATCAAAATGTTTTGAAAGTGTACCTTTCAATTTCAAGTCAAAGTCACAACTAAATTTATACAAGAAATTAAAAATTTACTAGTCTTTTAATATCTCAATTTTGTGTTTCAATTGTAATTTGTATTTATAAAAAATTAAAAGAAAATTAAAAAAATAAATAAATTTAAAGATAAAGCCTGCAGCTATTCCATTTGTCTTAAATAGTAAATTGAGGAAATTATACCGTATACATATTTTTATAATATATTTATAATTGTATGCTTAATTTCATTTTCTTACATTTTAACTTTCCATCACTTAATTTCTATACGTCTCTTCAGTTTCTTTTTTTTTTATTTTTATTTTTTTAAATACGTTCTCTCTATGAAGATGATATCTATTGGTTTGAGTCGATGGCAACTCCTTTACTGCTAGGTGGTGCTTTGATCGGCAGTATGTGGGTCTAAAGTAATGACTTATGAGGCTTTTTACCACTTTAAGTGTTTTTTATAAAATATTTATTATTTTAGATATTTTTTAAAAATATTTTTAATTTTAAATATTTTTAAAAATTAATTTTAATTTTAAATATTTTTGATACAATAAAAATCTCAATCCACTGATGGGACCAGCGGACTGCTCCTGTCTGCTAGTTGTACTGGCAGATAGCAGTATTTTTTTTTTATATATTCAATTTTTTTATTTTTTATAATTTTTTATGTTAATATAAATAATAGAAAAATTAGATAATTAATAAAATAATTATGTAAAATGAATTAATAATTAACAAGTAATATAATTGGTTAATTAATAAAATAATTATGTAAAATAAATTAATAATTAATAATTAATCAAATAATTAATATTAAAATTTTAAGAGGGATATTATAATTTATATAATAAATAATTGATGTGTAAAATATAATTAAATGAAGTGTATAATATTAATTATTTTTATTATTAATTATAAAAAATTAAATGAAAATATAGTAAAGATAAAATTTAATTAGAGCTATTATTTTAAATTATATTTTTCTTAAATTAAAATATATCATTTAAACTGTTTTTCCTAAATTGTTTTATTTAATTTGGAACATATACATAATATTTAGTACTAAAAACTTTTTTTAATTTATAATTTGACTTTGACAATCAAATTTTAATAAATAAGATAGAGAGTCTAATATTTATCTATTTATCAATTACCCTATTGTAAATTTAAAATAATAATTTTTTAACCCATTAAGTATATTAATTATATTATAAGAGAATATATTGTATATTTAATAATTATTATATTTAATAATTATATGTGTTAATAGTAATTTAATTTTATCATTGTTATGTTTTAATTATTTAAAATATTTTACTACTTTATGTAAAATTTAAGAATGATAAATTTTAGTACTAAATATTATATATATGTTCCAAATAAAAAAAAATAATTTAGGAAAAAAATAGTACTAATCACATATTTTAATTAATTTAGAAAAAATATAATTTGAAATAATAATTATATTATATACTCAATTATTTATATACTTTTATTTAATTTTTCATAATTAATAATAAAAATAATTAATATTATACATTTCGCTTAATTATTTATATGTTTTTCTATTATCATACACTTCATTTAATATTATACACTTTCATTTAGGTTTTCTATTATTTATATATATTTATAATAAATTATTTATATATATAAATAACATAAAAGTAAAAAAAAAAAAAAAAAAGGCAGTCCACCAGCGGAATGCATGGCAGCACCAGTCCACTGGCGGATTGAATTGACGTACACCTAAATTTTTAATTAATTTTTAAAAATATTTAAAATTAGAAATACTTAAAAAAAAAATTAAAATGATAAATATTTTATAAAAAAAAATCCTAAAATGGTAAAAGGTCCTGATTTATGGTATCAAAGTGCAGTTGAAAGGATGGCATTTGGTGCAGTTGAATGGTCGATGGGTTGTGGGTGAGGAACGGCGATGGTGGTTCTGGTTTTGCCCACTGAATTTTCCATTTATATTTTCATGAACAGCTATATTAAATTTTGGATTTTGTAGAGTGATTGATTGAGTGTTTGACAAAGGAGAAGAGATGATGAGTTTTTGAGTGATATGGTTTCCATAGTGCATATAAAGTGTTTTATCATTTGTCTCATTGAAATTCACTACTAATTCCTACTTCTTTTAACAGATGATGAGTTAAGAAAAGGAAGAAGAACAAGCAACATCTCCTGCACATCAGCCAATTCAATTAATCCACAAATATAGAGTACTTACAATACAGCCAATAGCAAAGGAACTGCAAATGACCACCATGGTGTTGAGAACCACAACAGGAGCGGCCAAATAATCATTTTCTTTGTAAAAGGGTAAACTCCATAATGATTATTATTATTATTATTATATAATTGTACATTGTTTAGTATCAACAATATGAAAATCTATTGATTTTTGCAAGAAACGGTATGCATGCAGATCCATCGTCAGAATCAAGAAGCCAAAGTGTGTATGTACCAAGAGATGAGGCATTTTCGGAGTTGAAGCAACATTTGGTATCAATACAGTAAAATCTGCTTTACATGCTCTGGAGCCCACTATAGAGAGTGCAACTGTTGACAAGAACCTTGGATTCGAGCACTTCACTGCCATTGACAAATTATTTAATGAAGGAATTGAATTTCCCAAAGACACTAAAAAACCTTGGTGCCTTCAGACACTATTAACAAGAATTGTCCAACCTGCTAAGGATATTACAAATTTCACCTACTCTTTTTTTATTGTTGTAAAACACTAGGCCACATTGATTTGTCACATTGATAACTCTTCATTTGATATTTAAAGTTCAACGCCGTTCATAAAAAAATTTATAGATGTAACTGTATAGACAGATAGATGTGTACATATTTATAGATGGATAGACAATTATACCCATCATATGTGCGATGACGGATGAAGAAGAAGAGTGGAGAATGTGTTATGATGGCCGTAATGGTTGACAACTTGCGATTACAATTTATATTAGTATTCTAAAATTCATTTCATATTTACATATTTAACTATTCATCAATTTAATTAAAATTCTATAATAATAATAATAATAATAATAATAATAAATTTGATTGATTATTTTTATTAATTAAATAAAAATGGTTAGATGTTTATTATGGAATTTAAATATATATATCAATTAAATTGTGAACTGAAATATTAAATCATTATTTTTGAGGCAAACCCATTACTAAAATATCCACAAGTAGAATTAGGTTACCTTTTGCTTGATTTGTGTTTGATTGTTGGTTGATAACATGTTAATGATAGGTTGATTGTATGTTAATTATTAGTTTTTGCGTACTTTAGCATTAGTATCGCCAAAATACTGGATTTTTTTTTTATTGATTAGAGGTTGATTTGTGATTTTTTTAATATTATTTTTTAGTAGTGAGTCAAGTCTATAATTTCTAGAAATACTTAAGTAGCGATAAACTTGAAGATGGATTTATTGCAAGTTAATTGAGAACAAGTTAATTGTATATTGATTGGTAGTTTTTGAGTATACTCATTTGGTATCAATTTTAAAAATGAACATTCGGATAACCATTTTTTGCTAGATTACTTTAAAAATAATGAAAATTTTAATCCAAGTTATAGAGGTTTATGCAAAATATAGATGTGTTTATTATGCTCAAAAGCTATTTGATAAAATATCACAGAGATATATTATAAAACATGTTATATGATAATTTTTTAGTCCACATAATAAAAGTGAATAATTTTTTTTATTATTTTGAGTATATGTTTGGTTTATTATATTAATTGAAAATTATCTAATTAATCATCACATATCAAATATTTAAGTTTTGAAAAATATCTATTTGAATATGTGTTAATTGGATATAACTCTAGTTACACACGTTGATTTGTATAATAGAATAATTGGACATTATGTTAATTAAAAATTATATAATTAACGACCACATATCAGAGATTCAAACTTTGAAAAATACCCATTTAGACGTGTGTTAATTGATGACATAATTCTAATTATACATGTTACTAATTATCTAATTAATCATCACATGTCCAAGATTCAAACTTTAAAAAATACCCATTTGGACATGTGTCTATTGGGTATAACCCTAGTTACACATGTTACATATTCTTTATATTACTCAATTGATATGAATTTTATTGCACTAGCATTTTATATTTATTAGGTTGTGTTTTGATTAATCAGAAGTTGATTTGGTGTTGATTACAAATTGATTGTTAGTTAATAATAAGTTAATTGCAGGTTGATTGTTGGTTTTTGCATAATTTAGTATTAATAATGCTAAAATACGGGTTTTTTTTTTTTTTTTTTTGTTCTTTGGAGGTTTGTCTATAGTTGTTTACAGATTGATTGTTGATATTTTATGGTATTACAAGTTGATTATTAGTTTTGCCTATTTTAGCATTAGTATTTCTAAAAATATTATATAAAGTTTTCTCAAATTTTCTTTCTATATAATAATTTTTTAATATTATTTTTTCAGTATTAATTTAGTCATATTTATGAAATAAATTGTAAATATTTGAGTTAGTCACTTACACATGTTACATTTTCACATTTTCTTTTTTCTTTCACTTACACGTCATATTTTGACATTTTCTTTTCTCTTTCACTTGCATATATCACATTTTCTTTTTTCTTTCACTTACATATGCCATATTTTCTTTTATTTTTTTATAAAATAGAAAATAAAGAATATGATAAATATTTAATTTAGCTTTCAAATTCTTATAAAATATTCATATATTCAAATTGATATTGTTGTCTATGAAGAGTAAAACAACCAAGAGTTTTAGTTGTATATTTTCATATATATTAAGAGAGTTACAAAGGTCTATAAATAACAATATAATACACCAAGATACAGCTACAAAAGAGATAAAGATAAGAAGTTACTACTGATATTTATTGATAAATATAAACCTAAGATACATATCTTATCACCCCCCTGCAAACCCTTGCTTATGACAAAGATGAAGATGGGAACATAGTTGTTCAAAACATGGTAATGGTAAGGGTTTGGTGAATAAATCAACAAGTTGGTCTTTGGTTGAAAGGAATTTAGCATGTATGAATCCTTAGGCAACTTACCCTCGAACAAAATGGTAATCAAGTTCAATGTGTTCAATTTGAGCATGGAGTATAGGATTAGAGGTAAGATAAATTGCACCCACATTGTCACACCAAAGACTTGAGAAACGAATAGGAAAACTAAGATCACCAAGTAATGAGTTTAGCTAAATAAGTTCTAAAGTAGCATTAGCTAGTGCTTTGTATTCACTTTCAGTAGATGAACGAGCAACCGTTGGCTATTTCTTTGATAATTAAGAGATAAGGGAGGAACCAAGAAAGATGGCATAGCCACTTGTAGAGCACCAGTCATCCAGGGCCCCACCCAATTACTGTCAACATAGCAATTCAGTGATAATTGAGACTTTTGAGAGAGGAAGAGACCAAGAGTTTAGGTGCCCTTGAGATAACAATGCAGCCTCTTCAGGGATTGCCAATGTATATTAGTAGGATCATGTATAAATTGATAGTTTATTTACACTAAACGCAATATCTGGCCAAGTGATGGTGATATACTATAGAGCACCAACAAATTTTCTGTATTCATCCCTATTGGTTATTTTCTGACCCTCATGCTTGGATAAAGAAGGATTAGTGGCCATTTGAGTTGAGCATGGATCCAACATCCCAATTCTGCCAAAAAGATCGGTAATATATTTACATTGAGTGAGCAATGTACCAGCAGGTTGAATGTTGACTTCAACACATAAAAAGTAGTGTAATTGACCTATATCTTTTACTAGAAACTTAAGCTGAAGTTGACTAATAATTTTAGACATTAATGTCGAACACGAGCTAGTGACAATAATATCATCAACATAAATCAGTAAATAAACAACACTAGATGAATGCCGATATATAAACAAGGAATTGTTAGCTTTAGGGGAAACAAAATTTAGAGACTTCAGATAATGTGTAAGTCTAGAGAACCATGCCCGAGGTGCTTGCTTAAGCCCATACAAGGATCGATTCAATTTAAGACATAGGAAGGATGAGAAGAACTTATGAAACCTTGAGGTTGAGTCATGTAAATGTCTTCAGTTAAATGCCCATAAAGGAAAGCGTTAGAGACATCCAGTTGCTTCAGCGACCAATTGTTAATTGTTGCAAGAGCAAGAATAAATCGTATCATTGTAGCCTTAACAACTAGACTAAATGTTTCCTTATAATCAATACCGGAGAGCTACATAAATCCCTTGGCAACTAATCAAGCTTTGTACCACTCGATGGATCCATCCTTTCTTCGCTTAATCTTGTATATCCATTTGTTATCAACAATATTGGCACTAGTAGGTTTAGGAATAAGAGTCCAAGTTGAGTTTCGATGTAGAGCCTGCATTTCCTCACACATTGCCTTTTCCCATTCATTATATTTAGAAGCTTGCCTGAAAGAATGAGGTTTATGTTCTAAAAAATTTAAAGTAGTTTTCTCTTGGAGTGCAACCAAAGCTTGGTGTTTGTTATGAGTGAAGGGTTGAAGAACCATATGATGGGTGTGAGTCATGTGTGGTCTTAGTGGGTCGATTGGAGCTAGTGGCTATGAGGGTTGATTGGCGATAATATAGTTGGTGAGATCAACAACTAAATTAAGACTAACAAGAGAAGAGGTGCGAGTTGATTTGTTATTAAGTGATGAAGATGAAGGGATGGTGCATGGTGAAGGGACTGAAAGAGAGGAATACGTGTTTGATGGTGTGTAATCCATCATTAATTAATGAACAAGAGATAAGGGAAAGGTGTTGGGTGTGTTTTAGTTGGTATTGGACTATACAAGAGCAGTAGTTGGTGTGAGATATGGATGTGGTTGGTATTAGGAACTGTTGGAGTTGTAATAGAACTAAGGGATATACCTAGTGAACTCGGATGAAAAGGAGTGTATACAGACAACCAAGGTTGCTCATTACTTGATTTGGTAAAGGTGGTATGTGCACTTTGAATAGACTTTAAGTGAAATGGAAAAATCTTTTCATCAAAAATAACATGCTTAACTGAAAAAACTTTATTAGTATCTAGATCAAGACAATTATAGCTTGCATGATTAAGAGAATTACCCAAATATACACTTTATTTAGACCGATATGACAATTTATTTGCATTATACGATATGAGATAAGGGTATATTGCATAACCAAAAATCTTTGTTTTAGTATATTTTGGAGTATTGTTGTGCAATTTTGCAAATGGAGATTGATTTTGAAGAATTGAAGTTGGTAATGAATTAAAGGAATTGACAACAGTACGGAAAGCATATGACCAAAATCAAAATGGAATGTGAGCATGGGCCATAAGAGTTAAACTCGTATCTACTATGTGTCTAATTTTTCTTTTAGAAATGTCATTTTGTTCATAAGTGTAAGGACAAGCTATGTGATGAACGATGCCTTGAGTACGAAAATATCTATTTAATTTTTCATATTCACCACCCAAATCAGAGTGTAATGCTTAAATTTGGCTATCAAATTGTCATTTAAAAAATGATTCAAACTTAAGAAATATATTGAACACATCACTTTTATTTTTAAGAAAATAAATCCAAGTGTGTCTTGTAAAATCATCAATGAACAAAATGAAATAACAAGACCCACTACTAGACAACATAGAAGTTGGTCCCCAGACATCAGAATGCACTATTTGAAATGGGGCAGTGCTCGTATGTTGGACAAACGCTAATGGTTGACACTCTAATTTTCCTAGCCTACAGGAAGAACAACTATCAATAGAAGACAATGGAGAGGAGAAACACCTAAATTATACTGATGAACTACTTGAGAAATAACTTTCTTTTAGGGATGACTAAGATGAGCATGCCAATTTGCAAAAGCTTCTATTATAGCAAGCATTGCTTGCTTTGAAGAAAGCCTTAATAGCTTATACAAACCATCTTCACTCTAGCCTTGCAATAGGATGTCCCTGGTCACCTAATCCTTAACAAAAAATTTATTTGTTCAAAATTCAAAAAAACAATGATTATCAATTGTGAATTTTTGCATAGAAAGCAATAGTTTTGTTATCTTCGAAACATGAAGGACATTCTTGAAATGCAAAAACTTCGTAGAACATAACGAAGGGTAAAGAGATGAACTTGTATGAGCTATAGGCACTCCTTGTCCATTGCCTACTATAATATTGTCCACATCAGGATGGGAATAGGATTAACCAAAGTAATGTGATTAGGAGTCATATGATGAGTAGTTGTGGTATTAGGATACCAATGGCTAATATTGCAAGAAGTGGAGGACGGGGATTATGGAGGAGGCACAGGA
The DNA here is from genome assembly GCA_947687605.1 of Reutealis trisperma. NCBI lineage: Eukaryota > Viridiplantae > Streptophyta > Magnoliopsida > Malpighiales > Euphorbiaceae > Reutealis > Reutealis trisperma. The sequence goes on from CANTUT010000888.1 coordinate 514,002, forward strand.
GGACCAAGAAGAGACTAGCCATTAATGGGTTGATAAAAACTTGATCTTGTCATCACCATATTAGCCTGCGATTGAGATGTAGAGTATGATTGACATGGAGCATAGATTGGCATAGAGCATAGCGACGATGACAACGATTTGTAGTATGGTTACAATACCCACATATTTGACAAGGTCCTCTATTTCTTCAAATGCCACCTTGTGGTTGATTTCCAAAATTAGTGTAGGCAAATTGGGCTTGAGAATGCACTGAGTGTGGGAAAGATTGGACAGATGGAAAGTTGTATCTAGTAGCAACGTGTGCTTGAGGGGAGTCGTGCATACTTTTTAAAAGAATTTCATAAGCAACAAGCTGACCATGGAGTTCCTGAAAAGAGACAGGCATGGGACACTGATTTAATGTAGTAATAAGTCCATGATAGTCACCACCAATATTGCGATATATAATCGCATTGAACTTAGCGTTTGAAAGAGGACGACTAGTGGTGGAAAGTTTGTCGGCTAAGCTCTAGGCTTTTTGCAAATATTGGGAGATAGACATGTCATTCTTCTTCAATTCTTGCAACTTAATGTAAAGTTATAATTGTTGATTCTAAGATACAAAACCAAAAGCACTTTCTAGTGCTTGCCACACAGCAAAAGAGTTTATCAAACCAATTACATATGGAAATACTTCCTCAGAAAGTGAAGATAAAATTCAGGATAAAAGGAGTTGATCCTTTTGAAACTGCTCACTGTAAGTTGGATTAGGAACCAGATTTTATTGATTGTCTTGTGATGAAATGAGTTTCGATGGTGCAGGATTCATATCATCTATGAATCCTCAAAGTTTGTGATAGTTAAGCAAAGATATATATTGAGTTTTCCAGGTGAGGTAATTTCAAGCAGTGAGCTTGATGGAGAGAGTGTGACTGGTTGAAGGAATGATATAAGGAAGCGGGTTGGTAGTAGCTATGATGGTGGTGGTGGGAATTAATTGACCTGCCATTTTTTTTTTTTTATGGAAAAGCTTGATACCATGAAGAGTAAAGCTACCAAGAGTTTCAGTTGTATATTTTCATATATGTTAAGAGAGTTACAAAGGTCTATAAATAACAATATAATACACCAAGACTACAGTTGGAAAAGAGATAAAGATAAGAAGTTACAACTGATATTCATAGATAAATATAAACTTGAGATACATATCTCATCAGTCTATACTTGATAATGATTCACATTAGAAAAAAGAATATTAATGATGTTTCTTTAAAAAAGAAAATTGAGGTTGTTAATTCTCTAAGGAAGACAAAAGCCTCTATTTTTGATATATATTTAAAATATACCTAAAATATACTTATCATATACTTAAGATATACATAAAATATACTCATTATATACTTAAGATATATTATTTACTGTGAATCCTAAAAATATTTATTTTTTTAGAAATAATATTTTCTATCTAATATATACTTGATGTATATACTTATATTTTTAAAAAATTTGATTTTCTTATAATGGATTATAATATTTATTAGTTGTTTGCTTAATATTTGTAAGGAAATTAAATTAAAATTAGTATACTAGTAAAAAGAAAGAAAAAAAGAGAGAGTAAGATAAGAAAATTAATAAGGTGCACAAAATAAAGCATACGAGTAGTCAAAATACCCACATGAAAAATACCATTCTTGCCTGACCCATTATTGCCCTCCAGTTTTTGGCCAACTTTTTTGGTTTTTGTGCTTGCAATATTGTACCATCCTCCATTTTTTTTTTTACTTTCCATTTTTTTTTTATTTATCCTCCCACTACCACGTGTACGGTCCAATTCATGTCTCAGCCTATCATCGCCACTTCATTCCACCATCAAAGGTCTATAAAAAGTGATATGCAAATTGGATAGGAATGGACATTTTTAGCAACTTCGACTTTGGCAAGAAAAAATAGAAAAAAGGAAATCTATTTCCGCCTTTTCCAGTCAGATGTTTCTTTCTTAAACGAGTGACATATAATGCTGCTGAGACGTTTTCCGATTTGTGTTTTAGCCGAAAATAGTTTTGCCGTTCTTTTGTGGTTTCACAAGCATTCTTCAAAAAAGCTACTGATTTTTAATGGTTTACCAAAAGAAACAAAAATATGACTCAAAGATTAGATTTTGCTTACTTTATGTCATAAAAAGGGGATTTATTTTATTTAATTTAATTTCAAGGTTATTATGAAAGAGAAAAATATATTCGCCGAAATACATGAAGCCACGTGATCTTTGAAAATGTAATGGTTGTTTAAACATTGAAGAGCGTTAAAAAAAAAAAATGTTGAAAAATATTATTTTGTAAAATAATATTAAAGAACGTTGTTTTGTAAGAGCATTTCTAACAATATTTTTTATTTTATATTCTATTATATTATAAATAATTTAACTATTTATTTTAATATATCTCGAAAAAAATGTATACTCCAACAATATTCTCTATTTCACTGCTTATTTCATTTGTTATTAATAAATATATAATTCCAATTTCTTTATACACAAATTTATAATTTAATTTTTTTACTCTACATAAAATTTTTGAGGCTAAAAAATTATTTATTTTGGGATTTTATTTGTAATGATTAATATTACCTTAAATTATTATTTGTATTTATTATTAGAATTAATGATTATACATATTATAAATTGTCCATGCATCTTAAATTGTTTATGAAATATATTTTAAGTTATTTTTATATTACTTGGCCAAACATATTTTGTTAAACTGAAAACTTAGTCCCCGAATCCTCTTTGGTTTCGATGCTAGTGATCTTTTTCCTTTGGGTAATGATAGGAGTCAAATGAGTTTTTTTCTTATATTTTTCCAAAATAAAAATAAATTAAGGTGGCGACTCTAAAATGATTTTCAAAATAAGCTCAAGGGCTTCTTCGTGAGTTCTTTCCCAAATGAGCGTTTCAATTCCCAAATGAGCATTTCAATTTCCTTTAGCGGATCGGACCGGTGCTCGGACGAGGCCTCACAATTGGCGACTCTGCTGGGGACTTTCTTTTAATAAAAGAAAAAAATAAGAGGACTACTAATTAATTTAAAAATGTTTGGCCTTTTAATATAATTATAACTTTGCATGCATCACTTATATAGGCTCTTTGCCATTTCAACCTAGTTCGAGGAAAACAATGGATAGTGAGTAACATCGAGTGGGTAACCCTCCTTGGGTCTATTCGCCAATAGGGAAATCATCCACCCCGCGACGAATCCTTTGATCCTTTCAAAGGTGTAATGAGTATGCACATACTGTTGGACCCACGCGAGGCTCTTTGACTCATATGTGGTTAGGTATATCGCTGCTCTAGTGTGACGGGTACCCCAAACCAGGCTAGCTTGTCCCTTTCATGTAATGAACTTAGAACTTGGACCTTAGGTTGTATGCACCATAAAAGAAGCCTTATTGTATTCATAAAATGACTTTTCCTTCATGCACACATATATTCATACATACATTCATCATCCAAGAACCTTGAAACAAGTGAAAAGCTCACTAAGCCTATGGTTCATTAAAATACCCATCCCTAAAAATACCAATGCTAGTCCAAAGGTCTATCATCTTACTGTATTACCTTGGTCTTATACTCATTTTGTCTACCTTTTTCCTTATCACAAGGTACCTAAGATGGCCGAGGGAACAAGTGGATTAAAGGATAGTGGTCTGAATACAACTAATACGGAGGAAGAGGCCCAGTTGAACTCATTTTTGACAAATCTTCTCTTAAAGCAAGAAATGAATTTTTAAGCTGTTTTGGAAGCTCAACGAGCCCAGTTCAAAGAGTAGAGACAGTCCATTTTGGAGGAAGTTCAAGCTATGATGAGCTGAGTTGGCCTTGGTTCAAATACTACACTAAACCAAACCATTCCAAGTGTGACCCAAGTTGTTGCAAATACCTCCTTTTCCCCTAATGTCCCTATTGACTTGACTGATAAAGGAAAGGCTACAGTTGATACACATCCAAATATCATCTCAACCTCTATCCCAATTCCAGATGTTACCCCATCAATTGTCACTTCCCAAATGCCAAATGCCACTTATTCTATCACTCCTTCTCCTTTGAATCTTTTTTAAGGAGATGAATTTTCTTCCCATATGAATGCCAAAACTTTGATGGAAAAATTTGAAGTTATGGAAAAGACCCTCAAAAATATTAAGAAAAATGATGACGTGATTGATGCCAGTTCCTTAGCCCTCTTTCCTAATTCCAGAACTCCACCAAAGTTCAAAATGCCAATGCTGGATAGGTTCAATGGGACAACATGCCCTAAGACACACTTGAAGATGTATGTGGGGGCAATGGCTCCTTTGGGAGTTGATAATGAGCTCATTGCCCAATTATTTCAACAATCTCTCACTGGAATTGCCATAAAATGGTTTATAGACTTGGATATAAGTAAAAAGAAGACTTGGGAAGATATCTGCAATACATTTATGAAGTAGTATGAGTACAACATTAAGCTAATATCACAAGAGAGGTTTGGAGACTACCAAGCAGAACTGAAGGAATCTTTCTCCTCGTTCCTTACAAGGTGGCGATAAAAAGTAGCCCAAATGGTGAATCGACCAACTAAACAAGAGCAGGTTGACATAATTGTGAAGAATCTTTTGCCCGTATACCCAAATCATCTCTTCACACAATACCTCCTGAGCTTTAAAGCCCTTATTACCATTGCCTCCAAAATAGAAGATTTGATCTAAAGTAGCCACATCAAAGACGAGACCACCCATAATAGATACAAGAAGAGTACTCCCTACCAAGCTAATGTCACTGCCTTAAATAATAAAAGGGAAGGGGAGATATCTACTATTTCTCATCATCAACGATTAAGATTAAAAAGAAGGTCCTTTACTGAGTTGGGGGTTCCTCTGGTTGTGGTATACAAGAAAGCTTTAGAAGCCAAGTTGATCAAGCCCTTAGAACCAAGAGCTCCTCTTGACCCACTTCCTGCAAATCACAACCCTAATGAGTACTATGAGTATCACCAAAGGGTTGGCCACAAAATAGACATGTGTTGAAATTTGAAGAATAAAATACAAGATCTTATAGACAGTGGGGACATCATACCTCCCAAACCAAGACCTAACATTTCCACCAATCCTCTCCCTAACCACCAAATTAACCTTATCACCACTACTGATCTCGAAGTTGATCCTATCTCTTTGATTCGGTAAGCTTTTGAATATTATTGTGTTTTGGATTTGAGTAATCTTGTGGAGGAGATTGATGCTATAACTAGGAGTGGCAGGATCCACCAAGCACCTATCTAACAAGATAACTAGCCACCCATCCAACCAATCCCATCCCCTGCTGAAAAGTTAAAAGGAAGTACTGAACCTGATGAAGATCCTATCCTTAAGCAGCTGAAAAAGACCTAAGCCAACATATCTATCTGGAGCCTTATCCAATCATCTTACCCTCATCACCAAGCTCTTTGCAAGGCATTGAACCAATGCCAAGCTCCCATAGATATCACCCTAAGACTTTAGTGGCTTCTCTCACCAACACTATAAAAGCTACCTCTATCTCTTTCAATGACCATGACTTACCTAAGGGGGAGCTAAATCACAACCATGACTTATACATAATAGTCCTTACTCAGGGGAAAATAGTTCCTATGGTATTGATAGACAACGGGTTTGCTTTGAATGTCTGCCCATTGAAAGTGGCACGTTGCTTGGGATTAGAGGCTTCGGACTTCACACCTTCTGATCAAATTGTAAGGGCGTATGACAACACAAAGAGGGAGATCTTAGGTGTGGCTACCTTGAATGTCGTCATTGGACCTATCACTTATCCTATTCCATTTCAAATTATTGATGTACCAGCATGCTTCAATCTCCTCCTTGGATGACCCTAGATACATTAAGCTAAAGCTATCCGCTCTTCCCTCCATTAAAAGCTGAAATTTCCTTATGGATCTTTTATTGTCACTGTAAAGGGGGATATGCATGGCAAAAGTGAGGTCCCAAGTTTTGTGCCAATTCTGGAGATACAGCCTGAGCTACCAACTTTGCCATTATCAGGTTTTACTTTTGAGGCAGTACAATTCATAGAAAAAGAGGGAGGTAAAGAGCTCAAGCTTGTGCCTTTTGATTTTGATCTTTATGGAAATATTGCTGTGGCCAATATGTTGAGAAAAATGAATTATTTTCCTAGATTAGGACTGGGCAAAAGGCAATAAGGAGAGAGCTAGTTCAAAGAATACCTTGTGGCTAACCCACCATTTAGTTTGGGTTACAAACCTACCAAAGAAGATATGGTTGACACAGAGAAAAGGGCTAAAGAAAAAATGGCAGCCCTTAAGAAAGGTGAGTCGTATGATTGGCCCATGTGCCTTTATTTCAAAACACTTAATGAATACTTTGTGAAGGAGTGTGAGAATTTTCCATACTGTGGTTTTTTAGAACCTTGGGTCTGTCCCATTACTAAGAGACTAATTCCTGGTTTTGAACTCTTATTTGATGTCAGGCTTTCCTTAGAAGACTATGAACCAGTTTTCATGTTGGAACAAGATTGGGAGGATAATATAGAGGTTGCTCTCTTTGAGCAAATTTGCATGATAGGAGATGAAGAAGTGGCTGACCTAACCAAATTCATCCAAACAACTTAAACCCAACTTGACAACTGGTATTATGAGAAGAAAGGAGATGGTGGCAAGTCCAAGTCAAAGTCCAAGCCGGAGTCTAAGTCCACGTCTAAACTAGAGTCTGAGTTCGAGTCAGAATTCAAGTCTGAGTTAGAACCTAAGTCAGAGTCTTGTAGTTTCGATTCTTCATTTGAGTCGATAGTCGAACTTTTTGATCTCTCTTTTAATTTTAATGTAATAATGGACAACGACTCTTTTATTTATAATAAAAAGCTCAAATTTTCTTCTTATGATCATGTGTTTCCTATTTCCTTTCCTTTTCCTTGTCTTGAATCCAATTTGAATGAAATATTAAATGAAATAAAAAATGGCAAAGAATCAATAAGTTTTGGCACGAATGAAAAACCAAAAACCACATTCATTACATCATCATGTCATAACAGAGACGGCTTGAGAAAAATGATCCAAGAATTCTTCGATTGCTTGGGAACCTAAGGATATGACTAGGCTGGATCCAGCTATAGTTGTTCATAAAATTCCTACTTATGAGCATGTAAAGCCTGTCAAATAGAAGCTGCGATGATTGAAGCTAGAGTTATCCTTAAAGATCAAGGAAGAAGTCACCAAGCAATTAGACAATGGGTTCATTGAGCCCATCATGTATCCTTCTTGGTGTATCAAAGAAAGATGGGAAAGTCAAGATGTGCGTGGATTATTGGGATTTAAACAAAGCTTGCCCCAAGGATGATTTCCTATTACCTCACATTGACTTGTTGGTTGACCACATGGCTGGATATGAAGTAGTCTCCTTGACTGATTTTTATGCAGGGTACAACCAAATTCAGGTCCATCCTCCTGATAAAGAAAAGACTGCTTTTGTGACTGAGTGGGGTACATACTGCTACCGGGTTATGCCTTTTGGATTGAAGAATGCAGGGGCGACTTACCAAAGGATGGATACCACAATCTTTCATGATATGATACATAAAGATGTTGAGGTATATGTTGATGACATGGTAATCAAGTCCGAAATAGCAGAGGATCACCTATACGCCATAGGGCGATTTTTCTCCAGACTCCGCCAATATAATCTCAAGTTGAATCCTACCAAGTGCATATTTGGGGCATCATTTCGAGTGTTTTTGGGATATATAGTTAGTAAGAGAGGAATAGAGGTAGATCCCGCAAAATCGAAAGCTATTTTGGAGATGCTAGCACCTAAGACAGAAAAAGAAATTAGAGGCTTCCTTGGATGACTACAATACATTAGCCTGTTCATAGCTCAGCTAGCATACGTCTGTGGTCCAATCTTCAAGTTGTTAAAAAGGGAGCTTCTAAGCAATGGAATGGTGATTGCCGGAAAGCTTTTGAGAAAATCAAAGAGTACTTGCTAAGTCCTCCTATATTACAACTCCTAAGACTTGGAAAGCCTCTACTGCTGTACCTCTCCATCACAGAAGAAGCCATGGGGTAATGCTTGCCCAAAATGCTGCTGAATCACATAAAGAAAATGCTATTTATTACTTAAGCAAGCGCATGCTCGCTCAAGAGCTCAAGTACAGTCAGATTGAGAAGTTATGCCTTGCTTTAGTATGGGTATGTCATAAGCTTCAGCATTATTTGAGTTCATATACTACCCATGTCCTGGCTGACAAGAGCCCCTTAAGTTCCTCATGGAAAGACCAGTTCTCGACAGTAAGATGGCAAGATGGATGACGGTTCTCACAGCTTTTGATTTGAAGTATGTCCAGAGGAAAGCCATAAAAGGGAGTGTGCTAGCATATCAATTAGCCGTAGTCCTAATAGACAGTAATTGGTCAGATCCAAAATTCCCTAATGAGGAAATTATACAAATTAAGCCTGAAGTCTAGAAATTATTCTTCGATGGTGTAGCTAATAGTAGAGGGTATGGTGCTAGAATTGTTATAGTCACCCCTGAGGGAGAAAATCTGCCTATGGCTGTCAAGCTAGCTTTTGAAGTGATGAATAATGAGGCAGAATATGAAGCTTGCATAGCTGGCTTAGAAGTTGCTATCAATTTGAGAATTGACTACCTGGAGGTTTATGGAGATTCCAACTAGATTGTGTCCCAAGCACCTAGAAAATGAAGATAAAAGAAGAGCATTTGGTTCCTTACCATAAGCGCTTGGATGATCTTGCAGAAATTTTTTATGAATTATCTTTCCATTATTTGCCTCATGCCAAAAATCAATTTGCAGATGCTCTAGCAACACTTGCATCAATGCTAGACATGAGAGATGGGAAAATAATTAGACTTGTGGTGATTGAAATGAAGCGAGAACTAGGGTACTATACCTTATGCATGAATATTAAACTGGCTGATCAGAAACCTTGGTTTTGGGACATCTTTAACTACCTCAAGAATGGGAAGTATTCAGAAGGGGCTTTTAAATCAGAACGTCAAACTCTAAGACAGTTAGCTAGCAATTTCCTGCCAAACAGAGATGTTTTGTATAAAAGGGCATGGGATAACATACACTTGAGATGTGTGACTAAAGAGGAAGCTCAGCAGATCATGGAATGGGTCCATAGAGGGGAAGAAGGACCACACATGAATGGGATCGCATTGGCTCAGAAAATTACAAATTTGGGATATTTTTGGCTTACCATGAATGAAGATTGTGCAAAGTTTATACGAAGATGTCATAAATGCTAGAGTTACGCCAAACTACAGAAGCAGCCTCCTATGGCATTGCAGCCTATAACTACTCCTTGGCCTTTTGCAACTTGGGGCATTAATGTCATAGGAAGAATAAACCCCAAATCATTTGCTGCTCATGAATACATCCTTGTAGCGGTTGATTACTTCATAAAATGGGTAGAAGCGGCACCTTATCAGGTACTGGATTCAAAAAGAGTGGCTCATTTCATCCAAACTAACATCCTTTGTAGGTTTGGAGTACCTTTTGAGATTATTACAGATAATGGGTCTCATTTTCAGAAAGAAGTAGTTCATCTTTTGAAAAAAGAAAGGATCCAGCATCACAAATCATCTCCTTACCGACCACAAACTAATGGGGCAGTTGAAGTAGCAAATAAAACCATCAAATCCCTCTTACAAAAGATGACTGATAATCACAAGCACTGGCATCAACAATTACCATTTGCTCTGTGGGGATATAGGGCTTCCATCCGCACACCAGCTGGGGTAACTCTTTATTCATTAGTATATAGAATGGAAGCTGTCCTATCGATCGAAGTGGAAATCAGATCAGTCAGAATCATGAGAGAAAGTCAGATTGACGAGATAGAATGGATTAAAAGTTATCATAATCAGCTGAATGCTATTGTAGAAAAGAGAATGGATGCATTGTATCGACTACAAGGTTATCAACAAAAGTTATCCAGGCATTTCAATAAGAAAGAAAGGGATAGGGAACTACAAGAAGGAAACTTAGTCTTAAAGGAAATTCAAGCCCTAGTGCATGACCCTAGAGGCAAATTCAGACCAAATTGGACTGGACCTTATATGCTTAAATGCATCCTGTCAAATGGAGGTGCCATTCTCATGGATTTGGATGGAATTGAATTCTCCAACCCTTGCAATTTGGATCAATTGAAGTGATACTTCGTGTAATGATACATTGTAACTAGAACTACATGGACCTGATTTTTCAAAATAATAGAGAAGAGTATGTAATAGAAATAAATTGTGTAAGGAGATACATAGGTAGCCCTCATTAGGTGTGGTCCAAATCATTAATAAATTTTCTTTTATGCCAAATTTTATTGTTTCAATGTAAATAATAATAATAATAATAATAATAATAATAATAATAATAATAATAATAATAATAATAATAATAATAATAATAATAGTAATAATAATAATAATAATAATAATAATAATAATAATAATAATAATAATAATAATAATAATAATAATAATAATAATAATAATAATAATAATAATGTATTTTATTCAACATTGGATTTAAGATAAAACTAAAAGTCTTCTTCACTAAAACAAGAAATCAAAAATTCTGCCTAAAGCCCTAAATAATAGATCTCCTAATCGTCAGTAGTCCCCTCCACAAAAGTGTTATTTTCTATCTCTTTGAGTAAAGTCACCCTCCTTATCTTCTCTGATGGCCAAGATGTAGCAATCCACCATAAAGTATAAGCCTCTGTCTTATCAAAGCAATGATATGGAAGAACAACATGAAAACCACAGGCCCATCCATTGGTAACAGCCCTAGCCACAGTGGGAGTGATGAAAGTAGATTCAAAGATAGCTTCGTTGAGAGGCACTCCTTGCGCATGACCTATCGGCGCATCACCCTCGTTCCTTGGTAGAATGTCACCATATGCAAACCAGCAAATAAACCATCTTATAACCATAACTCATAGTCATAAGCTTCTTGATCTTATACCAAGGACAAAGCCACAACAATTCCTAGGGGTCGGGCTCAAATAGCTATTTAGTCTATTCCTTTTCATATTTAAACTTCCTCACTATGGTGCGAGACCGATACCATAAAGCCAAGTAGTCCTTTTTAGTAGGAGGGGCAACCACCTTCAGATGATCCCTTAGCTAGATCTATGTAGAAACATAGCTAAGTAAGAGAGGAAAAGGGGAAAGAGAAAAGAAAAGGAGGAGGAAAAGCGTACTTGCAGAATGATTGGACTCACAGACCAAGGCTCATCAACTTTGTAAGCTCGATCCAAACTATGGATTGTCTTTACTAAGATGATCCTAGCTATAGACCGACCTTCAACCATCTAAAAAATCAGTTCAGTTGTCTTAATATCCCCTAACCAGTTGAACCTATAAAGAGATATCCGATAGTTAGACAAAAAGCTAAAGCATTCATCCAACGATCTTGCCATTCCTTATCCTTAAAACCTCGGGGATCATAGAACTCGGTAATTACAATAGTCAGGTCCACCCAATCATTCATGACCATAGGACTAGCAGTTGCAGTATCCAATCCCAATAGCCTCATAAATGAATTGAAGTACCCTACTCTCAGTACGGGAGTAGCCAGGTTAGCCTCAGGGTTAGATCCTATTAACACACTGAATTCTTCAAAGGTAGGGCACATCTCATCTATGCCAGCCCCAAATCTAAAAACATGCGCTTCAGGATCTTAAAATTTTAGATAAGCCCTCAAAAAGTCCCAATCTAATCGAACCCCTCTTAAGGTTGGCATGGCACTAATACCAAAAGTCCTTAATTTAATGCGCTCCACTTGTTCAAGGTTTTTGGTCCATAAATGCATTAAATGGCTAAAATAGGGCTCCATGAGTGAAAAGAAAAGGGAAACTAGAGGAAAAGATGAGAGAAAGGTAAAGAGAAAAGAGCAGCAAAAGTGCTATAAAAGCTGAGCTGCAGTTGTGAGGATTCCTAAACCATAAGAGGGATATATATAGGAGAAAAGTGAAGATTTTCACTACGGTTGCTGTAGAAGAACGTGGGCTTCCTCAAGCATTTTTGTGGCAGTGCCGCAAATGCCTATGCGGTACTGCAAGCGTCTCTGAGGTAGTTGCATAAGGTTGTGTGGCACCGCACAAGACGGTTGGTTGCTACACCCCTGCCGCACATCGCCGCAAGCTACCACGACCCTTCCTTTACGCAGATCACGATGTATTTGAGGGGAATTTGATGAAAAAATGGGGGAGAAAGCAAAAAGGAAAAATGGTGGAGCCCTATCACGCATTCATTCATAGAACAGATGCACTCATAACATACATAAGTCAAACCCTTGCATGATCAAGTCATAACATCCATGCATCATAGTAATAAAATAGAAAATGAGTCAAGTTTTGCGTCAACATGCATATATAATCATACATAGAATTAGCATAAGATTTGCATAACATGAGGAAAGCTAACGCCGGCCTCGCCTATGTCTCCTTCTCTGATCTGCATCATCTCCCTTATCACGACCACTCAGAGTGAGAGTCACAGACAGTGCAGTCCTCAAGTGATGAACCATCTCATAGTTATGGCGAGGCCAATCCTCAGGTATCTGCATAAGGAAAAAATGAGTAAGAAACTGCATTAAGTGACAAAGAGCAAGCTCATAAAGGAGGGCAAAAGCACAGACCTTGCCTATATGATCTGGAAATGGGATAAAATCAATAGGTAGGTCATGAGGGATCTCATATTGAGCCAAGCCATGATCAGCAGAAACATAATTCAAATATTCTCTTGCCTATAAGTAGGCGGGAAAACTCGCCTGCTTACTCAGTCCAGCTCTATCAAAAGGGGCATCTGCAGCAGACCTCAGACCACCACTCCTCCTAGCAGCAGAAGTATGAACTCATCCTATGATAAAAGATCTATAACTAGAATGAGCCCATCTTGGAAGAAATGGGACGTAAGGTAGTAGGCAATGCATGCAAAAGCTCCTATAGTCACCATCAAAATCCAAGAATGGCTCAATTGGAAGGCCTGCTACTAATGAATACTAATTAGGGATGCGCGATCCATATCGCATCTCAGCAAGAGGATCAGCTTGGACAATCCTCTCTCCTGTAATCTGGCCGTGAACTCTCTCACCAAGGTAAAACATGGAATTAGTGCAGAAATGCAAAAGGAGGCTGCGGGAAGACAAAGCCATACCAGGCTTATGATATAGAGTGATGAGATAAAGCCTGTCAGTGAAAGGTAACCACCGAACCTATGAAAAGAGAACAATGAAAAAATAAAATGTCAGAATGAGTGATGAAGATGATAAGCCAAGTGTATGTACATACCTGTGATGATACTAAATGAGAGAAGAAATCTCGAATATGGCAAAAATAGTATCTCTCCTGATGACGGCGATTTTGAGCCCGCCAAAGATAGTAGCTCGGGATATGAGTTGCTGTATGATCCCTCAAAGCAGGAGCAAGAAAAGGGAAGTGCTCGTAGGACCAATACTGCATAAAGGAAAATAACCATAATACACAGGGATAGTGGGTACAAGATAAAAGTAGAAAGATAGAGGCATACCTCCCAGATGATATGAGTCCCTCCTAAAGCAGTGAACACGCCTCGAGATAGATCAGACATCTCTCAGTACATCACACACAAAGCTGCACCTCCCTAGTCAAATTCTCTGATAATGGATAAGTCCTCCAATGAGCGCAGAATGTGCAAATCAATGGTATCCCTCCATGTTTGGTAGAACGAGTAGCCTAATATCATTAGAATCAGCAAGCGGGCAACCTGCTCATCCACCTCGTGATTGAAATGGCAGACCAGCTAACATCGTCAAGTCTAAAGGGGTCACGATCATCTCCCCACATGGAAAGTGAAAAGTGTTTGTGGTATCCCACCACCTCTCTAACAATGCTTCCAGCAAAGGAATATTACCCTCTCGGGTATAATCCAAGAACAGAAATCCTAGCAATCTAGATGGCTCAATCAACCCTCGAACTTGGGGATGAGTCTCCATATAAGTAAAGACGGTAGATAAATTTGATCTACCGCCTCTCAATCTAATGGTGGTAGTCTTTGTAAAAAAAAAAAAAAAACTTTTATTTTACATGCATATATTTTCTATGAACTAACATTGCAACAGAAAAGAAGGGCAAAATGGTAAATACCTCCATGATGCCAGTACAAGACACATGGTGCTCCGGTTCCTGCAGGAAGTCTGCCGGGTTGGGATCATGCCTTGGCACTTGGTAGCTCTTGGTATGGCGGCTACTAGAGGGGGAAGCCATTTTAGAGAGAAGTAAGAGAGAATGGTTTTTAGAGAGAGAAGTAAGACTTGACAAATGAGAAAAGTTGCAAAAAGTGAAAGGTGGACACCTTTATATAATACCTTCTGCATAGTAACTTTTTCACACGGGAATGCAGTAGTGAACCCGTTTCAAGTTAGAATTCAGAACGATAAGTTTTTATACGATCGCAATAGTCTCCTCTAAGCATTTGACCACTGTTACTCAAGATTCAACATACAGAAGATTTCTATAATTACAGACAGACATTCTGCTCTTATGAGACAAGGCTGATAAATTGCCAATCCTACTAGAAAGGATAATCATACCTACCAGAAAGGACCAATAATTTGTCATTCCTACCAGACAAGAATATTACTCTTAGATCCTACCAGACAGGGTCAGCATTATCATTCCTACCAAACAAGAATATTACTCTCAGATCCTACCAGACAAGGTTAGTATTATCATTCCTACTAGGCAGAAATATTACTCTCAGATCCTATCAGATAGGGTTGTCATTATCATTCCTACTAGACAGGAAATGCCATTTTCTTCCAGTTGCTTCCAAACATACCGAGAGCATCCACTTCGCTTCCAAATATACCAAAAGCATCCTTTTCGCTTTCAAATATACTTGGGGCATCCATTTCGCTTCCAAATATACCAAGGGCAACCTTTTCATTTCACACTATTAGAATCCTCTTCACTTTTAAATATACTGAGGGCATTCTTTTCATTCTAAAAAGTTCACACTCATCAGAATAGCCTACTAGACAGAGCAATCCTGATGAGGAGGGCAACTGTGAACCCTTAATTCTATAACTCTCAGAATTACAGACCATTCAGTTAAGAAAAGAAAAAAAATCAAGCCTTCTTAATCATCATTAAATCATCTAGGACTCAGTAATGAGTATAACGCAACTGAAATCATGGAAAACAGATGAGAAACGAGTGAGAATGGGTGAAAACAGGCAGAACAAGCGAGTGACAAACTGTTGCCGCACAGCTTTGCGGCATTGCCATAGAGACTCTTGCAGTGCCATAAAGCTATTTGTGGTATTGTCGTAGAGGCTTCTGTGGTGCTGCACAGGCTTATGCGGCACCGATGGCATGTTCCTGCTCCCATTTTGGAATTTTTAGTCTTTATGCTTCATTCTTCCCCCTATATATAGAGGTGGCCTCTCTACTCTCAAGACACACAGACTTGGAGGCTTAAAAAGCTATAACTTCAAGTAAATTATTTTGCTTCTGCTCCTTGCTTTGAAAAGCACATTGGGTGGTTTCTCCTTGATTCCTACTCAACTAGTTTAAGGCTTTCCGCCAGTTTGTTCAAGGCAAGTCTCTTGCCCAAGGCTCGTGTCTGTCAGGTGAAGAAGGTGAAGTTGCATTCCGGTGGTCCAAGGCTCGTATCTCTTGCATGGAGAAGGTAGAATTATGATCCAGTCGTCCACTCCATTTGCCCTACGTCCCCAAGCCACGAAAGCGTAAGGTAATCTTCTTTTCCTTTCTATTTGATTATTGTCTATTTTAGTTAGTTAATTAAATTGATGCATCTACGTTACTAGTTAATCAAATTGGTAATCAATTAAGTTAATTAATTAATTCAACCCTCTTTTAATCAATCAATCAAAACATGATAAAGTGGCTAGGTTAAACTAACCTCTTCGCAAGAAGGGAGAACTATGTAGGTTCTGATTCCTACTCAAAGGGATACGTAGGCATGCTTAGTTTAGGCATTGAATCCAATTAAAATTAATCAACTATCCCCCTATCACCTTTTTCACTTATTTTTGTGTTTGTTCACTTGCTTTATTATTAAGATTATTTTGGAGAATGTGTGACTTTCCTAGTACCCATAAGGGCTAGAGGAGGTATCCCCTATGTTTTGAGATTTTATTTGTAATGATTAATATTACCTTGGATTATTATTTGTATTTATTATTGGAATCAATGATCATACATATTATAAATTGTCCATGCATCTTAAATTGTTCATGAAATATATTTTAATTTACTTTTATATTACTTGGCCAAACATATTTTGTTAAACTGAAAACCTAGTTCCCAAATCCTCTTTGGTTTCGAGGCTAGTGATCTTTTTCGTTTGGGTAATAATGGGAGTCAAATAGGTTTTTTTCTTATATTTTCTCAAAATAAAAAAATAAATTAAGGTGGTGACTCTAAAATGATTTTCAAAATAAGCTCGAGGGCTTATTCGTGAGTTCTTTCCCAAATGAGCATTTCAATTCCCTTTAGTGGATCGGATTGGTGCTCGGGCGAGGCCTCACATCATGGAAAAGAATTTGACATTGAATTTTTTGAAAATTTTTGCATTGAACATGGAATTTCACATAATTTTTTCTCTCCTAGAACACCTAAACAAAATGGTGTTGTAGAAAGGAAAAATAGAACTTTGATTGAAATGGCTAAAACCATGCTTAATGAATATGGTTTACCAACTTATTTTTAGGCGAAAGCTGTTAACACTTCATGTTACATTTCAAATAGAGTTTTTAAAAGACCTATTTTGAATAAAACCTCTTATGAGTCGAGGAATGGAAGAAAACCCAAGATTTCATATCTTACAATTTTTGGTTGCAAAGTGCTACATATTAAATACTAAGGGTAACCTTAGAAAATTTGCTTCTAAAATTGATGAAGGCATTTTTTTAGGATATTCCACCACTAGTAAAGCTTATAGAGTCTTTAACAAAAAGACTATAGTAATTGAAGAGTCTATGAATGTTGTATTTGATGAATCTAGTAAACTTGATCATGGGAAAGGTAGTGTGCTTGATGATTTTGTAGGTGAATTTGAAAAGCTTAGATTAGATCAAGATGGGACTCCAAAGGAAGTTGAAGACCAAGTGGAAAACCAATCAGATCATGAGAATCAATCAAATCCATAAGAGGAAGATGTTCAAAAACTTCCTAAGGAGTGGAGATACGCCAATAATCATCCCAAGGAGCAAATCATAGGTGATCCATCTAAGGGTGTAAGTACTAAATCTTATTATAAAGCCTTAGATAATAATTTTGCTTTTATTTCTCAAATTAAGCCAAGGACCATTGATGAGGCTCTTAATGATGAGAGTTGGGTGATTGCTATGCAAGAGAAACTTAACCAATTTAAGAGAAACAAAGTTTGGGAACTTGTTCCTAGACCCAAAGATCATCCCATTATTAGATGTAAATGGGTTTATAGAAATAAGTTAGATGAGCATGGCTTCATCACTAGGAATAAGGCTAGATTGGTTGCCAAAGGGTACAACCAAGAGGAAGGTATTGATTATGATAAAACTTATGCTTTAGTAGCAAGATTAGAGGCTATTAGAATTTTGCTTGCTTATGCATGTCATATGGATTTTAAACTTTTTCAAATGGATGTGAAAAGTTTATTTTTAAATAGATTTATTGAGGAGGAAGTTTATGTTGAGCAACCCCCCAGTTTTGAATATCGTGAACTTCCCAATCATGTTTTTAAATTAACCAAGGCCTTGTATGGTTTGAAACAAGCTCTGAAAGCTTGGTATGAAAGGCTAAGTACATTTCTTTTGAAAAATGATTTTGTTAAGGGCAACGTTGACACAATACTTTTTGTAAAACGGCACAAAAATGACACTTTAATTATTCAAATTTATGTTGATGATATTGTATTTAGTGCTACTAATGAACATCTTTGTGAAGAATTTGCCAAGTGTAAGACTAAGGAATTTGAGATGAGCATGATGGGTGAGCTCAAGTTCTACCTAGGACTACAAATCAAGCAATGCAAAGATGGCATCTTCATCAACCAATCCAAATATACAAGAGAGCTTCTCAAGAAGTTTGGCATGGATGGTTGCAAAAGTAGCAAGACTCCAATGAGCACATCAACTAAGCTTGACAAAGATGAAAAGGGTAAGTCCCTAAATGAGAAGAAATATCCAGGTATGATCGGTTCTCTTCTCTACCTTACGGCATCTAGACCAAATATAATGTATAATATTTGTTTGTGCGCACATTTTCAATCTTATCCTAAAGAATCTCATTTGCATGCGGTTAAAAGAATTTTAAAGTATTTACATGGCACATTGCATTTAGGGCTTTGGTATCCCAGAAATTCATCTTTTACAATAATTGGTTTTTCGAATGCAGATTATGCCGGTAGTTTGCTTGATAGGAAAAGCACTTTTGAAACTTGTCATTTTCTTGGTGAATGTTTAGCTTCATGGTTTAGCAAGAAATAAGTTTCAATAGCCTTGTCCACCGCTAAAGCAGAATATGTGGCAGCAGGTTATTGTTGCACTCAAGTTCTTTGGATGAAACAATAACTCAATGACCATGGTCAAGTGATTGATCACATTCCCATCAAATGTGATCACATAAGTGCCATAAATCTTTCCAAGAATCCCATCCAACATTCTAGGAGTAAGCAAATAGACCTTAGGCATCATTTTTTGAGAGATCATGTGAAAAATGATGATGTTGTATTAGAATTTATTGATACAACTAACCAACTTTTTGATATTTTCATAAAACCCCTTAATGAAGAAAGATTAAATTTCATAAAAAGGGAAATTGGCATGCTTGATGGGAGCTCATTGCCTTAGATTTTCAAAATTACATAAAGTTTTTCATTTGCATCAAAATTTTATACATGTTATGACATTTATCTTTCATATTTTACTTTGTTAAAAATCTTGAATTAAGGTGACTCTTAAGTCAATAAAATTTAAATTTTTTTTTCCTTATGCAGTTTGGTTGCATGTTGGTTGTTTTATGGTTGATTTTTGGTATATTTGATCCAAATTGCTTGAAATTTATTTGCAATAATTTGTTATATCATAGTTTGTTGAATATATAATTATATCTATTTTGAACTTGAACTATAATGCCAATTGTATTACATATATCTTTCCTCAAATGTTTTCAAAAATTTCTTTTTTTTTCTTAAATTTGCAGTCGCTATAGATAAATCGTGGTCACAAAATTTAAAATAATAGCCGTTATCTTTTAGCCCCTTAGTCTTCCTCGCAATTTGTAAATCGCGAAAGTGACTTTTGAATTTTTCAAAAATCGCAGTTGTGACTAGGCAGTCGCGGTCACGACTTAGAGTTTTGCAGCATTCAAAACCAGCCATTTTTCAATGGACATTTTTGCATTTAATTTAAAAACTAGCCATTTTTTGACCGTTTTTCACCTATTTTTTGCTTATAAATACCCTACTATTTCAGTTTTTACCTATCTTCTAACTCTCCAAATTACTTTCTACTTAAAATTCTACTACTTTCAAACTCTCTTCCAACTTTTCTCTCTTTCAAGCTTTATTTTCTTCATCTTTTCAAACTCTTCTCCATCAATGGCTTCATAAAGACCTTCTGGCAAAGGGAAAGAAGTCCAAACTTCCCAACAACCCTCTCCTTTTGAACTCATGAGGGGAATTACCCAAGAGGAAAAATAAAATTTCCTTAGAATCCAAGACAAAACCATCTCACCCTCCAAAGCACCTTCCTTAGTGTGTCTCAAAACTTTAGTAATTGAGGATAGCATCATTGGCTAAGTCAAAAATCTAGAATGGGGAAAGTTTATTTTTGTTGATGAAAGATGGGTATGATAAGCTAACTAGGGAATTCTTTGCCACCCTAGTTATCCACAAAAAAGCTCCATCCTACCCATGGTTATTATGCCATAGATTTTTGATTTTTTGGTCACCTCCATCCAAATTAGAGGTGCCTACACCATCAATGATTTCTCCCTTCACCTCAACTCTTTTTGGACCAAAATTTCCACTGAACCTAAATTCGATCCAAAATCCTCCCTTGCCAAACACATTAAGACACTTTCTCTTTGGCTTCTTCATAGGATTGTCCCCCTCACCATAAATGCTAGAGGGGATGGGAATGAAAAGGTTTCCCAAAGAGATCTTTTCTTCCTCTATGGTCTTGTCAAGGGAAAACCAATCCAAACTGCTAGGTTTCTAGTAGATCAATTTCTTCACCTTTCTTTAACAAAAAAGGGCACCCTTCTACTCTCTTCCCACATTTCTACAATAGCCAAACATGTTGGGGCTCTTACTCCATCCAATATAGCTATTCTCTAAAGACCAATAAAAAAATCCCTTATAAATTTCCAATACATGATCAATGCCAAGGCATTGAGAGAAAAAGAAGGGAAATATGATTATATTTTTGGATATGTTGGGATCCAAGAGAGGACTAGGAAAAGATCAAGAGTTGTGATAGGTGAACCTAGTCAAGCTCAAGAGGAAGAACCCCAAATAGCACCTATTGTCCCTCCATCTCAACCTCAAGATGAGACCAATAGACTTCTTCAAAAAGTCTTAAGGAGACTCTCTCTTTTAGACCACATTCACTAAGACATATTTGATATGCAAGGTCATATGGGTCTTCCTCAATACAACCTCTAAGATTGGCAATTTAGTGAAGAAGAAGAGGAGGAGACACAAGAAGAGACCCCTCATCAAGAAGAAGAGGAACCCAAAGATGGAGGAGATGCTTCTTAGATTTTTTTTTTTAAATTTCGTCATTCTTTTGTTTATTTTGCCTTGCTTCAAATTTTCTTCCTTATGTTTTTCATGCATTGTAATGTGGCATTAACCAATTTCAAATTAATGCAATTATTTATTTTCTCTATTTTTATCTTGTTTATTCTTTGTTTTGTTTCCTTTGTAATACATTTTTCTCTATTTCTTTTTGATGTTGCCAATGGGGGAGAAACATAGAACTTAAATAAACTCAAATGAACATCACTTGATTATAACTTTGAGAATATGTTCTCCACTTTATATTTTTTTTTGGTCACTTGTTGCATAAATTAAGGGGGAGAACTCTTGATGAATTGAATGTTATTTTTCATTTAACTTCTATTTTATATTTAAGTTCAATTTGATTGTCAAAATCAAAAAGGGGGAGATTGTTGACCTAAGTTATTTCAAAACTCAGTCAATCTTTATTTTAATATTGTCAATTAAATTGAAATTGTCAAAATCAAAAAGGGAGAGATTGTTGACCTAAGTTATTTCAAAACTTAGTCAATCTCTATTTTGATCTTGTCAATTAAATTGAAAGCTATCTAATGTTTGTTCAAGTATTTATTTTGCGGAATATATCATATTTATCGATTGAAATTGAAAGGAAATCAAAATCTTTTAAAGTATGTTGGATTGCTTTTGAGTTGCGGCCAAGATGATGAAATCGTGTCCGGGACTATGAAATCGCGATCGCGACTGTGTAATCGCGACCAAGAAACTTAAGAAACCAATTTGATCAATTTCACTTAGAGCAAATCACTACCTCAGTCGTGACCGTGACTAAAGGTGCGATCCTAGATTCACGACTGCGAATTGGTAGTTGTGATTGCGATATTCATACTGAGATCCAAGCTTGCAATGGATAGTTGAAGAACCAATAAGAAGATGCCACGTGTTATCTAGCCATTGTGAATTATAAAGATCGTGACTGTGAAATGTTAGTCGTGACAGTGAAAATGTAGTTACAATTGCAAAAAAGGCTTAGCAATCGCAACCTAGGTCTAACAGTGCATTTAATGCAAGATATTGTGGCTGTTGTGACGATCCTTCTTGGTATCTCTTTGTAACAGGAATTTGAAGGGAAGAAGCTATAAATACCCCCTCTAAAGACCCTTATAATGATCTAACAACTTTCATTTAAGCCAAACTCTTGCAATTTTAATTCTCGAAAAGCCTTTACTTCTTAATTATTATCATTTGGTTATTGTAAGAGAATTGATAGCTCAAAAGGTTGAGTGTTAGCTTTGAAAACACATATTGTTGGGTTGAGAGTGAGTCATTAGAAAACTCTTGTATACGTTTGAGTGTGAGCCTAAGGGAAATACTTGTAAAGGTTGTGTGTGAGCAATTAAAAATACATTGTAAGTTTGGAGTGAGGTTGAAACTCCTTGTAAGCATCATCTAGTAGTAGAATACCCAATTGAGATTGGAGAGTGGACGTAGGGTTCGTTAACACCCGAACCACTATAAAATCGTTTGTGTTCATTCTCTTTCCCTCTCTTTTTCTATCTAAATTTTAATTTCCTACCAATTCAATCCCCCTTCTTGGTGTATAAGGGCAAACATTCATCATATATCACATGCAAATTCATTATCTTTTATTGTCAGATTTATGATTTAATAATTTAATAATTTAATTTTATTCATTCCTCATATTTATAATGTTCATTCTTTAATATTTCACATATAATTATGAGGTTTATTAGATTTAAAGTTTAGGTTCATCACATATAATTATCAAGTTCATTAGATATAACATTTAAGTTCATCATATATCACATGCAGATTCATTATCTTTTAATGTCAGATTCATGATTATAAATCAATACTAGATTATTTATTTATTTTGTTAATTAACAACTAGCTCTATTACTTAGAATGAGTAGAATTCAAAGCTATATAAGCAATATGTTCATTGAGTATTACTTATAGTTCATCAAATTTATGGTGTAGATTTATCTTTTGAAAACTATAAATTCATATTAAGTTTTAAGTTATCAGGTTTATTAAATTTAAAATTTAGGTTCATCAAATATAACTACCAAATTCATTAGATATAATGTTCAGGTTCATCATATATCATATACAGATTCATTATATTTTACTGTCAAATTTATGATTTAATTATTCTATAATTTAATTTTATTCATTTATTATATTTATAATTTTCATTCTTTAATATTTCACATATAATTATGAGGTTTGTTAGATTTAAAGTTTAGATTTATTACATATAACTATTAGGTTTATTAGATATAACGTTTAGATTCATCATTTATCACATGCAAATTCATTATCTTTTATTGCCATAATCATGATTATAAATCAATACTAAATTATCTATTTTTTTATTAATCAACAACTAGTTCTGTTATCTAGATCGAGTAGAATTCAAAGCAATATAAGCAACATATTTATTAAGAATTACTTATAAATTCATCAAATTTATTGTGTACATTCATCATTTGTAAAATGTAGATTCATCAGTTATACTACTAAGAGAATAAAATATATTTTTTAAAAGTGATAAATTTATTTTTTATATGTTATGAACTTATATTTTATAACTAATAAACTTATCCTATATGATTTATGAACTTTGATAGATTGGTTTCTAATCATAAAAATTTTAGATATTATTTTAATAATATAAATATTACAACAAACTTTAAATATCATAAAAAATTAAAAATATTAATTTATAATTAATTTAAATAAATAATAATATATATTATTAATTTTATATAAATTTATAGAAAGTGAATTTTATTTGATGTATTAAATAATTTACCTAAAAAATATAAAATAATATTTAATAAATCTATTAGTTTTATCAAATTCAACATAAATAAGAATTCAAACAAATAATTTCATAGAAATAAATAAATAAATATTTATAAAAAAATTCAATCATTAATATTATTTTTTTCTTATAGAAATTAATATAAATTTGATTAGAACAATTAAATAAATAAAAAATTCAATCATTAACATAATTTTAATTGGAAATATAACAAATAAAAAAAGTAAAAAAAAAAAAAAAAAAGGAATAAGTTAAATAGGAAAAAAATAAAGTGTATATATATATATATATATATATAAAGAAAATTACTAGCTGTAATTCAAACCTGCCACCTAAGATATATATACTTATTATATTAACCAGCCAAATCAGTTAATAATTTTGAAATTTTTATGATGCATATAATAGTTAATGTTTTAGATTTGGGTCCATAATGCAACATCAACCCGGATTCATGATATAACAATTCTAATGTGAACATTAGAATTCAAGTCTAATATTAATTTCCTTTGAATATTTAAAGATAAATACAAATTTTTTCCTTATAATCGTAACTTCATATGACATCTACCATAATGAATTAATTATGTTAATCCGCTAATAGCATAATTGTGTTGTGATAATATTGTTTAAGTAGTATGATATAATTGGATGTCTATCACTATCTATATAGGAATAAATTTCTTATATAGGAATAATTTTTTTATATATGAATTTATCTTTGATTATATCTCTGTAACCTTTTACACCTATAAATATGTATTATAGTCAATGAAATAATACACAGAAATTTATTCTTTTTTCTATTCTCTCTATTCTCTATAATTGTTCTTTATTTTATAACACATTATCAGCATGGATCATTCTATAATATTATTCATAATTTTGGATAGCTTGTGGTTTATTACAATCTAGTTAAAGTGAAAAATTTGAAAAAACAAAATTCAAGATTTATGATAAATAATTTTTATCTAATTAATTACTAATATCAAATACATTGTTTTAAGAAATTTTTTTTTGAAGAGATTATACCAAATTGTATACAAATAGCAAATTTTTTTTGAAGAAAATACCAAATCATTTTTTTTTCCAAATCACTTTTTTTTTTCTTTCTTACAATCATTTACCTCAAATCATTTTTTTTTTTGAAATTTATAAAGATTTGATATACTATTTGATAATAAATTAATGAAACTTTAGTTCCTAAAGAACTAGTACTATATTTTAAATTCTAGTTCGTGAAAAACTAGCATTATATTTTAATTTCTAGTTCTTAAAGAACCAGTATTATTTATAGTTCCTGAAGAACTAATTAAAATAAATAAATATAAATTCCTAAAGAATTTGTATCTTACATTCCTGAATAACTGACTATCCTAAATTATTAAGAAACTAGTATCCTAATTTGTTAAATGACTGATATCCTAGATTTCTGAAAAACTAAATAAATTGTTTATATGTTTTTGGAAGACTAATTTAATTATAATTTTATTTATAACATTTTGAAAATCTATTTTCAGCTACTCAGGTTCAAACAATGACATCAAATGGACCATTGCGAGACTTATTAGTCTTTATATATGATTTTGGTGATATTATGATATTGCTCATGCCGTATTGTCGTGGTCGTATACTTTGTTGATGTGAAATTGAGAGCAGCAAACCAATGTGACATATTGCCCATTAATTTTGATTTTGTTGAATATGAAATTAAGCTTAACAAGATGTGGATTAATTGGTGTCACATCTTCGGATATTGAAAATCTGACACTACTAAAGATTTTTCATTTGTCTGAAAACTGTTTGACAGGTTTGTTACTTTAATTAATCTTTATAGGGTGAACTTCTTGTTTGCTATATTCCTTTAACAATATTCAATAGGTTACAAATTACAACGAATATTTAAAATATTTAATTAGTTAATCTATTATATATATACTCTTGATAATTTTATTTTAATAAATGAATAGTATTGTATATATGACATATAAATAGAAAATTTGTGTTTTTCTTTTATATTTTTGTTGGGCATGATTGAGATGATTGCTTGTGAAGAATTTAGTTTATATATTATATAGTAAACTCTGATTATACTAAGAGTATAGAATAGTTATAGTGTACATTTTGTATTTTGAAGATCTGAACCTATGTAATTTACTAATTGACTAATTAATACATTTCGAGTTCCAAAATCTTGTGAAATTGATAATTAGCTTAAGTTTACTCAAGAGAGGTCTTCACTTATACTCATGATATTTATGTCCTAAATTCCTTAATGGAATTATAAATATGTCATGATAAATATGTTATATATATGTGGTGATAAAATTATGTGGTGATAAAATTATGGAATATGATATGTTAGAGAAGATATATACTACTCTTCATACCTTTAACATGCTCCTGCAGTAGCAGTTTAAAAGTGAAAATTAACAAATATTATTTGTCTTCTAGTGGTTGCAAAGAAAAATTGCTAATGAGAAATCATCAAACAATGCCTCTTGAAGTGAATGTTATAAGTTATTTGGTAGATCATGAAAATTCTGAAAGAGTAACAACTCATATAAAGGACACAACTCAATATTGGTGATTTTATATAAACTCCCTGAAAGAGTAATTTGTAAAGATTTTACAAGTTGTGCATTATAATGAGTTATTTCATTATTATTTTATCCCCCGTATATATGTACAATATATTACGTTGAACCTATAGTTCAAGCATTAACTTATAGTTCAATAATTAAATCTTGAAGGTTTCGCATGAATGCCATTATATATATCATACATACTCTCCTTTGAACCTTATACAAGAACATGAGTCACAAATTTTTCTTTGTGCCATGAATATATTAATATCACTGTCTCAATGTGAAACAATAGGTCTACAAAAGAGACTAAGAATTTCTTTTTATGAGGAACATTCCTTGACATTAGGGGGAAAGGAAAAGTACCTGCAATACCAAAAGAATGTCAAGAAATTTATTGAAAGGAAAACCCTTTAAATAATTTTGATCCACGTACAAGTTAGAGTGAACAAAAAGTTCAAAAAATAACACAGTTGCAACAAATTGCAACTTAATTGCCAAATACATTTATAGATGCTAAAAGAGTAACAAAGTCTCATATTATAGCTGCTAATACCCCAAAAAGGGGTTGTAGTTCTAATTGCAAATAGAAAATTAATTAATCTCATTATACACTAAAAGCATGAATACTAAATTGGAACTAAAGAAAAAAATCCGCAAAAAAGAAAAGCAGCATTACTCATAAAATCTCCTGAAGAGAAACCTCCTAAAGAGGAAGATCTCAGTCAAAAAGCTATAGTCAATTATGAAATACAGATTGAGACAACGGAATAATTAGATCCTCTAGATATGGTTTTTTGGAGTTGATGATCCTATAGTCAACTATGAGATCTCAATTATTTTTGTGATATAAGAGAAAGAGTTGATAGAAATTCAATTATCGTCAACGATGAATTTGCCTCAACAGTAGCTCTTACTGTTTCAAGAGAAAATCTGAATCTAGAATTTATAAGTATAACTGAATATTAGCATAAATGTGATTGATCATCATGAAAAGAGGTAATTAAAACAAAGCTAAAATCGCCCTATCATTAACTATGAGAAAACTAATTCTCTTATTATGGAAATGATCATCTTCCGATACTTAATTAGTATAGCAATCAAAGAAAGGCTTGATATACACCTTATGAAAGCAATATTTATATGAAAATCCTAGAAGGACTAAAGATATTAGAAATGAATACACATTAAATATGTCACATATATTTCATTAAATTACAAAAATTCATGTATGGATTAAAGCAATATGGTATAATTATTTGAGTAAATTCTTATTAAAAAAAGATATTTGAATAATACACTATGTTCATTTATATTCATAAAAGACCATATAATGGTAAAGAGCTATTAATTTGGTCTTGAAGTACCATATTTAAGTGCTATGAAGGCACTCATGTACCTTGCAAATTGCATCAGGCTTGATATTGCATTTGTAAAGAAAAATTCCTAACTAGGTATAGCTCTGCATATACTAAGAGACATTAGAGTGATGTAAAAAATTATTTTCAATATACTATTCTGTTCATATTTTGATTCATATTTGAAATTTGTCTATATACGAATATTAATTATTTGTTTGATCTCCATAATGGTAGATCTTAGACTAGCTATGTATTCACTTATGGTGGTACTATAATTTTATGGTCTTGAAGTAACTCACTAAAGATACTCCCATTATGTTTTGAAAATAATGTAATTTACATTGCACAAATTAAAGGTGGGTATATTAAGGGTGATGAAGTAAACATATAAACTTCACCCAAATTCTTATATATATATGAGCTCTAGAAAAGATATCCATCAAATTCGCTCGAGTGAGAACCTAAATGACTTATGTACTAAGTCTTTATTTAGTTTTGTATTTAAATGGCATTATTTTATCGATTAGTATACGCCGTGTTAAAATCTGTCCTCATCAGGGGGAGTAAATTAGTATATGATTATACTTTTTTTCCTTAATCAAGTTTTTGTCCCATGTTCGCCTCAAAATATACTATCCAAAAGTGACCCGCAAGTATACAGGGCAATTGTAGTATATAGGAAGCACCCAAGGTCGTATTCTCTCAAGGAATTGCAAATGGGAATCACTTGTTTCTTTGTGAAAGCAAATTAAGTATAAAAAGATTTGTTTGGTTTTTGAATTTTAAACGAACTAATAGCAAAACAATAAATTAAAAGAAAATACAGATGTGAATAAGTGAAAATTTAATGAATAAAGATAGTCCAGGGTTTGTATTCAGTTTATCAATCCTTTATGTTTAAGAATAGTCCCAATTAATTATGCTAAAGCCCTAGTTTCTAATGAATCAAAGAATAAAAATCAGTCTATTAGCACTTGCATTCATAGAAATCATTCTATCAATTCATACATTAAGAACAAGGACTTAATCTTAAAAATTATATTTCTAATTCATTTAAAGATCTTAAAAGATTGAAATCGGGAATTGAACTTCAACTCTCGTTCCTTCGTTTAAAACCTAAGTAAAACAATTGGTCAATTCAATTAAGAATAAAAAGGATAATTGATTGGGATTTAATTCAATTCCATATCATGAACACATCATACAAACCCTAAACTAAAATGAAATTAGCTCATGGAAAATAAAGAAATCATCTCATTCTCAATATAATTAACTGAATCCATCAAAATAATACTATTGATTTAATTAACCTAGAATAATTAAATTGGAGAAAAAAGAATCAATCCTCACCTTACCACCAAATTGATTAAATTCAATCTCTTGAATTTCCATCAAATAAATTCCCAAGAACAAAATTTGGATGCCTAATCTTGAAATAAGATCTGGAAAAATTAACTAAGAAAATAAAATGAAATTTTATGCCAATTACAACTCGTAATCCCCAAAACTCCAGATCCCTTTTTCCTTTATTTCAGATCTATTTATAACCTCTAAAAACAAAAAACCTAAATGGAGAAGGAAACTAAAAATTCGGATCAACATTCCTAAAATTGATTAGATCTTTGTGGCGGGCGCTGGGACTGGGCAACTAGGTGCTAGGGCTAGGCAGCTGGCGAGCTTGGGCTAAGATCTTTATTGGCAGCAGACGCTGGAGCTGGGGCTGCTTGCGCTGCTAAACGTGGCCTGCTGGAGACAGCTCATTGGGCAAGCTGGATGACCACCGCGGACGCTGCAGGGAGTGCTGCTGCTACTGCCTACTGCGTTGGCGTGTGCTGGCCTTTGGCAGCTGGCATTGGGACTCCTGGGTAGTTGCCCTGTGTGCTCTGGCTAGGCTATGTGCGAGATTTTTTGGGCTCGTTGCACATGCTTCTGCCCAAATCTCCTTCTTTTGCTCCATTTAATGCTTAATTCCTACAAAATGAGCTAAAACCTTCCTCAAACTAAAAAAAAGGTAAAATAACACATTCTAACCTCATAAACATGAATTAATCACAAAATGCTTAAATTAACACACACAAAAACCATATAAATATGCCACAAACAACTTCCCCCACACTTACTCTTTGCTTGTCCTCAAACAAACCATACTCAACAATTATCCTTAGCTAGCATCAAGAGCCTCCTATACTTCAGAAAAAATCAGTGTGTGCCTCAAAAGATGCATGTTTGAAGAAGAGTATATAACAAGTGCAGAACACTCAACTCAATTCACCCAAGATCTCAACAATTCCACCAAGAATCAATCAAATCATTGTGTGGCTTACCAAATTGAATTTATTGCACTTTATGATAGGCATATACACTCATGTCATCAATGGGAGTCTCTAATAAGAAGATTAATATTCATACATGCTCATCCACCTCATAGACATTCTTAACAATTTCATCTCCACTAATTGAGTCTAAAAAGGTTGAAAAGATCAAAAGGTCTTTACTAAGGTTGTAACAGGGTTTTAAAGGGTAAAGGGCTAATCAAGAAATAACCTAAAACAAATAAGAATTTTCTTCGAAAATGATGCAAAACATAAGTCTTCTTGTCTTGACCATCATGGAGTGTCATTCATTCTGAACTTCTAACTTTTTACTTTAGATTCTTTTTGGAGGGAAAAAGGAAAAATTGGGTATGCTTATCAGCAATTTTTTTTTAAGATCATTTTTCCCCCATACTTAATTCTTCACTCCATTCATTCACATTCTTGAAGACTCCATAAAATAACATTCACACTTTATTATGCATCAATAATCAAAGAAAATAACAGGTTGGTATTAAGATGGCTAAGCAACATCAAAGAAGCTCAAGTTAAATGTATGCATATTAATGCATTTATTTAGCTCAAAGGGCTAACTAGGGAAAAACACATCAAATGGGTGGATATAAGGATTTGGCTAAAACAAGAAATGCCTTAATCATTTTTTCCTTTCCTAAGTGGACCAAACAAATTTCGCTTTGACTAATTGGCAAGAATGTTCTAAAATGGGCGAGACTACTCAGTGATAATATGTTGCATAAGCCCTCTCTAAGTTAAGCATACACAAGCTTCTTTCGGCAATTCACACAAATTAATGATTTCAACTCAGCGTAAAAGCAAAATCTCATGCAAAAAGAATTTCATATCCTTAGCAATTGCCAATAATTTACTTTAAACACAACCTTTATGAATCATTGGCCACACTTAAATTTTAAGTCCAAAAATCAACATCTTGAGCCAAACCAAGTAACTAGTCACGTATGTTTGACAAAGAGGAC
Organism: Reutealis trisperma; assembly: GCA_947687605.1. Taxonomy (NCBI): domain Eukaryota; kingdom Viridiplantae; phylum Streptophyta; class Magnoliopsida; order Malpighiales; family Euphorbiaceae; genus Reutealis; species Reutealis trisperma. The sequence goes on from CANTUT010000888.1 coordinate 544,875, forward strand.
AAAACAAAACAAAAACTCACACATCATTATCACAAGATGCACAATTCAAAACACAATAGCACAAATCACAATAAAGAAATTACTCCCCCCCCCCCCCCCCCCACACTTAAACTCCACATTGCCCTCAATGTGGAAATGCATGCAAAGATTGACATAAAGGAAAAACCAAAAAGACTAACAATTCTAAACTAGTAACTAACAGAGAAAGGTTTACCTTATGCATTTGCTTCGGATGGCAAAGGAGGAGGTGATGTCATATCAATACCATGCTTCGCACCGATTTGTGCCAATTTATGCCATTGCGACCTCTGCTCCTTTTCCACTTTATCAAACCTTCTATTCACTTCAGCCATCATAACCCGGTTTTGCTCCTCCATGGACTCAAGTTTGCTCAACACTTATCTCCACCCTTCCACCTTTCCTGTTGGCTCTGTAGAAGGAAGAGCCAGCAAGTCAAGTTATGCATTCGAAGAGGATCCTCTGTGAAATGTAGTTGGTGGTGGATTCTTTAGTTGATAATCCCTCCAACATTTTTTAGTCTTAAGTTCCTTCAGAGTTCGATCCAAATTGGCCACCTCGGATGAAATCCAAGTATCCATAGTGAAAGTCCACCTTAGTAATGGTTCAAACTCTAAAGAATTGGAGTCGATAAGCTCATAGGAAAATGCTAAGGTGGAAACAATGTGGCCCATATTCAAATGGTACCTTCTATGGGTGATCATATCCATCATTGTTTGACACAATAAAGAAACTGTGTCAATTTATTTTCCATTCGCCAAACACCATAGCACATGTAACTCCTTATGAGACACTTTATTACTCTCAGATTTCCCAAACACAGCATGGCACATAAATTTGTGTAAAACCAGAGTAGCATGATCTTTAATAAACCCATTTGGTGCCTTGTTAGGATCGAATTTCTTAAGCCCAGTTAATTTATCCCAAAATTCATGCACATTAAACTTACTCTCCATACAATCAACCCCATTCGTAGGAAATCCAAATGCTTCACAGAATTTGGCATGCCTAATTCTATACTCCTTATCTTTCATTCGAGAGTAAATTTGGTTGTCCCTTTCAAGTGGACAATGGACAATAGGAAGTAAAGAATTCCAAAGCAATTGGGGATATACATAATAATAAAGCTTAATAAACTCACTCCAACCCAAGATGGCACTCAATCTCTTAACCTTATCATCCAAACCCAAAGCTTGCAAAATATCAAAATTAAGGTATCTACAAGGTTTATAAATGCAATTAGATTGGGTGAGTGCTAAATACCTTTCTCCTTCTGCTTTTGTGAGAATTCGAAATGGAGCCCCATAATCTTCTCTCAAATCTTCTACATCTTTCTTGCCCACACTCTTGACTCTCTTGGACATTATTTACTTGATTGAGAGTAATTATGGAGGAGAACTAGAGTTTGGGGGAATGGGTAATGATCCTTGTGCAGAAATTTGGGGTTGAAGGGGTGGATTCTTGGGAAATTTTGGTTGGGTTCAAGAGAAAAGAGGGGGAGGCTGAATAAAGAAAGAGAGCAGTAATTTTTTTTTTCTTTTCTATTTCTGTTTGTTCAAAGGGACATTTAAATGTCAAAATTCCATGTTTGCCCCTCTGGACGTGTGCCCTTGACGCTGCAGGAGGCATCTTGTTGCACGCGCTGGACTCGCTTGGCGCATATTACTGGGGCACTTTCTGACTTACGGGCTGCTGCAGACGCTGCTGTGGACTGCCCGTGGCGAGGACTGCTGCTGGGAAGCTGCTGAAGCTTGCGGGCTGCTGCTGACGCTGCTGTGGACTGCCTGTGGCGCGAATTGCTGCTGCGCGCGCTGTGGCCTGCCGCAGCCGCTACTGGCAAGCTGCTCGCATGCCAATTTTTAGCTGTGCACCAATTTTTTAGTCTAATTACCAATTCCACACTGATGCTTTAATTGCACATTTCCTATCTTCTGAGAACAACACAAATTCACAACAATACCACAGCATAAATCTAAACTAACATTATTAAACATAAAAAAAAATAAAGCAAAGACCCCTTTTTTTTGTTGTTGTTTTTTTTATATATTTTCAATTTTTAGATTTTCAATTAAATCAGGAGCAATAAAATGAAAATAACTAATTTGGGTTGCTTCTCAAAAAGCGCTTTTTTAACGTCATCTTAGCTGGACGCTTCGGAAAGATTTAAGGATCCTCGAGCAAAATGCTTTGAATTTCCTTAAGTCCTTCCACACCCTCATAGTATGGCTTAACTCTCTGACCATTGACTTGAAAAGTTTCATTTGTTCGAGAGTTAAGCAATTCAACAACTCCAGAGGGAAATTCCATTTTGACAATAAAAGGGCCACTCCAATGGGATTTGAATTTACCTAGAAAAAGGTGTAACCGAGAGTTGAATAGAAAAAATTTAATACCTGGTTCAAACACTTTTCGAATAAGGTTCTTGTCATACAAAGCCTTGGTCTTCTCCTTGTATATTCGAGAGTTCTCATATGCTTCATTTCGGAGTTCATCCAATTCGGACAATTGCAACATCCTTCTCTCCTTTGCTTTCTCCAGGTTGAAATTCATTATTTTGATAGCCCAATATGCTTTATGTTCCAATTCAACTAGCAAATGGCAAGCCTTGCCATACACCAGCCGAAATGGACTCATCCTTAAAGGAGTCTTGTATGCTGTCCAGTATGCCCATAATGCTTCGCTGAGACGAAGTGACCAGTCCTTCCTAGATACATTTACTGTTTTCTCCAGAATCCCTTTGATTTGCTTGTTGGATGTTTCTACTTGCCCAGAGGTTTGTGGGTGACAGGGAGTCACCACCTTATGCTTCACTCCTGACTTTTGCATTAGCTTCTCAAACAGCTTGTTGCAGAAGTGACTTCCCCCATCACTAACCATCACCCTTGGTGCCCCATGCCTGCTAAGAATAAAATCCTTCACAAACTTAACTACAACATGAGCATCGTTAGTTTGAGTTGGAATTGCTTCCACCCACTTAGAAACATAATCCATAGCAACCAAAATATATTGAAAACCAAAGGAGATAGGGAAAGGCCCCATAAAATCAATACCCCATACATCAAAAATTTCAACAACAATGTAGTTAGTAAGGGGCATTTTATTTCTCCTACCGATATTACCTACTCTTTGGCACCTATCAGATTGCTTACAGTAATTGTGAGCATCTTTGAAAAGAGTAGGCCAATACAAACCACTTTGGAGAACTTTCTTAGCTGTCTTCTTTCCTCTAAAGTGCCCACCACAACTAAGATCATGGCAAAATTTCAGGACACTTTGTTGTTCATCCTTTGGAATACACCAGCGAACAATCTCATCTTTGCAAATTCTAAACAAATATGGTTCATCCTAAAAATAATACCTACACTCATGCAAGAACCTTTTCTTTTTTTGATAAGACATGTCAGTTTGCAATACATCACATGCAAGATAATTAGCAATATTAGCAAACCATGGGACTTGTGATACCCCAAACAACTGTTCATCAGGAAATGACTCTAAATCATTATGGATCTTATTTAATGCAAGTTCATCATTTGAAACGGGTAACCTAGATAAGTGATCAGCCACCACATTTTCACTCCCCTTTTTATCTCAAATCTCACAATCAAATTCTTGCAAAAGTAAAACCCACCTAATTAAGCGCGTTTTAGCGTGTTGTTTAGAGAAAAGATATTTCAAAGTAGCATGATCAGAATGCACAATTACTTTAGACCCAATCAAGTATGCCCTAAACTTGTCTAATGCAAAGACAACAGCTAACATTTCCTTCTCAGTTGTGGTGTAATTCACTTGAGCATCATTAAGGGTTAAACTAGCATAATATATGACTCTTAAGAACTTTTCAACCCTTTGTCCCAAAACAGGCCCTAATGCATGATTAGATGCATCACACATGATTTCGAAAGGTAAGGCCCAATTAGGGGCAACAATGACAGGTGCAGTGGTGAGCTTTTCTTTCAGGTTATCAAAGGCGTGCATGCATTCATCATCAAAATCAAAAGGAACATCTTTTCCCAGTAACCTACAAAGCGGTTGACTTAATTTGAAAAAGTCCTTAATAAACCTCCTATAAAAACCTGCATGCCCTAAAAAACTTCTTATCCCCTTAATAGAGGTGGGAGGGGGTAAGTTTGCAATCAAGTCCACTTTGGCCTTATCAACCTCTATACCCTTATTAGATACAACATGATCCAACACGATGCCATGAGTTACCATGAAGTGACTCTTCTCCCAACTCAAAGTAAGATTGCACTCAGTACATCTTTCAAGCACAAGCACCAATTTATTGAGACAATCATCAAATGAATTACCAAAGACAGAGAAGTCATCCATAAATACCTCTATGAAGTCATCAATCATGTTAGAAAATACTAACATCATACACCTCTGAAATGTTGCTGGAGCGTTGCATAGCCCGAATGGCATCTTTTGAAAAGCAAATGTTCCAAATGGACATGTGAAAGTGGTTTTTGCTTGATCCTCCGATGCTATTGCCACTTGATAATAACCTAAAAGTCCATCAAGAAAATAGTAATAAGAATGTCCAGCAAGTTTATCCAACATTTGATCGATAAAGGGTAAGGGAAAGTGATCCTTCTTGGTGGCATTGTTTAACTTCCTATAGTCTATGCACATACGCCACCCAGTACCAGTCCTAGTTGGGATTAACTCATTGTTTGTATTTTCTATAACTGTGATTCCTGATTTCTTAGGAACCACATGAATAGGACTCACCCAATCACTATCCGTAATAAGATAGATCACTCCCTCATCAAGCAATTTCAGCACTTCCTTCTTCACTACCTCTCTTATATAGGGATTCCGCCTTCTTTGTATCTCCTCTTAGGCTTAACTCCCTCTTCTAATGTTATCCTATACATGCACATAGAGGGACTGATTCCCTTGATGTCACTCAACCCCCAACCTATTGCCTTCTTCAACCTTTTCAATTCACTTACTAATCTTTCCTCTTCTTTGTCACTCAATAAAGCGAAAATTATCACAGGTGAATTCTCTCCCTTACTTAAGAACACATATTTCAGGTGCTTAGGCAGCTCTTTAAGTTCCAAGGTTGGTGAGGGTTCTTTCTCTCCCTTTTGAATCAAAGGAAGCTCTACAATCTCCTCCTTTCCTACCTCTCCTACTTCCACAGCATCTAGACACTCAATGTAGCTCACTATTTTAGGAACATAGATTTCAGCTTCTTTTTCAAGTGTGATGGTTAGTTCCAGCTTATCCTCGAAAGCATCCTGTAAGAAAACTTGTTGAACAACAGCATCAATACAGTCAATAAAGGAGCACTCTTCATGCAATGATGTGCTCAACACAGTGAGATTATTAAAAATTGAAAACTCAACAGTTTAACCCAAAACAGTCATGGTTAACTTTCCATTCTTAACATCAATCAAGGTATTAGTTGTTGCCATGAAAGGGCGCCCTAACAAAATATGCAATTCTGGCCCGTTTGACAATTCATCGCCCATGTCCAATACCACAAAGTCAACAGGCACAATTAACCCTCCAACTTGCACTAGCACATCCTCTATAATTCCCTTAGGGAATCTCAAAGACTTATCAGCTAGTTGCAGACACATTTTAGTGGGCCTCAATTCTCCTAGATTCAATTGCAAAAACAAAGCATAGGGCATCAAATTAATACTTGCACCTAAGTCTAGCATGCCCTTAGCCTCTTCTGCATTCCCCATACTAATGTCAATCAAAAAACTACCAGGGTCTTTAGCTTTGGGAGGTAACTTATGCTGGAGTACAGCATTAGCCACCTCATACACAATAATTTTTTCTTCCATTTCCAACCTCCTTTTCTTAGAATTCAATTATTTGAAAAATTTAGCATAAGAAGTCACATTCTTTATCACATCAAGCAAAGGCAAATTAACACTTACCTTGGATAGCATTTTGAATAGCTCATCAAATTGCTTATCCTGCTTACCCTTTTGCAGCTGACTCGGAAATGGAATGGGCGGTCTATAAGGATCATCCACCTTTTGCAATTGAGGAGGGAAGGATGGCATCTCCATAACTTTCTCCTTCTCTCTAGGCTCTTTATCGCTCTTTTCCCCTTTGGGTTCATCAAAATCAACTCCTGCATTATCAGAGTTATCACCGATAGTCTTATTAATTACCTTACCACTCCTAAGGACTGAGATGGCCTTAGTTTGCTCTGGTTGGCTAGGAAGTTTTCCTGGTTGTTGTGATTGCATATGATTCGCAATTTGCCCAACTTGAGTCTCCACCTTTCTTACCGAAGCTTCCAGAGAATCAAATCTCCTATTGTTGGCCTCCTGATTTTGAGTACTAACTTGAATGAAGGCATTCAAGCTATCCTCTAAAGAAAGCTTCCTTTGTTGTTGGCCTGATGCTTCTCCTTGGTGGTTGCCTCTTTGCATCATTTGGAATTAAGGCTGCTGTTGCTGTTGGTTGTTATTTCTCCATGAAAAGTTTGGATGGTTTCTCTAAGCTTGGTTATAAGTATTGGAGTAGGGATCATTCCTTGCCCTAGGTTGGAAACCATCCAAAGCCTGTGCTTGCTCTGGCTCACCTGCATAAACATCAAAACTAGAGGGACAAATATTAGCACCATGGCCAAAAATGCCACAAACAACACATACCTCTTGTTGTTGAGCTGATGTGCTTCCCTTCATGGATAGGAGCTTGACTTGTTTAGTAAGCTCGGCTAATTGCATGGCCACATCTTTCACAGGGGCTCCTTCTTGCATTCCAACTCTTCTTCCTCTCACACTTTTCTACTGAGAGTTGGCCCCGAGCATCTCATACAGGTCATATGTCTCCTCAGCAGTTTTCTCCCCCATTGCCCCTCCAGCTGCATTGTCAATTATGCTTTGGCTCTGATATGTAAGCCCATTATAAAAGAATTGGTTGAGCAACTGCAGTAGATAGTGATGGTAGGGGCACTAGATTTGCAACATTTTGAACCTCTCCCATGCCTCATGAAAAGGTTCTCCTTCCATTTGTGTGAAGGTTGCAATCTTCGATCTTAGTTCAGCTGTCTTTTGGTGAGAGTAGAACTTTCCCATAAATTTGTTGTACACCTCCTCCCAGGTGGTCAAGGAGTTGGGAGTAAGTGTCATCAACCATGATTTAGCTGCATCCTTCAAAGCATAGGGAACACACCTCATCCCCAGCTGATCCTCAGTCAGACCTTGTAAAGGAAAGGTCTGAATGGTGGCATAGAAATCTCTGATGAAATTTAAGGGGTCTTCATTTGCCACTCCATAGAAGGATGGGAGCATGCTATAATGTATGTTTTTAGCTCATAATTTTGGGCAGCCGCATCAAGCCTGATACATGATGTCGCGGTGCCTATGATTGGCCGGGCATACTCCTTCATGGTTTGGCGTTCCTGTGCCATTATGTCTTGTTAATCGACTGGTTCTTCTTGATTCACTTTCTCTTCTTGATCAACTTCTTCTTCAATTAGATCCAGCTCTCTTCTTTCTCTGCCGACCCTGTGAATGTTATTAACAAAAGGGTCAATCTCTCCTTCTAGAGATCTTTTCCCTTGCATAAAATTTTTGAAAACAAATATAAGCAAAAAACTAGGAACAAAAATAATTACAATGAAACAAACAAATTCGCCTTGCAATTCCCCAGCAACGGCACCAAAAACTTGTTCGCCTAAAAATATACTGTCCAAAAGCGACTTGCAAGTATACAGGGCAATTGTAGTATATAGTAAGCACCCAAGGTCGTATTCTCTCAAGGAATTGCAAATGTGAATCACTTGTTTCTTTGTGAAAGCAAATTAAGTTTAAAAAGATTTGTTTGGTTTTTGAATTTTAAACGAACTAATAGCAAAACAATAAATTAAAAGAAAATGCAGATGTGCATAAGTGAAAATTTAATGAATAAAGATAGTCCAGGGTTTGTATTCAGTTTATCAATCCTTTATGTTCAAGAATAGTCCCAATTAATTATGCTAAAGCCCTAGTTTCTAATGAATCAAAGAATAAAAATTAGTCTATTAGCACTCGCATTCATAGAAATCATTCTATCAATTCATACATTAAGAACAAGGACTTAATCTTAAAACTTATATTTCTAATTCATTTAAAGATCTTAAAAGAATGAAATCGGGAATTGAACTTCAACTCTCATTCCTTCGTTCAAAACCTAAGTAAAACAATTAGTCAATTCAATTAAGAATAAAAAGGATAATTGATTGGGATTTAATTCAATTCCATATCATGAACACATCATACAAACCCTAGACTAAAATGAAATTAGCTCATGGAAAATAAAGAAATCATCTCATTCTCAATATAATTAACTGAATCCATCAAAACAAAACTATTGATTTAATTAACCTAGTATAATTAAATTGGAGAAATAAGAATCAATCCTCACCTTACAACCGAATTGATTAAATTCAATCTCTTGAATTTCCACCAAATAAATTCTCAAGAACAAAATTTGGATGCCTAATCTTGAAATAAGATATGGAAAAATTAACTAAGAAAATAAAATGAAATTTTATGCCAATTACAACTCGTAATCTCCAAAACTCCAGATCCCTTTTTCCTCTATTTCAAATCTATTTATAACCTCTAAAAACAAAAAACCTAAATGGGGAAGGAAACTAAAAATTTGGATCAACATTCCTAAAACTAATCAGATCTTCGCGGCGGGCACTGGGACTGGGCAGCTAGGCGCTGGGGCTGGGCAGTTGGTGAGCTTGGGCTGAGATCTTTGTTGGCAGCGGACGCTGGAGCAACCATATAAATATGCCACAAACATCCCACGGGTTTTCTTAGAGAAAGGTTTTAATGAGGTAGTCTGTGCAATAACAAAATAGCGCATGAAATTTACTCTTTTCCTTAGTTATGTTTTTTCCCACTGGAATTTCTAGCAAGATTTTTAACAAGGTATATTCATGGTGCAAATAATATCCTAAGGGAGTACTATAAATAAATTATTATATATAGATATTACTTAAACATCATTAAGTATATGGTTTGACAACTTGATAGATTTTTTTACAAAGGTACTCCCTATAACCACATTTAAAAAATTAGTTAACAAAATTGGCATACATCGACTAAGAGATATTTGATAGAAATCATGTATTTATGAGGGGAAGATTTTTGTGCACAATACTCTTTTTCCTTTAGCATAAGTTTTGTCCTATTAGGTTTTTCTGACAAGATTTTTAACAAAGCAATGTTATGGTGCAAATCTGTAAAAGAATAATGTATTCTTTTTCCTTCACTAAAATTTTTTCCTATAAGATTTTTTTTAGTAAGGTTTTAACGAGACATATTTTTTGTAATAGACATTCGAGGGGGAGTGTTGTGAGAATATTGTTTAAATAGTATGATATGATTAAATGTCTATCACTATCTATATAGGAATAGTTTTCTTATATAGGAAGTTATCTTTAATCCTATCTCTATAGCTTTTTACACTTATAAATATGTGTTATATTCAATGAAATAATACACAAAAATTTATTCTCTCTTACATTCTCTCTATTCTCTATAATTGTTCTTTATTTTATAACAAATTGATATTTATTTTTCACTTTTTTTTTCCACGTCAATGGGCATTATTATTATTATTATTATTATTATTATTATTATTATTGTGGTTTGTTAACTATATTCAAAAACATGAGTGAAATAGAAATTTAAGAATTAGATAATAGATAGTTAACTAGAAATACACAAAAAATTAATATTAATTCAGATGATAGGTAGATTTATTTTTCATCTTATTTATCATTTTTTTTTATTACAAGGAACAATTATAAATAAGGATAAATTTTTAATTTTAAAATTTATGGTAGGTGAATTTAAGAGTTAAAATGAGAGCATGAGAATTTGTCCTAAAAATCAGTCAACTGGAGGTGAAGAACATACTCATGAAGCTCCTCTTCCCCAGAGCTCAGCATAAGGTATGGAACATAAAGCAAATCAATAATGATGATTGGGCCACTGAATATCAGAAATATACTTCCTGCGTACAACAATAGTACAATAACAAATTTCAAAAGCACGAAAAACTTAGAATATCCCTTGTATACTTTTTGTACATATCAAATTTTTTATAATATTTTTTATTATAAAAAATTATCTAAAAGAGCTCTAATAAATTTTTTATTTTTAAAAAATAAAAAAAAATTATTTTGACTCTTTACTTCTAAAGAGCCATATATAATTATTTATTCTAACTTTAATTAATATAACATAAACTTCTATATACTTTATTATATATAATTTTAATACTATTTTTCTATTGTATAAACTTAAAAAATTAAAAAATTAAAATAATTAATGCTTATGAAATAAAGAAAAATAAAAAGCAAAATATGAAAAGTCTATTAGAATTAAGTAAAACTTTTTACTCTTTATAAAGTAAGATGCTTTGTTGCTCTTACAATAACTACCCACAAAAATAGAGGAGAAAAGAAAAATAGACAAGGAAATAAGAAAGGTTATGTGTCCACCTCCACTCTATAGCACTGGGCCTATTTCTCAATTTGGATAAAATTTTAAGTTGTATTCTCCCTTAGGAAAAATAAAATAAAATAAAAGAAGGGCTTAAGAATTAATTGAGTTGCTAACCTGTGAAGCTAGGAAAAGAACCTGCAGTGGCTTCAGTCCAAGTTCTAAGCAGTGTTCCCACTGATTCTATTGGACACATGAAAATAACAATAAGCCATGAAATGAAAGCTCCCCACGTTGAAACCTTGAGAATCCATTTGAGTAGTGAAGAAACAAAGAGAGGTTTTTTCTTAAAGAAAATAGATTCAAAATTTCCATTTGAAAGCAGAAGCTCTTGAGCGGAATGTTTATCGATAGGAAACTAATTAAGTAATTGAACTAATCGTTCCAAACTCCAATGGCAAATATATATGGTAGAAACTAATTAGCTGAAAGCCAAAGCACTACCTAAACCTAAATAATGAAGCTAGTCAACAATTTATTTGCATGAGCTGAACTCATTCACCAAATAACAAGTTAGTTGCAAATATAGCAATCGCATTATACTGGAAGCCGCCTAGTGGGACAAAATTCAACATATTGATATTATAATTAAGATGAGACTCATCTACACCATCAGTCTAAATTTAGTATTACTTGAGTCATTTTTAAAATTATAAAATATCAAATATGATTTTCAATCGACACCAAGTAATAAAAAAATGAAGCTGATCTATAAATTTAATTCTTGAGTCCAAAAATAAAAAAAAAAAAAAACAAAATTTGAGATTTCCAACATAAATTATTTCACAAATTTTCACAAATCTATAAAAATGAAATAATTTGTATGAGAATTTATGTGAGTGGTGATCAGTCTATGACCAATAAGATGATTAATGTGCTAGACTTCAGTATGAGAGGTTATCTTGGAAGTTCTTTATTGGGCCTGCAAGATGAAAAATCCAGGTCATAGGGAGCCAGGCGTATTGCTTGACGAAGACTCGACTCTCAAGTCAGTATCTGTGAACCTTTAATTTTACATCTTCATTATCCAACTGCAGTCTTTGTACTTGCTGAGTTTAATGTGCTACGCGGAGTTATTACGGTGGTCTCGCTAACTAGTTAGCAGGTGGGAGTTTGGGGGGTAGCACTCTTGAAAGAAAATTTTTTTAACCTTTAATTACATTGCCACCGGGCATCCAAATTTTTTAAACTCCATACCAACCAATCTCTACAAAAAAAAAAAAAAAAAAAAAGGAAAAAAAAAACGCCATGTCAACTGCGCTGGCGGCGCCGCCGATTGTCTAGGTGGCACTACCACCATCCTCGGCGGAGCGCCGCCTAAAACAGAGGCAGTGCTGCCCAGAACAATTGTGGCGCCACCGGCACCTCCAATGGTGGGGGCCCCATTGCCTGCATGCGGTTCTCAAAATACCCCCCCAATATGATTTTTCAGCTTTTTCTAGCTCTACCCTTTTGGTTTTTTCACTTTTCAACTTCCCAAACTACCCTCACTCACTTTTCCTATAAATACCCCCCTTCATCCTTCATTCCAACACACCTCTTGAATTAGTATTGATGGTTATCTACTAATTCCTCTCTTCTTCTCCCTTCAACCACTCTTTAATTAATTAATTAATCTTTTTAATTAATTAATTACCTCACCCTAACCAAGTTAATTAATCTCTTTAATTAACTAAAACTTTTTTTAATTAATCACTCAATTAAATAATTAATTTTTTAATTAATTAATTAATCACTTTTTTTCAAAAATAATTCCTTTTTCCAAAATCAAATTAATCCTTTTTCTCAATCCACCTTTCATCCAAATTAATTAATTAATCCATCCATCCTTTTTATCATATTAATTAATTAATTAATTAATCTTCTAATCTATTCAATCACTCGGTCCTAATAAAATGGAACTTCGGTCCAGTAAAACCCTTTGCCCACCAGAAGCAAATGTATCAACCTTTTTTCCTCACTCTTGAAACATCCAAACCAAAATTAATCTGATCAACTCCTAAACCCCTCCACTTAATCATGGAATGAATTACGTGGGTTTTGATCCCCATTCAATGGGATACGTAGGCATGTTTGGGATCTAAATCCAAATCTCAAATCCAAATCTCAATCAATCCCCTTTCCCTTTTTTTTTAATTAATTTGTGAATGTTTTATTTTCACCAAGCATTCATGTTATGCTATATTCATGCATTCTCTTTAATATCATCTTATAAATGTCATTTGTGAAATCCAATTTTCAAGTCAAATTAAACTTAAGAGCCAAATTTAGATTATTCAAAACTAAAAACCTAGTCCTCGAACTTAATTTGGTTCGAAGGCTAGTGATTTTTATCCTTAGGCAAATTAATTAAAAAATTAATGAATTAGAGTCAATTTGGGCTTTTTCCTTAATATTTTCTCAACTAAATAAAATTAAGGTGGCGACTTTTAAAAATCATTTTCAAAATCAACCAATTTGAACCAGAGGGTTCTATCAAGAGTCTAAACCCGAATGAATATTTTAGTTCCCTCTAGTGGACCGGGCCAGTGCTCGGGTAAGGTCTCACAGTATAGAATTGATTCAATGATGTGTTCAAAGAGAAGGGAAGCTCGTTCTCTGAGACCTTGAGTTTTTGTGAAAGAAAGGAGGTGAGAGAGTGTAGAATTTAATCTACTTGAGGTTGAAGAAAGGTTGGCCTTTTATACACTGGATACTAATGTCTTCTTCTGGATAGGTGTCCATATGTAATTCGTTGTGGGGTACTACAAGCTAATTATTGTCTTGTGTCGAGCTGGCCATGGAATATGTCCTCAGCGGTGTCAAGGCATAGCATGTTGTCTCTGAGGAATCCATTTTTGGCAGCGGGTCTCCTTGTGGGCTTAACATGTCATTCCAGGATATTCCTTTAGACATGCTGTCTAAGCTTGGAGAGAGACAAGTAGTCCTGCTTGCCTTGCTGAGGAAGGAGCTTATATTGGGCTTTAGGACTATAGGTCTAATGAAGTGTAGGTTGATGACGATGTGAGATGAACTATCCCAAATGGGCTTTACTCCTCTAGGCCCATTAAGTCTTTGGCATGTTTTGTCCCATATCGAAGGCCCTCTTATTTCATCGAAGTAAGGTCCTAGGAACTTCGGTTGAAGTAGTCTTATCTACTTCATTATTCTTATTGAATGCCTCACTTCATTAAGAGACTTACTTCACGAATTTGAAGGACTTCCTTTCTAGTAAGTGACTTTAAGAGGAAGTTTTGTAATCTGGTCGCACCTATCATGCTCCTGACAGTTAAGGATGCCTAATGAAATGCAGGAGTCGTTTGTAGGTGATGATTGACATGTGGCCTTGATAATGGCCATAATTTTAATGGAATAATTGCAATTTTCTTCTCGATTTTTTTAGAGCAATGATGGGAGCAGTTCTTTCAAAAAGAGATTTAAATGCTTTTTCCTTTTTTCTTCTTCTATTTAAAGTTCTCATTTCTCCTCTTTTTTCTCTTCAGCAATTTATCTTCCTACTCTTATTCCCTGCTCTCCTTTCTTGCTCCTTTTTGTTGTTTGAGAAAAAACCCTAAATTTGTTTTTCCTCTTTCCTCTTCATCTATAGCTCCCAAAGGTGACTAGAAATCTTACCTCATCACCTATTGGCACGGTGTCTCTTCCATTGCTACAAAGGATGACTTCCACTCTTATTAGAAGAATCTAATAGGGAAACCCGATTTCAATCTTCATGTGTCAGAACCTCATGAAAGAATCTTCGCTAATTTGAGGGATAACCATTTGAAGGAAATTCCCAAAGACTACTATCATTGTATTTTTTACCATCGGCAGATGGAATATGGCTTGCACTCTTTCCCCTCCCCCCCCCCCAAGTCTATTCTTGGTAGCTTGCTTCAACTACTTTAGAGTTAGTCCTATGACTCTCCAACCCAATGCTATGAAGGATCTTCATTGCTTCGAGGTGGTTTACAAGGCTCTAGACATAATGCCTAAAAGCCTTCTAGGTTTTTTACAAATTTGTTAAATCCACTGAAGGAATTTCTTACACTACTTTGGTGAGGCTTGGGAGGCACATCTTCACTGGGAAAGAGAATAAATCATCAATTAGGTGAATAAATTATTGTCATAGTTCGAACTGATGGCATGCATTTGGAGGGGCCAGGGTTTGGATTTCCTAGCCATTTGATAACTCCTGCAACTAATCTTCCCAGTTGGCCAGAAAGGATAACTAGTGATGAACTCGTCACCATCAAGACTATGATTCGAAGGAAATTTGAATTCAACATTAGGATCTTAGGAGCTTGTCTAACCCTAGAAGAGGCTGAAGTTAAAACTACTCCTTAGCAAAGTATTTCATTGATGTTGTCCTGCTGCTCTTCTTATTTCCTTCGTAATGAATTGACTTCTCTTTATTGTTCATTTCAGTGGCCAAGACAGATCTCAAGTATTGGTCGAACCTAGAGCGCAAGACCCGCCAAGTTCATGCAAAGAAATCTCCTCTAGGAATTCCCCTCCCATTCCTTGATTTTGAAAGTGGGGAACTTCAATTTCACACCTTCGAGGATCTAGAACTTATCCATATAGATGTACTTTTCGAAGATGCTGGAACATAAGGAATCCTTTTGGACAGCGTAAGCTAAATCTAAGAAGGCTCTTTAGTGGTGAAGTCAAAGTGTAAAGTATTGGCCTAAAATTATAACTATATTTTCTTGAGCAATTTATGATAAAAATCCATTTAATTTTAGAAATTAATATAAAAATTTATTTATTTATTCTAAGTATATTATTTATTTTTATTTTGTTCAATCTTATATTTTTCTCTAGTATCTTGCAGTTTTTGTTAATTTTTCTTTTAGGTTATTGTGAAGTTTTGAACTCATGCAATAAATTATGCACAGGGCTGCACCAAAAAATGAGGATTAAATATGAAAAAACTACTTAACAAGGATGAAAGTGAAGCAATGTGGACCATGGAATGAAGGTGTAACTTTAAACATGTGATTAAAATAATAATTAAAAAAAATCAAAAAGACAAAATTATAGCCATGATTTAAGGAAAAAGAAAAATTTTAAAAAAAAAATCACACAGTGATTTGAGGAATTGAAGGAAGCAAACTTAATTTGCGAAAGAAAACATATGCCATAAATCAAGGCACATGTTTCTAAGTTTAAAGTAAAAAAAAAAAAAAAAAGATTAGCATCTAAACTATTATAAATAGAGAGAGAGTGATTGAGATTAGGAGTGCAAGAAGATGGGAGAGAGAGTTCAAGAGTGAAAAAAAAAAGTTATATATATATATATATATATATATATATAGTTTTTATCCAAGGTGATTCAAGGAGATTCAAGAAAAGCCAATTGGTATGGAAATTTAATTCTCATTACTGTGATTTTCATTTTTCTCTTGCTTAATTTATTTTAATTTTTAATCTAAGTTATTCTGAGAATTTGTTCTAAAATTTATCTCTATTTTATTTTTCAATTGCTTTTATGCAATTTAATTTTTCTGTAAATTTATTTTGGGATTTTATTTTCATTAATAATATGAGTAGCTAAATATATTTTTATAGGATTTGGGTGTAGTTAATTAATTATTTTTTCTTATATTTGTTTAAATGATTGGGTATTTTAATATTGAAATTTATCAATTAATTTAGCTCTTAATGCTAGAAATTGCTTGATCACCAATTTTTTGATTTCAAAATTTTTGAGTGAAGAAACGAGAGTTGAAACTCAGATTTGGAACTATAAATTAATTGACATAGGGAACATATTGCTTAGAGATAAGGATACTCTTATGAGACAAGTAAATTAATTTCTAAAAAACTTAATGAGTTTGCGTTATTTTGTCTAATATCACAAGAGTAGAATTAGCGATAGTGTGAATATTAGTGATTTGCCTTGAGAGAGGTTTTAATTTAATTTACAGAAATTAGGTCTTGAATTCCAATGTTAATTGATCAATCTTAAAAAGTAAAAATTAAGCATAAATAGTTAATTGATGAATCCCAAATTCGAGGCTTTTTCATATTTGATTGAATTTTTAATTAATTGGCATTATTAAATTTTTGTCTTTTAAAATTACAATTTGCATTTTTAAAAAAAAATTGATTTGTCTAAATAATAGAGATAATCTAAGGAGTTGGTATTTAGCAACCCTTCCTCATAGGATCGACACTCTACTTACACATTGTATTACTTGGCACGACCTGTATACTTGCAATAGTTGCGCAATAAATTTTTAGCGCCGTTGCTGGGGAAAGCGACAATGCTAATATCAATAAATTTGATATACTCTATTACTTTAGATTTTATTTTTCTTTTCTATTTTTTTTATTTTGTAGGACTTTTATTAAAAAAAGGAAAAAAAAAAAAGAAGAGGGATGGCTTTCCACAACTTGTAATGGTGTGATGGAGGAATGATACTAAATAGAGGAGAAGCATGTATGATGAGGATGGTTTTAGTAAGTTAAATGCTAAAATTGATGCATTGGTTAACTTATTTGATAAAATTGATACTAGTACTTTATTTAATTTATGTTTAAGTTGTGATCTGTGTGGAGGTAATCACTTGAATTTTGAGTGCTAATATGCATAGCAGATAATTTTTCCCAAATTATAACAGGTATGAGAATGATCCATATTCCAATATAAACAACTCAGGATGCAATGACTATTCAAACTTTTCATAGGAAAACCAATGCGATCAAGGTAACAATTCATAGAATCCTTATCAATATGATTTTCAAAACCATGCGCCATTTAAAGAGTACAAACCATCTTATGAAGTAGCATTGGAAAGATTTATGAATGCTACTTACAAACAATGTGGAAAAATGGAAGATAGGATGAATTATGGACTAGCCACAATATAAATTTTGATGTACAAATAGAATAGTTCGCTAGTCCATTAGATGCTCAAGGCTATGGTAACCTAACAAGCCAAATTGAAGAACATTATAGAGAGCAATGCTTGGCAATTTCCTTGAGTAATGATGTGCAAGAGATGATTGATTAAGCAGATATTTCAAATAAGCAAGATAAAAAGGAAGAAGTTGAACCTAATTGGCCCAAGAATTTCAAATATCTCTTTCTCATGGATAATATCTGTAGAGTGGTTGAAATTGGTGGGGAAATTGAAAAAGTATTTGAAGAGCACTCAAAAGAAACTCTTTCAATTTATTTGGTGAATACAACACCATATATGTCAGAACATAGAAAATATCAATTTGATGAGTTGGAAGAAAAGAAGAAGCATTCACCACCATCAACTGAGCACTCATCAACTCTTGATTCAACACCATTACCTTTCTATCTTAATTTCTTGAGAAAATTCAGAGCAAGAAAAAGAGTTCTTTTGAAAGCTTTTGAAAATTATGAGCCTAATTATAAAATATTAAATAATTGATGTCTTAAGTTTTTTATATGCAGGATCAAATCAAGCTGGGGGGACTCATTAAAATTAGCAAAATCCTATCTTTCTACGATTATCGGGATGATATTATTTGTGTATTATCCTCTTTGATAAAGATCTAGCTACAGTCAAGCTAAAAACTATAAATTAAGCGCTTTTGAGAGGCAACCCAAATTTCTAACTTTTTTGTACTTCTTTTTTTTTTCTTTTGTTCTTTTGTTTATTTCCTTCTATTTTAATTTTGCTTTAGTGTTGTTTGTGAGTTAGTAAGTAGCTTATTAAGAGGAAACCTAAGTTTTCTCTTTATTAGGTTTTTTTTTTTTTTTTTTTTTTTTTTTTTCTGTTTAGTTGTTTCATTGTAAATTTTCTCTTTCATTGTAAATTTTCTCTTTCATTTTCTTAACTAGTTAATTAGATTTGGAAGCATCTCTTATAGCACTAAAAAATAAGTTTCCAACTCTTCTCCAAGATGTACTTAGAAAAATTGATGAACGCAAACTGGAAAGAATGAATGCATTTAGGCATTTGAATCTTCCTGAGGATATTTGCTGGATCATAGAAGCCAAAGTACAATTGGTAGGTGAGTTTGATGACTCATTTATTAAATATTTGCTAGATATAAGGAGAAGTTCTTACTCAAAGAAGAAGAGAGCTAAGGGAATAGGAGTCTACTACAAGTGTGCAAGATGGAATTGCACCACATGCTGTAGAAACATTAGATTTGCATCCATAAATCGAGAAGACAAAATTAAATTCATAAAGGATGAACTGAGTAAGGAGTCTTTGGATAATATCTTATAGACTCTTGAGACGCATCCTTGTGGACAAGTTCAATGTATTCTTTTAAATTTATCAGACTTATTTAAAGAAGAGAAGCAACGTTACAGTCTAGAGAATCTGATGTTAAAAGACCTTATTCTCTAGTTAATAAGAAAATTGGATGGGAAGCCTATTCTCGACTCATAGAACGCGTTTAAGCCATTATTGAACGTGAAACCAGAGGAAGATGTGAGCCAAAATCACAATTACTATTCATAATATGGTGTATCACTAACTTTTTTATTTTTGATGCATTATTTTTTTACATCTTACAGTACTTTTTGACTTTTTAGCTCCTAGATTTTATTTTCCTACAGATTTATAACAATCCATATCTACTTTAGGAGTTTTAGTGACAAATTATTTGAATTTATGCTTATTGTGATAAATTGTGTGACTATATGAAAATTCATGTGTAACATAATTTATGAGTTTGGAGCATATTAAATTAATTTTAATATGCCTAATATGAATTATTATTGTGAAATAAATGATTTGAATAAAATGCATTAGCATGAAATAATTTATTTTTCGTAAAATGAATTTTCATGTAAAATAATTTTATGAGTATTTTTAAAATATTTTTAAATAAATGTTTTGGGGGAAATTTTAATGAAAATAATAAGAAAAATATTTTATTTTTAATTACCCATAATCAGCCCTAAATTAAATTAAGAGCCTAAATACCCAAAAGCCCACTACACTAAAACACTCCTAACCTACCTTAAACTTGGAAATTTCACCCAAAACCCTAATATATAAGCAAAATTTTGGCCCCCATCAGTTTAGACAGTAGCCACACTCTGTTATTCCAATATTTTCATAGAAAAATTCTCCCAAAATAATTTTCTCTACCAAAATTAAGAAAACACCTTTCAATTTTGTGATTTCTCGCTCGTATTCATAAGTTTTTATTCTCTTTCAATTTCCTATATGATTTCCATGGAATAAATTATGAGAAAATTATTTTGAACTAGTTTTTTATTGATTTTTATAGATTTAATTCTATTTGGGTGAGTTTTTGAGAGAGAAATTTAATTCTCTACCGAAAACACAAATCTTTCCGCGCAATTTCTCCAAAGGTGAATCCTGTAAATTAAAATTGAAATTTTTATACATAAACATCACTAAAGGGGGGCCATTCCTACATGAATGATTTCTAAACTGATTTTTATGTGTTTTGATGAAAAATATTGGATTAAATTATATTTCTACATATTTCTGTAATAACCAAAAAGTTTTAGAAAACAAAGGAATTCAAGGTTTTTGTGCTAGAACTTAGAAGTTAGAAAATTCTATGATTTCTTGAACATGTGGCTACCAATTTGTGTGTGCATGGATTCTAAATTGATATTTGTTTTGTTTAGATGAAAAATGATAATTTAAATCATGTGTTTATATATTACTGTAATGATCGAAAAGCGCAGAAAGCGCGAAAACTCATGATTTTCACCCTAAGCCTTGAAACTTGAAATTTATTTGCATAATTATTATCTATGGCTGTCGAATCATGCATGAAGATGTTCTAAACTGATATTTGCTATGATTGAATGATAAATAATGGTTTAAACGATATGTTTACATATTACTGTAATGACCAAAAAATACCAAAAAATAAGAAAACTCATAGTTTTGCATCCTAAAGCCAAAAATTGAATTTTCATGAATGAGATATACCAATTAGGGTCAATTCCTATGGATTAGTATTCTAAAATGATTTTGGTTTTGATTGCATGAAAAATCTTGATTCAAAACTTGTTTTTACATATTACTGTAATAGACAAAAAATACGAAAAGTAAGAAAAAAAATTCAGTTTTCCCTTTGATGATGCATTCGGCCTTGCCTGGGATTTTTATCCCAATGTATATAATTTTTATGCAATGTATTTTGATGATTATTGACATGTATGTATGTATGATAAATGATAAAATTACATGTTAGTTGAAGGAATGACCCTAGACAAGCTTAAAGGCACTTTGGTATACCTAAGGTATACTTAAGGTATCTTAACCTTATGTTGTGATTAGAATGTGAATGTGATTGGGAAATATGGAACTAGATGTTATGATGACTTGATAATGAATAAATGGTCTTGAGTTGATGAAGTGATTGATTGAATGAATAGATCATAAGAGTTAAGCATGACACTCGAAAGATTATTTGTTAAGTTGATATGTATGGATGTGTTAAGTATACTAAGATAATTGTTAAAATGAATTGATATCAAGATAATGATATTATGATGACCTTAGAAAGGTATTGACATGATTGTGATGTGTTTTCATATGAGCCTATAAAGCTAAGCGTATGAGACTTTTAAGTCAAAATGTTATGTCCAAGTGATGAGGATATGTGCAACTCTAAGTATATGTGAATGTTAGATGTGCATGGGGTAGTTATGGGATAGGATAGCATCATGATTGAAGAAATACTAAGTATCGAATTAAACATTATGATAAAGCTTGAGGAGTCTTAGAAGTTCAAGGGCTACTTGAATTAGGAGCAAAAGAACCATAAGATGAGTAAACTCTATATTCCTGCTTCTAGTGTGAGTAAACATTGTATTCATTCTACAAGTGTGAGTAAATGCCGTATTCATGCTATAAGTGTGAGTACACATTATGTTCAAATTACAAGTACAAGTTATCATATTATGTGAACCTTTGATATCTTGAAACACTAGTTCTTTTCTATTTTAATGATTTCTTTGTAAGCTTGGGTTGCCAAAGGACATTTGGTCCAAAACCATTTTTTTTTATTACTCAACCACAATAAAGAACCTTTGTGATTATTGCCCTAACTTATATTCTTTTTGGAACTATATTGTTATCTGTCCTTTGTTTGATAAGTTAAACACCTACAATGCTACTGTTACCTTTATATCTTATAAATTAAGTTATAAGTTATGTGTGAACATGGCAGCCTCCTTCAATTTACATGTTATGAGTTATGTGTGAGCATGGCAGCAGCCTTCACTTTACATGTTATGAGTTATGTGTGGACAAGGCAGTAGCCTTCACTCTATATTATGTTACAAGTGGACAGGGCAGCAACCTTTACTCTATATTATGTTATGAGTGGACAAGGCAGCAGTCTTCACTCTATATTATGTTATGAATAGACAAGGCAGCAGCCTCCATTCTATATGTTATGAGTTATAAGTTGATTTCTATAAACCTTATTAAATTGTAAGCCATGAACTGTGAATCATAAATTTTAAACGATGAGCTATGAAATCTTCTAAGGCATATATGTTATTGTATAAGTTGTCTTGTTTACTCATTGAGATCATCTATCTCACTCCTTTTTCCTTGTGTGGTTCCAGGTGAGCATTATGAGGAGGCAAGGTGATTACTGAAGCTACTTATTCCGCTTGGGAAATTCCTTTGTCAAAGTTATAATAATACCATGCTATGATGGGTCTTTAGACACTCTAGGAGTTATTATAGGAACTTTACTTTAAGATGTTATGT
This sequence comes from Reutealis trisperma, assembly GCA_947687605.1. NCBI lineage: Eukaryota > Viridiplantae > Streptophyta > Magnoliopsida > Malpighiales > Euphorbiaceae > Reutealis > Reutealis trisperma. Next base: position 567,064 of record CANTUT010000888.1, read on the forward strand.
TGGAGAATTTACTTGGAATCTTATTATTATTTTCTTATGAATTGTAATAAAGTATATTTTTAGCTTCCACAACTTAAGGTTTTTCCTTTATAAAAGGTTTATTTAAGTTAATGTAAGAGGTTTTGGTACGATTCTAGGCAGTATTTGTATAAGTATAAGTGGAATCTACGGGCATGGGTGACTTTATGTCTTCCCATGTTCTAGGACCATCATATCTCTAAAAGTTAGGATGTGACAAAGTTGGTATCAAAGCCATAATTTTTAAAGTCTTGTTTAGACTTGTCTATAGATTGGGTTGGTTAGGTATAATCCTGGAGCATAAGAATTTTCCTGTCATGTCACTTGTAGTCTATCGCTAGTATAGTTTCGTGAAATCCTAATAAGTTGTAGTACTCTTTATTATTGTTTGTTTGTGTGTATTACGATTCTCTTAACAGATGATTAAGAAGATAAGCCCTACTAGAGAATCTCAACCTAGAGCGCCACGCGTGGCCTGCAAGAGGACACAGAGAGAGATGTTCGAGAAGGCCGTGCCTATTATCCACCTCAAGAAAAAGAAAACTCCTGCGATGTGAATGATGTTAATTGATTGCCTAGCAATTTAGTATGCATTGATTTCTTTTATTGCCTATGGCATGACTGACTTATTTATGATAGGGAAACTCATGATGTTATAAGAATATATGTTACATGATTATGATATATGATATATGCTATGTGATAAGTGATATGTGATAAATGCTATGCTATATATGATATAAGATACGATATGATATGTTGTGTACTCATGTAAGATGCATGGTTAGTATGATATGATAATGGGGTTAAATGGGTTAGAAGGGAGTTAGCACTAAATTCCCTTATCGTGATAGCAGAATACCTTTTAAGAAGAAGGTTCGCACAGTTACTCAACCAGTTAGGGCTAGTGAGAATGCCATCACGGACACTTCATCAAATGCTGCCTCTGCACCTACAAGGTCAAGAGAAAGATCCAATTCGGGGGCACCAACTATAGGCTTTAATGAGCAAGCCTCTTCACAAGAGTTTCATGCTATGCACGAGGAAATAAGAGACTTGCTCAAGGAATTGGATGAGCTGAGAGCTCAAAGGTAGGAAATGCCGCCAACACAAGAAGGAAATGGAGTTCTACCACCTGTGGTAGTGGCACCTGCTCGAAGGGAGAGGAAGCAACTACTTGATGAAGCGATGACTATTTCAGAGTTCAAGAAGCTTCAGCCACCTACCTTCTATGGTGAGGAGGGTGATGACCCATATGAATTCTTGGATGAGATGGACAAGCTAGTTCATCGATTGTCTTGCTCTAACGCTAGAGTGATTGGGTTGGTAGGACTCCAACTCAAGAAAGAGGCATGGTATTGGTACGAGGGAAGCATTGATGAATGACTTTATAGAGTTTACCCGCCTATGTGGGCAAAGTTTAAGCAAGAAGTTATGGAATAATTCTTGCCTGAAGGCAAAAGGCAAGATCGAGTACTACAGTTTGAGTAGTTAAAGCAGAAACTTAGAATGTCAATATCGTATTATGCTAAGGAGTTTAATAGACTTAGCAGGTTTGCCGTCAACATCGTGCCTATTGAGGCTAGCTACATGAACCATTTCTTAGGAGGACTGGTTACACCCCTATTTAACTCCTTGGCAGCGACTAAGTTTCTGACCTTAGCTAAGCTAATAGATAAGGCTAAGATAATGAAAAAAGAATATAAGGCCGAGAGGGCTAAATGTGTGGAACTTGAGCAAAAAGGGAAGCATGAGAACAAAGGACACGGAGGCTAGCATAGGGGAGGAGGAGGTCCAGGGAAGGAACTGTCGCCAATAATTTCAACACTTGAGCAGCATAATGGTCAACCAAAGCAAGGTTTCCCCACTTGTGACTAGTGTGAGAAGAAGCATCTTGGAGCTTACTGGAAAGTCTCTGGCATGTGTCTAAGATGTGGTTAGATGGGCCACTTCCGGAAAGACTGCCCACAGAAGGGAAAGTCAGAAAATGTGACCTCAGAACCTCCACCACTTAGACCTTTCAAACCTCAAGGGCAAGAGCATTCCTAGCTTTTGGGAATAAATAAGTAAGTATTTAAAATTCGAGGATGAATTTTTTTAAGAGGGGGAGACATAAAAGGATAAATATTCTTAGACTTGTAATGATGATAAAATGATAAGTATGATGCTATGCAGTTTTGCAAATTTAATAGTTTTGAATATACCTAAAAGGGATTTGAGTCCTTTGGATGAGAAAGGTTTTAAGGTGTTAGACACAGTCATGTCCAATTGAGGTCACTAGAAAACTTGGTAGTGATCTTTAGTATGGAAAGAAATTTTATCGAGATAATCTAAAATGGCATAGAGTTAGAAAGATATAAGAGTTATATAGAGATTTCATTAAATATCAATGGTATTAGAAGGTTTATTATTTTAATATGGATAAATTAAATGATTAGGAATGTGAAATATAGCAAGATGTAAGTGGAAAATCTAAAGTGAGATGATATTACGAGCTAAATGTATAAAAATTATGAGGCATTAGGTAATTAAGTCATAATAATGATGTATATGTTGTACAGAAAGAGAGTAAGTATAAAATAGTAATAAGAAGTTTATTTAGGATTATAAGTTAATAGAATGAAAGTTCATTTGGGATATGATACATATAGGAATGGTTGTTAAGTTTAAATATGTTTTAATTGATGAATGAAGGGAGTGCAGAAATTGTAATGTTAGCAAGGTATTAAACATAAAAGTATCTATCGAGGTTATAATAGATTAAGTAATAATTATTAATATGGAAAGAGAATCATCAAATATCAATTGGAGTTATTAATTTGGAATTATGTATTGAATTCTTGTATAACTAATGTGATAAATAATGAATGGAAGTAGTGATTAAAGTATTAGTATAGATGTTAGTAATAATGGAGATATAAGGAAAAGAAATGCTTGGGATTATATTTGATTGAAGGTGAAATTAAAGATTCTATTACTTTTGTTGAGGTTAAGGGAAACAAATTATTAAGGATTAGTTTTAAGATTTGTTTGAACAAGAGATTAACATAGGTGTAGCTTAAGCTGAAAGTTTATCAATGTGATTCTTTTTAATAGATTGTGAGTATGTGCCTTACTGTATTCAATATGTTAATTGTAAATAGATATTGTGTTTGAAAGGTGCAACAAAAGCGTGGTGAAAAAGTTAAGCAGAGTGTTTTCTGCTGTTAGATTTGAAAATTCGAGGATGAATTTTTCAAAGGGGGGAGAATGTAACAACCCGCATCTACCTAGGAGTTTTAGTGACAAATTATTTGAATGTAGGCTTATTGTGATGAATTGTGTGACTATATGAAAATTCACGTGTGATGTGATTTATGAGTTTAGGGCATGTTAAATTAATTTTAATATGCCTAATATGAATTATTATTGTGTAATAAATTATTTGAATAAAATGCATTAGCGTGAAATTTATTTTTCGTAAAATGAATTTTCATGTAAAAAGGCAATTTTTAAGCATAAAATAATTTCAATACTTTCCCCTAATTGTTTTCTGATGGCTCACTTAAGGAAAATAATTCCTTCCTTCTAATTACACATTTCAATTTTTGTAATAGTCAATTAGAACCAATTAAGCAATTTCCAACATTTAAGAGAACTAATTCCAATTCTACCAACAATTCCATAATGAACCTAGTTCATTAAATTTGGAAAAATCATTTATATTCATTGGATTTCAAAATTGACATTATACAAATCATATGACACCATTCCTAAGCTTGATTTTCCCTTCAATTTTTATAAATCCAAGTCCAATTCTCAAAATCCTAAATTTTCCATAAACCCTAGAATTTGGGGAAACTCATCAAGTGTTCATCCAATCTTCAAATTAATCAATGATTCCTAAAATTAACATAACATAAAACTTATATGACCCTTCAATCATCAATATCTAATATTAGAACATTAAGTTTCTCTTTAACTATATTTATGCCTCTAAGGCTCTCAAAGCTTGAATCATGTTCCCAAATCTCATTCTAATACTTATAAATCATCTTTCCTCATCTAAAATTATTCAAAACCATATATAATGTATGATCACCCTAGGTTGGCCGAATTCTTCAATGTATAAAAGAGGTTTTAGATAATCAAACTACTTAAAATTAACCTTAAAACATAGAAAGAGTAGATAACCATAATTTTCTCACCTTGATTAACTTTAATTTGCCAAAGTTCTTGTTGTAAGTGGGGGGGTGATCCCTTTGCACCTCTAGACAATCATCACTTAATTATAAACCTGTAGAATCAAACTGAAGTAAAATTGGATCTGAAATGGGTTAGAACGGAGTAGAAAGGTTTGTACGGGCCATAGGAAACGTACAGGGTGGTCAGTGACTGTATAGACCTTATGCAAAACTGCAGAGGCTGTGCAAAACCGCATAGGCTTTACGCAAACTGTACAGATCTTGTGTGGTTACACTATGCTCATATGTCTTCTGTGCAGTTCCTAAAACTTCTTATGCAGATTCGTGTGTTGGGAAGTGAATCCCACATCAAAAGCTTGCCATTTATGCTCTAAACTCTTTCCCTATAAAAGCAATACCCCCTACCTCTTTTCCACATTTAGAATTGCTAATCAAACTAATTGATTTCAAAGAAATCAATATTTTTTAAAGTTTGGTCTGAAAGGAATGAACTTTTTAGTTTAAAATTTTATTTTATTTTGTTTATTTGGGTGGTCGTTTCAAGGTAGTTCTCCTCAAAGCAGTCCGAGGAGGTCCCAATAATGCCGTCCGAGTAGCTATTCTAAGTTTGTCATTCTGCCGAGCCAAGAAGGTGGAATTGCAATCTCACCTTCCTTTTCATCCACCCTATATCCCCAAGCCTCGTTCTCGTAAGGTATTTATTTCTTTTTCTTATAATTATTTTCTTGTTTTCGCATTTTGTTTTGTTTTTGTTTTAGTGTTTCTTTTGCTTTATATTGTTCTATTTGTTTGTTTTGTTATTTTTCCTTAGGGTTGCTTAGTTTGTTCTTTTCATTTATTATTTCTTTACTTTGCATGATTTATCGCTTTCTTTCATTATTTTAAGGCATGTTGATTAGAATATGATTTAATCAACTAGGTAAACGATTTGAATTATTTCATCAATTGTTAATTAAAGCCTGATCTAATTAATAACTTGGTAATCAATCAATCTGGTTTAATCAATCAACCCACCTTTCAATCAATGAATTGAAACATGATAAAATGGCTAGGCTAGACTAACCCCTTTGCAAGAAGGATGAACTACGTGGATTTTGATTCCTATTCAAAGGGATACATAGGCTTGCTTGTTTAAAATATCAAATCCAATTTAAATAAAAAATAATCCTTTTCTTGTATATTCGTTTATGAATTAGTTATTTTTCTTTATGCTATTTGCTTTTAATTTGTTTTCTTTATTATAATATTGATTTTGTCTCTCTTTTTCAGTATTTTTCTTTAGTAATTGCTTTAGAATAATTTTGGGAATGTGTGACTTCCCTAGAACCCATAAGGGCTAGCTATTTTGGTTTTGAATTGTAAAATTAAGTCCTTTATTTTATTGCTTTATTGCTTTAAATGAATGTTTATTTATTTGTTTATTCATGCATTATGTAATTTTTTATGCATTATGTAAATTGTTCATGAAATTTATTTTAAGTCATTTTATATTAAATTTGCAAACTAATTTTTCTTAAAATAAATCGAAAACCTAGTCCCTGAATCCTCTTTGGTTTGGAGGCTAGTGATTTTTTCTTTTGGGATACTAATTGGAGTCAATTTGGGTTTTTCCCTTAATCTTTTTCCCAAATAAAATAAAATTAAGGTGGTGAATCCCTTAAAAACCAATCTATTTGAACTCAAGGGTTCCACTATGAGTTTGAATCCAAATGAGCATTTTGATCCCATTTAGCGAATCGGACCAGTGGTCGGACGAGGCCTCATAGCTAGCGATTCTATTGGGGACCACCTTCTTTTTTATAAAAGAAATAAGAGGACTACCAATTGGTTTGAATCAAAGTTTGGCACTTTTAATACATAAATGACTTTCATGCATCATTTGTATTGGCTCCTTGCCTTCCAACCTAGAATTCTTAGCAAAACAATGGATAGAAAGTAACATCGAGTAAATAACCCTCTTTAGGTTTATTTGCTGATAGTGAAATCATCATCCCGCAATGAATCTTTTGATCCTTTTAAAGGTGTAATGAGCATACACGTACTATTGGATCCACGCGAGGCTCCTTGACTTACATGTGGTTAGGTATATCGCTACTATAGTGTGATGGGTACCCTATCCAAATCACCTTTACCCTTTCATGTAATAGATCTAGAACTTAGACCATAGGTTGTATGCATCCTAAATCAAGCCTATTTGCATATCCATGAAATAGCTTTTCATTTATGCATTCATGCATACATGCATAAACTCAAGAACCTTGAACAAAGTGCAAAAGCCCATCATCCCAAATAAAAAACTACTAGCTCAAAATCCATAATCCATTCATCATCATCCAAAAGTCTATGATCACTTTGAATCTTGATTTTTCCCTATCTTTAAGACAAACACTTACCCTTTTCTATTTGACCCTTATAAGGTATCTAAGATGGCTAAAGAAAACCTTCCCATAGGCACTGACCCAACTGTGACTCATTAAGAGGAAGAGACCTCCTAATTGGAGGCATTCATGACTAACCTTCTCGTGAGACAAGAGAAGTAACTTGAAATTGTAGAGAAATTTTTAGGCTGCTCTAAAAGCTCAAAAAGCCTAGTTTCAAGAACAAAGATAGTTTATCCTTGAAGAGGTCCAAAGTATGATTGGCCAAGTCTCCATTAATCCAGCTTTGACTTCACCTACCTTGAACCCAAATCATACAACCTATGGCTTGACACAAATCCCTACAAACACTGCTTCCTCCTCCAAAACAACCATTGACCTGATTGATAGAGGAAAAGTAGTAGCTGATGCACCACCCATCCAATTGCCAAATATCACCACCCCACCCATGCAAAATCCCAATATTGCATCAAAACCCATACAGATTGCTATCTACTCTAGTACTTCCTCTTCTGTGAATCCTTTTTAAAGGAAGGAACTTTTCTCTCATTTTGAGCTAAAGCCCTTTATGGAGAAATTTGAAGTCATGGAGAAGACCATTAAGAATATGAAGAGGCACGATGACTTGGTTAATTTTAGTGACTTGACCCTTTTTCCCACTACCAGATTTCCACACAAGTTTAAAATGCCAAACCTTGACAGATTCAATGGGACCACTTGCCCCAAAACTCACCTAAAGATGTACGTAGGGGCAATAAAGCCATTTGGAGTGGATGATGAAATTTTGGCTTAGTTATTTCAATAATCCCTTACTGGAACTCCAATTAAATGGTTACTTGACCTTGACCCAAATCAGAAAAGAACTTGGGATGACATATGCAATCCATTTGTCAAGCAGTACCATTACAACATTGAGGTGGACGTAACAAGAAGGGATCTAAAGACGCAGTACCATTACAACATTGAGGTGGACGTAACAAGAAGGGATCTAAAGACAACTAAGCAGCTTTCCAAGGAGTCTTTCTCCACATTCCTTACGAAGTGGAGGACTAAGGTTGCTCAGATGGTAGACTGGCCCATCAAGCAAGAGCATATTAACATTATTGTCAAAAACCTTCTCCCAGAACCATCTCTTGACCCAATATCTACCTAACTTCAAAACCCTCATTTTCACTGCTTCCAAGATAGATGATTTAATCCAGAGTGGTCACTTAAAAGATGAATCCTCCAACCCCAGATACAAGAAAAACATGCCATACCAATCCAAACAAGTCAAAAAGGGGGGGGGGGTGGTAGGGTGGGGAGGGGAAGTGTCAACCATTTCTCACAACTACCAAACCATTTCTCACCACCAGCAACTGAGACTAGAAAGGAGAACCTTCACTAATCTCGAGGTCCCATTAGTTATAGTCTACAAGATAGCATAGGAAGTAAAAATGATAAATCCTTTAGAACTTAGAGCACACCCGAATCCATTACCTAAATACTATAACCCCAATGAATACTGTGAGTATCATTAAGGAGCTAGGCACAAGATTGATGCTTGCAAAGCTCTAAAACACAAAATCCAAGACTTAATTGATAGTGGTGATATCATTCCACCAAAATCCAAGCCCAACATCACCACTAATCTGCTTCCAAACCACAAAGTCAACTTCATCACCACTTTTAACCTTGAAGTTGATCCTATCTCTTTGATTCGATCAGCTTTTGATTTTTGTTGTGTGCTCGATTTGAGCGATTTACTTTAGGAAATAGACTCTATAACTAGAAGCGGCAAAGTTCACTAGACACCAGCCCCTCAAACCAACCAACCACCAGTACAGCCTATTCCACCTCCAGCTGAGAAATTTAAAGGGAGTCTTGAACCTAATGAAGACCCCATCCTTAAATAACTCAAAAAGACCCAGACCAATATATCCATTTGAAGCCTAATCCAGTCATCCTACCCCCATCGCTAAGCTCCTTGTAAGGCCCTAAATCAATGCCAAGCTCCAATAGATATCACCCTCGAAACCCTGGTAGCCTCACTCACCAGTGCCACCAGAGCTACTGCCATCTCTTTCACCGACCATGATTTGCTAAAAGGGGAGCTAAGCCATAATCATGCTCTTTAAATAACATCCCTAACCTATGGTAAGACTATCCCAATGGTACTGGTAAATAATGGGTCAGCCTTGAATGTGTGCCCACTAAAAGAAGCTAGCTGCTTGGGATTGGAAGCCTTAGACTTTACAACTTCATATCAAATCGTAAGGGCTTATGACAATACTAAAAGAGAGGTGTTAGGAGTTATCACATCCTAACCTTAGAAATATGATGGTCCCAAAATATGGGGAGACATAAGATCACCCACGCCCATAAAACCCACTTACATATAAACAAATCATGCCTAGGATCTTACCAAACCTCTTACAATAACTTGTTTAAACATTTAGATGAATACCTTAAATTGCGGAAGTCTAAAATAAATCATTACATATAAAATCCATGAGGAAAATAATATATATCAATAAGTATCAATCAACATTCTCGGAGCATCTAATGACAAGACTCTATAAATTTGTATTATTGATAACTTGGACAAGCAATTCCCCAAGCAAAGTAGAATGCTTGAGCCATCACCTTACCTCCTCACATTTGCTCACCTGGAACCATACAAGGAAAAAAAAGGGTGAGATAGATTATCTCAATGAGTAAACGATAAGGCACATACATATCACATATTCCTTTGAAAAGGAAACACATAACTTATACACATAGTTCATGATTTATAATTAATGAATTAGGTTACAATTTAACAAGGGTTCAATTTTGCAAGTTTGCAAGAATCACACTTATAACTTATAAAGAGTGAAGGCTATTGCTCTATCACTTGAACTTATAAAGGAGAGGTGGCCTTATACCAAATTCTAACTCCTATCACTTATAAGGCATGAAGCTGATCAGGCTCCATGACTAGAACCGCCCCTTTCTAGTTGAGGTGGATACACTACCCCTATCCATCAGGTTAAGACCATATGCGCAGGTTCTAATGATTACTCGCATCGGCACGAGGATTCTGCATAAAGGGTAAAAGGTACCATAGCTAGAGCTAATGATAATCACAATTAACAATATCGCATAAGGCAACAATAACATGTATTCCAATAACAATAGTGGTTTAGCTTTCAAACAAAAGATACAACGATAGTGTAGTTCCAGAAAGAATATAAGTTAGGGTGTTAATCATAAGAAGTTTGTATTGGATGAACAAACTAGTTTTGGACCAAATGTCCTTTAGCAACCCAAGCTTGTCAAAGAAATCATATAATAATATTTAGAATAGAAAGAACTTAGGTTTCAAAGATCACAAAGGCTCACATAACATGGTATCACATATTTGTAACATAAAAAAATGCTACTTGCACTTGTCGAATGAATACGATGTTTATTCACACTTGAAACAGGAATATAGAGTTTACTCACCTTGGGGTTCCTTTGCTCCTAATATACGTAGTCCCTTTGCACTTCTAAAGCTCCTCAAACTCTAACATAATATTTGATTTAATACTTAGTATTTATTTACTCATGATGCTCCTATTCCATAACTACCCATGCACATATAACATATACATACACTTAGAGTTCACATATAGGTGTACTCATCACTTGCACATAACACGTTGACTTTAAAAGTCTTGCATACTTAGGCCTTATAGGCTTTCTTGATATCACATTACAATCACATTAATACCTTTTTAAGGTCATCACAATATTATTACCTCAATATCATTTCACTTTAACAATCATCTTAATACACTTTACACTTCTATACATGTCAACTTAATAATTAACCTTTCAAGTGTCATGCTTAACTCTTATGATCCTTTTTATTCAATTGTCACTCCATCAACTTAAAACCATGTATTTATTATCAAGTCATCATAACATCTAGTTCCATATTTCTCAACCACATTTGCATTCTAAACACAATATAAGGTTAAGATACCTTAAGTATACCTTAAGTATACCAAAATGCATTTAAGCTTATCTGGGATCATACCTTCAACTAACATGAAATTTTATCATTTATTACACATACATACATGTTAATAATCATCAAAACACATCACATAAAAATTATAAATGTTGGGACAAAAATATTCATGTAGGCCAAATGCATCACCAAGGTAAAAACTAATTTTTTTTTCTTTTTGCACTTTTCGTCTATTTCAGAAATATATAAAAACATGGTTTGAACTAAGATTTTTCATGTAAACACAACAAAAATCATTTTAGAATTTTAATCCATATGAATTGGCCACACTTGGTGTTGTTTATACATAAAAATTCAACTTTTGAATTATAGAGAACAAAACCATGAGTTTTCTTGTTTTTGGTATTTTTCGGTCATTTCAAAAATATGTAAATAGGTTGTTTAAACTATTATTTTTCATTCAATCATAGCAAATATCAGTTTAGAACACATCCATATATGATTTAGCAGCCATAGATAGTATTTATACAAAAAATTTCCAAGTTTAAAGGCTTAGGTGAAAAATCATGTGTTTTCACGCTTTCCACGCTTTTCGTTCATTTCAGCAATAAACAGACACATGATTCAAATCATTATTTTTCATCTAAACAAAACAAATATCATATTAGAGCACTTCCTCACACAAATTGGTAGCCATATATCAATTCAATAATAGAATTTTCTAACTTCCAAGTTCTAACACAAAAACCTTAAACTCCTTTGTTTTTTTGAAACTTTCCGGTCATCATAGAAATATGTAGAAATATTATTTAATCCAATATTTTCCATCAAAACAAATCAAAAATTAGTTTAGAAAACAACAATACACAAATCACCTTGCCCCCCACCCCCCCATGATGTTTATGCATAAAAATTGTGATTTTAAGTTATAGAATTTACCTTTGGAGAAATCTCGCAGAAAGAATTGCGTTTTAAGTAGAAAATAGATTTTCTCTCCCAAAAAACTCACCCAAACAGACTTAAGTCTGTAAAAATCAGTAATCAATAAATTCAAAATAATTTTCCCATAATTTATTTTATAGATATCAGTTTAGAAATTGAAACAGAAGAAAAACTTACGATTACGGTCAAGAAATCGCGAAACGGAAAGGTGTTTTCTTAATTTCGGTAGAGAGGAATATTTTGAGAGGATTTTTCTGCCAAAATACAGAAAATTAAGGTGATGGCTGCTGGAAGTCTATTCTAGCCAAAATTTAGAATATATAATAGGGTTTGGGTGAAATTTCCACTAATACCTTTAATGAACTAGGTTATGAGGATTTTAGTGTAGTGGACTTTTGGGTATTTGGGCTTTTATTTAAATTTTAGGCTGAGTAAAATTAAAAATAAAAAGAATATTTTTCTTATTATTTCTGTAATATTTCCCCCAAAAAATATTTATTTTAAAATATTTTAAAAATACTCATAAAATTATTTTATGCTTAAAAATTGTCTTATGCATGAAAATTCATTTTATTCTAAAATAAATTCTTTTATGCAAATGCACTTCATGTAAATCATTTATTTCACAATAGCAACTCATATTATCCATATTAAAATTAATTTAATATGCCATATACTCATCAATCACTTAGATCACTAATTTTCACAAAAGCACACACTTAACTTTAATAGTTCTAAATCAAGCAATTTATCACCAAAATTCCTAGGGTGGGTGTGGGTTGTTATATTCTCTCCCCCCCCCAAAAGAAATTTGTCCTTAAATTTAAATCCTTACCTAATTTCTCTTGAAAAGCTGAGGATGCTTCTATCGCATCTCTTCCTCTCCTTCCCAAGTGCCCTCATCTATCCCATGATTTTGCCACTGAACCTTAATCATGGGTGTCTCCTTATTTCTTAGCTTCTTTACTTATTGATCCACTATAGCTATCAGTGACTCCTCATAAGATAGTTGTTCATCTAACGTAATGTCTAGAGGTAAAAGAATATGAGATGGATCTTACACATATTTCCTTAGCATTGAGATATGGAACATTGGGTGCACATGCGCCAAAGTTAAAGGCAGGGCAAGTCTATAAGACACCTCTCCAACCTTATCTAAGATTTCGAAGGGACCAATGAAATGAGGTGATAATTTTCCTTTCTTGCCAAATCTCATAACTCCTTTCATTGGAGAGACCTTTAAGAACACGTGATCTCCTACGGTAAATTGGACTTCTTTTCGTTAGGGTCCGCATAACTCTTTTGTCGACTGAAAGCTGTCCTCAGTCAATCTTGAATTAATGGTACTTTTTCAATAGTCTCCTTAAGCAATTCGGGCATTTCTACATGCTTGTCTCTATGTTCAATCCAACAAATCGGAGAACGACATCTTCTCACATACAATGCTTCGTATGGCGCCATACCGATGGATGAACGATAGCTATTGTTGTAGGCGAATTCAATCAAGGGTAAATACTTATCCCAGCTACTGCCAAAGTCCAAGACACACATCCTTAGCATATCCTCGAGTGTTTGAATAGTTCTTTCAGACTGGTCATCCGTTTGAAGGTGAAACGCCATACTAAAATCTAGTTATGTTCCTAACACTTATTGCAACTTCTGCCAGAACCTTGAGGTGAATTGAGTTCCTTGATCTGAGATGATAGAAATTAGCACTCTATATAGTTTCACGATCTCATCTATATATAACTGTGCATACTGAGCTACAGCATATGTGGTCTTAACTCCTAGAAAATGAGCAACTTTGTCAATCTATTCACTATGACCCATATAGAGTCATGTCCTCTAGAGGTTCTAGGCAAACCAATAACAAAGTCCATAGTGATCCGTTCCCACTTCCATTTAGGTAGTTGAATCTCTTGTAGCAATCCTGAGGGTCGCTGATGTTCATACTTGACTTTCTGGCAAGTTAAGTAGGATGCTACAAACTTTGCCACATCTTTCTTCAATCCAGGCCACCAATAGTTAGCTTTCACATCATGGTACATCTTGGTAGTTCCAGGATGAGCACAGTAAGGTGTCTGATGTGCCTCTTTTAATATCCTTTCCTTTAATCCATCCACATTAGGCACACATACCCTATTTTTGCACTTTAAAATTTCATTGACTAGCTCAAACTCAGAGTTCTTTCCTTCTCTCGTCTCATCCTTTAACTTCATCATGCGTGGGTCCCTATCTTGTGAATCCTTTATCTCTTCCATTAACATAGACCTTACTTGAAAATGAGCTAATAAAACTCTTGATCTTCCAATCTCCAGTTTTAATCCCTGATTAAACAATTCCTTTAGTTCCTTCACGATGGGCCTCTTTCTCACATCCACATGGGCTAGGGTTCCCATCAACTTTCGACTCAAGGCATTAGCCACTACATTTGCCTTCCCGAGATGGTAGAGAATCTGACAGTCATAATCCTTCAACAATTCAATCCATCTCCTTTGTCTCAGGTTGAGGTCTCTTTGGCTTAAGATGTACTGAGGACTTTTATGATCCGTGTAGATCTTACACTTCGTCCTATACATATAATGTCTAGAGATCTTTAGAGCGAACACTACTGTGGCTAATTCTAAATCGTGAGTAGGGTAATTCACTTTATGTCTCTTTAGCTGTCGTGATGCATAGGCGATGACTTTACCATTTTGCATCAAGACACACCCAAGTCCTACTCTCGAAGCGTTGCAATAGATAGTGAACCCTTCTTCTCCTTCTGGTAATGTCAAAACTAAAGCCAATACCAAACACTTCTTGAACTTCTAAAAACTCTTCTCATAGGACTCTTCCCAATTGAACTTAACTTGCTTTCTTGTCAACTTGGTCAATAAGGCTGCTATCTTAGAAAAGTCCTATACGAATCTACAATAATATCCCGCCATGCCCAAGAAACTTCATACTACTAAAACTGTTGTGGGCCTTGGCCAATTTGCTACCGCTTTAACTTTCTTAGGATCAACTTAAATTCCTTCCTTACCTATTACATGTCCAAGAAAGTTGACAGACCCCATCCAAAACTCACACTTGTATAACCTAGCGTAGAGTTGGTGATCACGTAACATTTGAAGCACAATCCTCAGATGTTCTTCATGTTCTTCTTTATTCTTTGAGTAAATCAGGATGTCGTCAATGAATATGATCATGAATTTGTCAAGGAATGGCTTAAATACTCGATTCATCAAGTCTATGAAAGTAGCAGGAGCATTCGTCAAACCGAATGGCAACACCATAAACTTGTAGTGTCCATATATAGTACGGAAGGCAGTCTTACAGACATCTTCTCCTCGAATCTTTAGTTGATGATAGCTAAACCTTAAGTCAATCTTGGGGAAATGACCAGCTCCTTGCAATTGATCAAAAAGATCATCGATCCTCAGCAATAGGTATTTATTCTTCACGGTGACCTTGTTAACTTGGCAATAATCAATGCACATTCAGAACGAGCCATCTTTCTTCTTCACGAACAACATTGAAGTGCCCCATGGCGAACTACTTGGTCGAATGAAGCCCTTATTAAGTAGATCATGCAATTGCATCTTTAACTCCTTCAACTCCATTGGTGCCATACGATATGGTGGTATTGATATTGATTGCATACTAGGTAGCAGTTCAATGTTGAACTCGATCTCACGATCGGGGGGTAATCCAGGTAAATCTTCTGAAAAGACATCCATGAATTTATCCACCACTAGAATATTCTCATCTCGAATGGTAGCTTCCTTGTCAGTATCGATTACATGGGCTAGGTATGCTTGGCATCCTTTCCTTAACATCCGTCTCGCTCCTAAGGTCGATATCAAGTTTAGAGGATTCTCATTCCTATCTCCTTGGTACACAAACTCCTTCCCATCTCTAGTTCAAAACTTGACAAGTTTCTTTCTACAGTCGATATAAGCTCCATGCTTATACAACCAGTCTATCCCTAATATCACATCAAATTCTAGTACATCCAATTCTAGCAATACTACTAGAAGTGTTTGTCCATTAATGTCTACTTCACAGCCCTTATACTCATACTATACTTCCATCACTTCCCCTAAAGGAGTTGATATTACTAATGGTTCACTCATCAATTCCTTATCTATACCCATGTACTTAGCAAAACAAGGTGACACAAAAGAATGGGTAGCACCAGAATCAATTAAACATTTTGCACTAGAACTTTGGATGGGGATGATACCTGTGACAGTTGTGTGTGAATCGTGAGCCTCTTGCTGATTTAATGCAAAGACTTGACCCTTGCCCTTATTTTTTATCGTCGGTACATTCCCAACCGCTGGTCCTTTGTCCTTGACTCCTTGTCCATGTGTTTGGAATGGTCTAGATTGTGGTTGCCCGGTGGTCCTATTTCCTTGACTCTTCATCTAAGGGTAATCCTTTATGAAGTGCCCCATTTTCCCACACTTCAGATAAGCACCAGTATCTCTCTGGAAAATTCCAGGATGTTTCTTTCCACATTTGCTGCAAGTGGGAATTTCTTGCTTTGTTTGATTATTCCATGGTCCAGATGATGCAAATTCCTTCTTTGGTTCTCCTCCATTTCCATGCTGTCCCTTATGACTTTTGTTCTTATGCCTTCCTTTCTGGTCTCATTCAGCTTGTTCGGCTCTCTCCGCCTTGTACCTTTTCTCTATGATCTTGGCCTTGTCTACGAGCTTGGCTAAGGTTGGAAACTTTGTTGCTGCCAACGAATTGAATAGAGGTGTGATCAGTCCTCTAAGGAAACAATTGATGTGACTTGCTCTAGTAGAAACGATGTTGACAATGAATCGACTAAGTCGATTAAACTCCTTAGCATAATCTGACACGGACATTCCTAGCCTTTGCTTCAGTTGCTCGAACTGCAATGCTCTATCTTGACTTTCTCCTTCTGGCAAGAACTAATCCATTACTTCTTGCTTAAACTCTGCCAATGTAGGTGGGTCTTCCCCATAAAGTCATTCTTTAATACTTTTTTCATACCAATACTAAGCTTCTTTCTTAAGTTGGAGTCCTACCAACACGATACTCGAGCAACTGAGCAAGATAAATGACAGACTAGCTTATCCATCTCATCCAAAAATTCATAAGGGTCATCTCCTTCCTCACTATAAAAGGTAGGTGGTTGCAGCTTCTTAAACTTCGCTAAGGTCATCCCATCATCTGGTAGCCATTTCCTCTCTCTCCGAGCAGATGTCACTACCGCAAGTGGCGTAACTCCATTCCTTTCTTGAGTTGGCGGTGCTTCTCACCTTTGAGCTTGTAGCTCATCTAGTACCTTACACAAGTCTCTCATTTCTTCGTGCATGGCGTGCACTTCCTATGAAGATGCTTGCTCACTAGAGCCCATAGTCGGTGCCCTCGAGTTGGATCTTTCTCTTGACCGTATAGGTGCAGAGGCAGCATTCGATGTGTTGTCCGATATAACATCAACATTAGTCCTAATGGATTGGGCAATTGTGCGAACCTTCTTATTGGGAGGCATTCTATCTATCATAATAAGGGAATTTAGTACTAATCCCCTATCCTAACCCATTTAATCTCTCCTTATCTTAGCACACATTATGATGCATTTACCATATCACATCACTAAGCACATATCATGTATGAATCGCATATCACATATTTTTGCACATATCACATATCATAATTAAGTAGCATATATCTCATAATTTCACACCATATCATAATAATGAAAGAACTCATCTCATACTAGGTAGCTAGGCAATCAAGGAAAATCATTCATATCATATAAAGTGCTATGCTATTACATTGATCATCATATCTACTCGACTTAGTTCTCGTGTCCACCTCCAGAGCAATCAAGAGCGACATGGCCACTGCTGCCACATCGGTAGCAAGGAAGATCTCTATTTTGATGGTAATTAGTTGAAGATCCAGACCTCACTGGCGAGTAATCTCCTCTATGCTTAACAATCCCTGACCTGAGTTGCTCCATATCCTATCTTAGTTCATGAATCATAACCTTAAGACGTTGGTTTTCCTCCTTCAAGTATGAATAGTTATTCTCCAATTTTTGGATCTTATTATAAACCCAATCAGGATCTAAGCGCTCCTTAGGGTCCTCCTCTTCGTCAGGGGTCTCCTCCTTTGTGGGGCGAATCACAGATACAACTTTCTCGAACATCTCTGGCCAAGTCCACTTACAGGTCACACAGGGTGCTCTGGGTCACGGTCCTTGAACAAGTGTAATCTTCTTAGTCATTTGTCAAAAGAATTGTAAGGCAAGCAAACAATAACAAGGATTGCTAAAATCTACTAGGATTTCACAGAACTATATTAGCGATAGACTGTAAGTGACATGACAAGAGAATTCCTATGCTCGAGGATTTTACTGAAGCAACTCATATAAAACAAGCCTAAACTGGACTTTTAAAACTACAGCTCTGATACCACCTTTGTCACATCCCAACCTTAGAGATATGACGGTCCTAGAACATGGGGAGACATAAGGTCATCCACGCCTGTAGAACCCACTTACATATAAACAAATCATGCCTAGGATCTTACCAAACCTCTTACAATAACTCGTTTAAACATTTAGTTGAATACCTTAAATTGCGGAAGTCTAAAAAGAATCATTACATATAAAATCCATAAGGAAAATAATATACATCAATAAGTATCAATCAACATTCCTGGAGCACCTATTGATAAGACTCCATAAATTAGTATTATTGATAACTTGGACAAGGAATTCCCTAAGTGAAGTAGAATGTGTGAGCCATCACCTTGCCTCCTCACATTTGCTCACCTGGAACCACACAAGGAATAAAAAGGGGTGAGATAGATGATCTCAATGAGTAAATGATAAGGCACATACATATCACATATTCCTTTGAAAAGGAAACACATAACTTATACACATAGTTCATGATTTATAATTCATGAATCAGGTTACAATTTAACAAGAGTTCAATTTGGCGAGTTTGCAGAAATCACACTTATAACTTATAAAGAGTGAAGGCTATTGCTCTATCACTCGAACTTATAAAGGAGAGGTGGCCTGATACCAAATTCCAACTCCTATCACTTATAAGGCATGAAGCTGATCAGGCTCCATGGCTAGAACCGCCCCTTTCTAGCTGAGGTGGATACACTACCCTTATCCGTCGGATTAAGACCATGTGCATAGGTTCTGATGATTACCCAAATCGACACGAGGATTCTGCATAAAGGATAAAAGGTACCATAGCTAGAGCTAATGGTAATCACAATTAATAATATTACATAAGACAATAATAAAATATATTCCAATAACAATAGTGGTTTAGCTTTCAAACAAAAGATACAATGATTGTGTAGTTCCAGAAAGAATATAAGTGAGGGTGTTAATCATAAGAAGTTTGTATTGGATGAACAAACTAGTTTTGGACCAAATGTCCTTCGGTAACCCAAGCTTGTCAAAGATATCATATAATAATATTTAGAATAGAAAGAACTTGGGTTTCAAGATCACAAACGCTCACATAGCATGGTATCACATATTTGTAACATAACAAAATGCTACTTGCACTTGTAGAATGAATATGATGTTTACTCACACTTGAAACAGGAATATAGAGTTTACTCACCTTAGGGTTCCTTTGCTCCTAGTATACGTAGTCCCTTTGCACTTCTAAAGCTTGTCAAACTCTAACATAATATTTGATTTAATACTTAGTATTTATTTACTCATGATGCTCCTATCCCATAACTACCCATGCACATATAGCATATACATACACTTAGAGTTCACATATAGGTATACTCATCACTTGCACATAACACGTTGACTTTAAAAGTCTTGCATACTTAGGCCTTATAGGCTTTCATGATATCACATTACAATCACATTAATATCTTTTTAAGGTCATCATAATATTATTACCTCAATATCATTTCACTTTAACAATCATCTTAATATACTTTACACTTCCATACATGTCAACTTAACAATTAACCTTTTAAGTGTCACGCTTAACTCTTATGATCCTTTTTATTTAATTGTCATTTCATCAACTTAAAACCATGTATTTATTATCAAGTCATCATAACATCTAGTTCCATATTTCTCAACCACATTTGCATTCTAAACACAATATAAAGTTAAGATACCTTAAGTATACCAAAAAGCATTTAAACTTATCTAGGATCACACCTTCAACTAACATGAAATTTTATCATTTATTATATATACATACATGTTAATAATCATCAAAACATAATACATAAAAATTATAAACGTTGGGACAAAAATATTCATGTAGGCCAAATGCATCACCAAGGTAAAAACTAATTTTTTTTCTTTTCGCACTTTTCGTCTATTTCAAAAATATATAAAAACATGGTTTGAACCAAGATTTTTCATGTAAACATGACAAAAATCATTTTATAATTTTAATCCATATGAATTGGCCACACTTGGTGTTGTTTATACATAAAAATTCAACTTTTGAATTATAGAGCACAAAACCATGAGTTTTTTTATTTTCGGTATTTTGCGGTCATTTCAGAAATATGTAAATAGGTTGTTTAAACTATTATTTTTCATTTAATCATAGTAAATATCTGTTTAAAACATATCCATATATGATTTAGCAACCATAGATAGTATTTATACAAAAAATTTCCAAGTTTAAAGGCTTAGGTGAAAAATCATGTGTTTTCACGCTTTCCGCGCCTTTCGTTCATTTCAGCAATAAACAGACACATGATTCAAATCATTATTTTTCATCTAAGCAAAACAAATATCATATTAGAGTACTTTCTCACACAAATCGGGAGCCATATATCAATTCAATAATAGAAATTTTCAACTTCCAAGTTCTAATTCAAAAACCTTAAACTCCTTTATTTTTTTGAAACTTTCCGGTCATCACAGAAATATGCAGAAATATTATTTAATCCAATATTTTCCATCAAAACAAGTCAAAAATCAATTTAGAAAACAACAATACACAAATTGCCTCATGTCACCCTCCCCTCCCCACCCCCCCCCCCCACCCAAAATGATGTTTATGCATAAAAATTGTGATTTTAAGTTATAGAATTTACCTTAGGAGAAATCTCGCGGAAAGAATTGTGTTTTCAGTTGAAAATATATTTTCTCTCTCAAGAACTCACCCAAATAGAATTAAGTCTGTAAAAATCAGTAATCAATAAATTCAAAATAATTTTCCCATAATTTATTTTATAGATATCAGTTTAGAAATTGAAAGAGTAGAAAAACTTACGATTACGGTCAAGAAATCGCGAAACAGAAAGGTGTTTTCTTAATTTCGGTAGAGAAGAATATTTTGAGAGGATTTTTCTACCAAGATACAGAAAATTTAAGGTGATGGCTACTGGAACTCTATTCTAGCCGAAATTTAGAATATATAATAGGGTTTGGGTGAAATTTCCACTAATACCCTTAATAAACTAGGTTAGGAGGATTTTAGTATAGTGGGCTTTTGGGTATTTGGGCTTTTATTTAAATTTCAGGCTAAGTAAAATTAAAAATAAAAGGAATATCTTTCTTATTATTTCTGTAATATTTCCCCCAAAAATATTTATTTTAAAAAATTTTAAAAATACTCATAAAATTATTTTATGCTTAAAAATTGTCTTATGCATGAAAATTCATTTTATTCTAAAATAAATTCTTTTATGCAAATGCACTTCATGTAAATCATTTATTTCACAATAGCAACTCATATTATGCATATTAAAATTAATTTAATATGCCATATACTCATCAATCACTTATATCACTAATTTTCACAAAAGCACACACTTAACCTTAATAATTCTAAATCAAGCAATTTCTAATCAAAATTCTTAGGGTGGGTGTGGGTTGTTATATTCTCCCCCCTTAAAAGAAATTCATCCTCGAATTTAAATCCTTACCTAATTTCTCTTGAAAAGCTGAGGATGCTTCTGTCGCATCTCTTCCTTTGCTTCCCAAGTGCCCTCATCTATGCCATAATTTTGCCACTGAACCTTAATCATGGATATCTCCTTATTTCTTAGCTTCTTTACTTGTTGATCCACTATAGCTGTCGGTGACTCCTTATAAGATAGTTGTTCATCTAACATAATGTCTGGAGGTAAAAGAACATAAGATGGATCTGACACATATTTCCTTAGCATTGATATGTGGAACATTGGGTGCACATGCGCCAAAGTTAGAGGCAGCGCAAGTCTATAAGACACCTCTCCAACCTTATCTAAGATTTTGAAGGGACCAATGAAATGAGGTGATAATTTTCCTTTCTTGCCAAATCTCATAACTCCTTTCATTGGAGAGACCTTTAAGAACACGTGATCTCCAACGGCAAATTGGACTTCTTTTCGCTTAGGGCCCGCATAACTCTTTTGCCGATTGAAAGTCGTCCTCAGTCGATCTTGAGTTAATGGTACTTTTTTGATAGTCTCCTTAAGCAATTTGGGCATTTCTACATGCTTGTGTCTAGGTTCAATCCAACAAATTAGAGAACGACATCTTCTCCCACACAATGCTTCGTATGGTGCCATACCGATTAACGAATGATAGCTATTGTTGTAGGTGAATTCAATCAAGGGTAAATACTTATCCCAGCTACCGCCAAAGTCCAAGACACACATCCTTAGCATATCCTCAAGTGTTTGAATAGTTCTTTCAGACTGGCCATCCGTTTGAGGGTGAAATGCCATACTAAAATCTAGTTGTGTTCCTAACGCTTCTTGCAACTTCTGCTAGAACCTTGAGGTGAATTGAGTTCCTTGATCTGGGGCCTCTTTCTCACATCCACATGGGCTAGGCTTCCCATTGACTTTCGACTCAAGGCATCAGCCACTACATTTGCCTTTCCGGGATGGTAGAGAATCTGACAGTCATAATCCTTCAGCAATTCAATCCATCTCCTTTGTCTTAGGTTGAGGAATCTTTGGCTTAAGATGTACTGAGGACTTTTATGATCTGTGTAGATCTCACACTTTGTCCTATATATGTAATGTCTCCAGATCTTTAGAGCGAACACTACTGCGGCTAATTCCAAATCGTGAGTAGGGTAAGTCACTTCATGTCTCTTTAGTTGTCGTGATGCATAGGCGATGACTTTACCATTTTGCATCAAGACACACCCAAGTCCTACTCTCGAAGCGTTGCAATAGATAGTGAACCCTTCTTCTCCTTCTGGTAATGTCAAAACTAGAGCCAATACCAAACACTTCTTGAGCTTCTGAAAACTCTTCTCATAGGACTCTTCCCAATTGAACTTAACTTGCTTTCTCATCAACTTGGTCAATGGGGCTGCTATCTTTGAAAAGTCCTGTACGAATCTACGATAATATCCCGCCATGCCCAAGAAACTTCGTACTACTAAAACTGTTGTGGGCCTTAGCCAATTTGCTACTGCTTCAATTTTCTTAGGATCAACTTAAATTCCTTCCTTACTTATTACATGTCCAAGAAAGTTGACGGACTCCATCCAAAACTCACACTTGGATAACTTAGCGTAGAGTTGGTGATCACGTAACATTTGAAGCACAATCCTCAGATGTTCTTCATGTTCTTCTTTATTCTTTGAGTAAATCAGGATGTCATCAATGAATATGATCACGAATTTGTCAAGGAATGGCTTGAATACTCGATTCATCAAGTCCATAAAAGTAGCAAGAGCATTCATCAAACTGAATGGCAACACTGTGAACTTGTAGTGTCCATATATAGTACGGAAGGCAGTCTTGCGGATATCTTCTCCTTGGATCTTTAGTTGATGATAGCCAGACCATAAGTCAATCTAGGGGAAGTGACCAGCTCCTTGCAATTGATCAAAAAGATCATCGATCCTCGGCAATGGGTATTTATTCTTCACGGCGACCTTGTTAAGTTGGTGATAGTCAATGCACAATCGGAACGAGCCATCTTTCTTCTTCACTAACAACATTGAAGTGCCCCATGGCAAACTACTTGGTCGAATGAAGCCCTTATTAAGTAGATCATGCAATTGCATCTTTAACTCCTTCAGCTCCATTGGTGCCACACGATATGGCGATATCGATATCGATTGCGTACTAGGTAGTAGTTCAATGTTGAACTTGATCTCACGATCGGGGGGTAATCTAGGTAAATCTTCTGGAAAGACATCCATGAATTTATCCACCACTAGAATATTCTCATCTCGAATGGTAGCTTCCTTGACAGTGTCGATTACATGGGCTAGGTATGCTTGGCATCCTTTCCTTAACATCCGTCTCGCTCTTAAGGCCGATATCAAGTTCAGAGGATTCTTATTCCTATCTCCTTGGTATATAAACTCCTTCCCATCTGTAGTTTGAAACTCGACAAGTTTCTTTCTACAGTCGATATAAGCTCCACACTCATACAACCAGTCCATCCCTAATATCACATCAAATTCTAGTACATCCAATTTTAGCAATACTACTGGAAGTGTTTATCCATTAATGTCTACTTCACAGCCCTTATACTCATACTTTACTTCCATCACTTCCCCTAAAGGAGTTGATATTACTAACGGTTCACTCATCAATTCCTTATCTATACCCAGGTACATAGCAAAACAAGTGACACAAAAGAATGGGTAGCACCAGAATTAATTAAACATTTTGCGCTAGAACTTTGGATGGGGATGATACCTGTGATGGTTGTGTGCGAATCACGAGCCTCTTGCTGATTTAACGTGAAGACTTAACCCTTGCCCTTATTTTATGTTATCGGTGCATTCCTAACCGCTGGTCCTTTGTCCTTGACTCCTTGTCCTTGCGTTTGGAATGGTCTAGATTGTGGTTGCCCTGTGGTCCTATTTCCTTGACTCCTCATCTGAGGG
Source organism: Reutealis trisperma (assembly GCA_947687605.1). Classification (NCBI taxonomy): domain Eukaryota; kingdom Viridiplantae; phylum Streptophyta; class Magnoliopsida; order Malpighiales; family Euphorbiaceae; genus Reutealis; species Reutealis trisperma. The sequence continues at coordinate 591,404 of CANTUT010000888.1, forward strand.
AAATCCTTTATAAAGTGCCCCATTTGCCCACACTTATGGCAAGCACTAGTATCTCTCTGGCAAATTCCAAGATGTTTCTTTCCACATTTGCCGCAAGTGGGAATTTCTTGCTTTGTTTGATTATTCTGTGGTCCAGATGATGAAAATTCCTTCTTTGGTTCTCCTCCATTTCCATGCTGTCCCTTATGACTTTTGTTCTTATGCCTTCCTTCCTGGACTCATTCAGTGTGTTTGGCTCTCTTTGCCTTGTACCTTTTCTCCATGATCTTGGTCTTGTCTATGAGCTTGGCTAAGGTTGGACACTTTATTGTTGCCAACAAATTGAATAGAGGTGTGATCAGTCCTCTAAGGAAACAATTGATGCGACTTGCTTCAATAAAAATGATGTTGACAGTGAATCGACTAAGTCAATTAAACTCCTTAGCATAATCTGACATGGACATTCCTGGCCTTTGCTTCAGTTGCTCGAACTGCAATGCTCTATCTTGACTTTCTCCTTTTGGCAAGAAATAATCCATTACCTCTTGCTTAAACTCTGCCCATGTAGGTGGGTCTGCCCCATAAAGTCATTCTTCAATACTTCTTTCATACCAATACTAAGCTTCTTTCTTGAGTTGGAGTCCTACCAACTCGATCACTCAAGCATCTGAGCAAGATAAATGGCAGACTAGCTTATCCATCTCATCTAAAAATTCATGAGGGTTATCTCCTTCCTCACCATAAAAGGTAGGCGGTTGCAGCTTCTTAAACTCCACTATGGTCATCCCTTCGTTAGGTAGTCGTTTCCTCTCTCTCCGAGCAGATGTCACTACCGCAGGTGGCATAACTCCATTCCTTTCTTGAGTTGGCAGTGCTTCTCACCTTTGAGCTCGTAGCTCATCCAGTTCCTTGCACAAGTCACTCATTTCGTCGTGCATGGCGTGCACTTCCTGCAAAGATGCTTGCTCACTAGAGCCCATAGTCGGTGCCCTTGAGTTGGATCTTTCTCTTGACTGTATAGGTACAGAGGCAGCATTCGATGCATTGTCCGATATAACATCATCATTAGCCCTAATGGATTGGGCAACTGTGTGAACCTTCTTCTTGGGAGGCATTCTATCTATCATAATAAGGGAATTTAGTACTAATCCCTTATCCTAACCCATTTAATCTCTCCTTATCTTAGCACACATTATCATACATTTACCATATCACATCACTAAGCACATATCATGTATGAATCGCATATCATATAGTTTTGCACATATCACATATCATAATCAAGTAGCATATATCTCATAATATCACATCATATCAAAATAATGAAAGAACTCATCTGATACTAGGTAACTAGGCAATCAAGGAAAATCATTCATATCATATAAAGTGCTATGCTATTATGTCGATCATCATATCTACTCGACCTAGTTCTCGTGTCCACCTCCAGAGCAATCAAGAGCGATATGGCCACTGCTGCCACATCAGTAGCAAAGAAGATCTCTATCTTGATGGTAATTAGTTGAAGATCCAGACCTCACTGGCGAGTAATCTCCTCTATGCTTAACAATCCCTGACCTGAGTTGCTCCATATCCTATCTTAGTGCATGAATCATAACCTTAAGACGTTGGTTTTCCTCCTTCAAGTATGAATAGTTATCCTCCAATTTTTGGATCTTATTATAAACCCAATCAGGATCTAAGTGCTCCTCAGGGTACTCCTCTTCGTCAGGGGTCTCCTCCTTCGTGGGGTGAATCACATATACAACTTTCTCGAACATCTCTGGCTAAGTCCACTTACAGGTCACACAGGGTGCTCTGGGTCATGGTCCTTAAACAGGTGTAATCTTCTTGGTCATCTATCAGAAAAATTGTAACGCAAGCAAATAATAACAAGGATTACTAAAATCTACTAGGATTTCGCAGAACTATACTAGCGATAGACTGTAAGTGACATAACAGGAAAATTCCTATGCTTAAGGATTTTACTTAAACAAGTCATATAAAATAAGCCTAAACTGGACTTTTAAAACTACGGCTCCGATACCACCTTTGTCACATCCTAACCTTAGAGATATGACAGTCCTAGAACATGGGGAGACATAAGGTCGCCCACGCCCGTAGAACCCACTTACATATAAACAAATCATGCCTAGGATCTTACCAAACCTCTTACAATAACTCGTTTAAACATTTAGATGAATACCTTAAATTGCGGAAGTCTAAAATGAATCATTACATATAAAATCCATGAGGAAAATAATATACATTAATAAGTATCAATCAACATTCCCGGAGCATCTAATGACAAGACTCCATAAATTAGTATTATTGATAACTTGGACAAGGAATTCCCTAAGCAAAGTAGAATGCTTGAGCCATCACCTTGCCTCCTCACATTTGCTCACCTGGAACCACACAAGGAAAAAAAAGGGGTGAGATAGATGATCTCAATGAGTAAACGATAAGGCACATACATATCACATATTCCTTTGAAAAGGAAACACATAACTTATACACATAGTTCATGATTTATAATTCATGAATCAGGTTACAATTTAACAAGGGTTCAATTTGGTAAGTTTGTAGAAATCACACTTATAACTTATAAAGAGTGAAGGTTGTTGCTCTATCACTCGAACTTATAAAGGAGAGGTGGCCTTATACCAAATTCCAACTCTTATCACTTATAAGGCATGAAGCTTATCAGGCTCCACAGCTAGAACTGCCCCTTTTTAGCTGAGGTGGATACACTACCCCTATCCATCGGATTAAGACCATGTGCACAGGTTCTAATGATTACCTGAATCGACATGAGGATTCTGCATAAAGGATAAAAGGTACCATAGCTAGAGCTAATGGTAATCACAATTAACATTATTGCATAAGGCAACAATAACATGTATTCCAATAACAATAGTGGTTTAGCTTTCAAATAAAAGATTCAATGAAAGTGTAGTTCCAGAAAGAATATAAGTTAGGGTGTGGATCATAAGAAGTTCATATTGGATGAACAAACTAGTTTTGGACCAAATGTCCTTTGGCAACCCAAGCTTATCAAATAAATCATATAATAATATTTAGAATAGAAAGAACTTGGGTTTCAAAGATTATAAAGGCTCACATAGCATGGTATCACATATTTGTAACATAACAAAATACTACTTGCACTTGTAGAATGAATACGATGTTTACTTACATTTGAAACATGAATATAGAGTTTACTCACCCTGGGGTTCCTTTGCTCCTAGTGTACATAGTCCTTTTGCACTTCTAAAGCTCCTCAAACTCTAGCATAATATTTGATTTAATACTTAGTATTTATTTACTCACGATGCTCCTATCCCATAACAACCCATGCACAAATAGCATATACATACACTTAGAGTTCACATATAGGTGTACTCATCACTTGCACATAACACGTTGACTTTAAAAGTCTTGCATACTTAGGCCTTATAAGCTCTCATGATATCACATTACAATCACATTAATACCTTTTTAAGGTCATCACAATATTATTATCTCAATATCATTTCACTTTAACAATCATCTTAATATACTTTACACTTCTATACATGTCAACTTAACAATTAACCTTTTAAGTGTCATGCTTAACTCTTATGATCCTTTTTATTCAATTGTCACTTCATCAACTTAAAACCATGTATTTATTATCAAGTCATCATAACATCTAGTTCCATATTTCTCAACCACATTTGCATTCTAAACACAATATAAGGTTAAGATACCTTAAGTATACCAAAATGCATTTAAACTTATCTAGGATCATACCTTCAACTAACATGAAATTTTATCATTTATTATATATACATACATGTTAATAATCATCAAAACACATCACATAAAAATTATAAACATTGGGACAAAAATATTCATGTAGGTTGAATGCATCACCAAGGTAAAAACTATTTTAGAAATATGTAAAAACATGGTTTGAACCAAGATTTTTCATGTAAACACAACAAAAATCATTTTAGAATTTTAATCCATATGAATTGGCCACACTTGGTGTTATTTATACATAAAAATTCAACTTTTGAATTATAGAGTACAAATCCATGAGTTTTCTTGTTTTCGGTATTTTCCGGTCATTTCAGAAATATATAAATAGGTTGTTTAAACTATTATTTTTCATTCAATCATAGCAAATATCTATTTAGAACACATCCATACATGATTTGGCAGCCATAGATAGTATTTATAAAAAAAATTTCCAAGTTTAAAGGCTTAGGTGAAAAATTATGTGTTTTCGTGCTTTCTGCACTTTTCGTTCATTTCAGCAATAAACAAACACATAATTCAAATCATTATTTTTCATCTAAACAAAAAAAATATGATATTAGAGTACTTCCTCACACAAATCAGCAGCCATATATCAATTTAATAATAGAATTTCCCAACTTTCAAGTTGTAACACAAAAACCTTAAACTCCTTTGTGTTTTTGAAACTTTCTGGTCATCACAGAAATATGCAGAAATATTATTTAATCCAATATCTTCCATCAAAACAAATCAAAAATCAGTTTAGAAAACAACAATACAAAAATCACATCCTCCCCCCCCCCCCCCCCCCCCCCCCCCCCCTCTCTTGATGTTTATGCATAAAAGTTGTGATTTTAAGTTATAGAATTTACCTTTGGAGAAATCTCTCAGAAAGAATTGTGTTTTCAGTAGAAAATAGATTTTCTCTCCCAAAAACTCACCCAAATAGAATTAAGTCTATAAAAATCAGTAATCAATCAATTCAAAATAATTTTCCCATAATTTATTTTATAGAAATCAGTTTAGAAATTGAAAGAGAAGAAAAACTTACGATTACGGTCAAGAAATCGCGAAACGGAAGGTGTTTTCTTAATTTCAGTAGAGAGGAATATTTTTAGAGGATTTTTCTACCAAGATACAGAAAAATTAAGGTGATGGCTACTGGAACTCTATTCTAGCTGAAATTTAGAATATATAATAGGGTTTGGGTGAAATTTCCACTAATACCCTTAATGAATTAGGTTAGGAGGATTTTAGTGTAGTGGGCTTTTAGGTATTTGGGCTTTTATTTAAATTTTGGATTGAGTAAAGTTAAAAATAAAAAGAATATTTTTCTTATTATTTCTGTAACATTTTCCCCAAAAATATTTATTTTAAAATATTTTAAAAATACTCATAAAATTATTTTATGCTTAAAATTGTCTTATGCATGAAAATTCATTTTATTCTAAAATAAATTCTTTTACGCAAATGCACTTCATGTAAATCATTTATTTCACAATAGCAACTCATGTTATGCATATTAAAATTGATTTAATATGCCACATACTCATCAATCACTTAGATCACTAATTTTCACAAAAGCACACACTTAACCTTAATTGTTCTAAATCAAGCAATTTATTACGAAAATTCCTAAGGTGGGTGTGGGTTGTTACAGGAGTTGCTACTTTGGATGTCACCATTGGCCTTGTCACTGCTTCTATCCCTTTTCAAATTATTGATGTTTCAGCATGCTTTAATCTCCTCATTAGAAGGCCCTGGATTCATCAAGCTAAAGCCATTCCCTCATCTTTGCATCAGAAGCTCAAGTTCCCTCATGGAATTTTCATTGTAACCATCAAGGGGAATGGACATGGGAGAAGTGAGACCCCAAACCCTGTGCCTATACTAGAAATCCAACCTGAACAAGCTTTGTTGCCACTGACAAGGTTCTCTTTTGACACAATCCAGTTCATTAAAGTAGAGAGAGGTAAAGAATATGTTCCTTTTGATTTTGATCCTTACGATAATATTGATGTTGCTAACATGATGAGGAATATGAATTACTTTCCTGGATTGGGTTTAGGCAAGAGCTAGTAAGGAATGAGTATTTTCAAGGAGTACCCTAAAGCCACTCCACTTTTTGGGCTTGCCCATGAACCCACTAAAGAAGAACTGGCTAAAATGGAAAAAAGGGCCAAGGAGAGTGTGAAAGCCCTAAAGAGATGTGAGTCCTATGATTGGCCCATGCACCCCTATTTCAAAACTCTAAATGGTTACTTTGTGAAAGAAGGTGAAGATTTTCCTTATTGTGGTTTTTCTAAATTGTGGGTCTGTCCTATTTCTAAGAAGCTGATATCGGGATTTGAAATATTCTTTAATGTCAGGTTGAGGGTGGAGGATTATGAGCTGGTTTTCATTTTAGAGCAAGATTGGGAGGAAAATATGGAGGCCACTCTCTTTGAGTAGGTCCTCATGATTGGAGTAGAAGAAGAGATACATCCCACTCATTTGATTTAACCAACCCAAACCTAACTAGACAATTGGTACTATGAGGGAGGAGATGGCCAGTCAGAATTCCCATTGAAATCCTCATCATAGTCTTAATTTGACCCGAAGTCTAAGCCAGAGTCTCTTGAGTATTTTTCTTCATTTTCTTCTTTCGAGTTTGTAAATAATCATTCTTTCAATTTTGATGTGACCATGGACAACGATTGTTTCATTCGCAATAAGAAATTTGAGTTTTCTTCTTATGATCCTGTGTCTTCTGTTGTACTCAATTTTTTATCTAGTTTGAATAATACATCCAAAAAAGAGATAAATGAAATAAAAAAAATGATACAAGCAAAGAACCAATCAATATTGGCACTAATGAGAATCCCCAAAACTACATTCGTTATATCTACATGTTATAACAGGGATGGCTTTGTCAAGTTGATCTAAGAGTTTGTTGATTGTTTTGCATAGACCCCTAAGGACATAACTGGCATAGACCCAAGCATAGTAGTGCATAAGATCCCCACCTATGAACATGTGAAGCCTGTCAAACAAAAGTTACAAAGGCTGAAGACAGAATGGCCATTGCCAATTAAAAAAGAAATCACCAAGCAACTGGACAATGGATTCATAGAGTTGATCATGTACCATTTGTGGTTAACTAATATTGTTCTGGTTCCAAAGAAGGATGGTAAAGTGTGAATGTGTGTTGACTACCGGGATTTGAACAAAGCCTACCCTAAGGATGATTTCCCACTACCTTATATTGACCTACTAGTTGACCACATGGCAGGGTCTGAAATAGTCTCCTTGATTGATTTGTATGGTAGTTATAACCAAATCCAAGTTCATCCTCCAGACAAAGAAAAGACTACTTTTGTGACTTAATGGGGAACATATTGCTATAAGGTAATGCCATTTGAGTTGAAGAATGCTATAGTAACTTATCAAAGGATGGCTATCACTATCTTCCATGACATGATCCACAAAGATGTTGAAGTGTATGTGGATAACATGGTGATAAAATCTGAGATAGCTGAAGGGCACTTAGAAGCATTAAGGCAATTATTCCTTAGACTTCTCTAGTACAACCTAAAGCTGAACCCAACAAAATGCCTCTTTGGTGCATCATCAAGGGTTTTCCTTGGGTATATGATTAGTAAAAAAGGGATTGAAATTGATCCAGCCAAATCAAAGGCAATTTTAGAAATGCCACCTTCTAAGACAAAGAAGGAGATTAGAGGTTTCTTGGGACGGCTCTAATATATTAGTTGATTCATCTCTCAATTGGCTGATATGTATGGGCCTATATTCAAGTTATTGAAGAAAGTGGCCTCTAAGCAATAGAATGAAGATTGCCAAAAAGCCTTTGAAGCAATCAAAGAATATCTTTTGAACCTCCTATCCTGCAACTATCTAGACCAGGTAAGCCATTACTTTTGTACCTCTCTGTCACTCAAGAGGCTATAGGGGCAATGCTTGCTTAAAATGCCCCATATTCACATAAAGAAAGTGCTACCTAAGCAAATGACTCCTATCCCATGAGCTTAATACAACTAAATTGAAATATGGGTTTGCCACAAACTCTAGCATTATCTCAGCTTCTACACCCCTCATGTACTTGCTGACAAGAGCCCCTTAAAATTCCTTATGGAGAGGTTGATTCTTGATAGTAAGATGCGAGATGGATGGCTATTTTAGCAGTATATGATTTGAAGTATATTTAGAGGAAAGCTATAAAAAGAAGTATGATAGCTAATCAATTAGCTGTAGCTCCTATAGACAGTAAATGGTCTGAACTAGAATTCCCTAACAAGGATATTATGGAGCTAAAACTTGAAGTTTGGAAGCTTTTCTTTGATAATGCAGCAAATAACAAGGGTTATGGCGTTGGGATTGTCATGGTTACCCCTAAGGGAGAAAGTCTGCCCATGGCTATTAAGCTAGCTTTGAAGTAACAAATAATGAAGCTGAGTATAAAACCTGTATTACTGGGTTAGAAGTTGTTGTGAACCTCAGAATTAACTATTTAGAGGTCTATGGGGATTCAAATCTAATTATGCCCCAAGCTTTGGGTAAATGGAAGATAAGAGAGGAGCGTCTTATTCCTTATCATAAATGCTTAGAAGATTTTGCGGAGAACTTTCATGAACTATCATTTCATTATCTGCCTAGGGCTAAAAATCAATTTCAGATGCTTTAACCACTCTTACATCAATACTGGATATCAGTGATGGAGATATAATCAGACCTATGGTGATCGAGGTAAAAAGGGAACCCTATTATCACACCATGTGTATGCACATTCATTTGGCATATCAAAAACCCAGGTTTCGAGATATTTTCAACTACCTACAAAATGATGAATATCTAGAAGGGGCAACCAAATTAGAAAGAAGAACTCTAAGACAATTGGCTAGTAATTTCATCCCAAATAGGGATGTCTTAGACAAAAGAGAATGGGACAATATACACTTAAGGTGTGTAACTGAGAATGAAGCTCAAAAGATCATATAATGGGTCCATGGTGGTGAAGAAGGTCTTTACATGAATAGGATTGCATTGGCTTGGAAGATAATGAATCTAGGGTATTTCTGGTTGACTATGAATGAAGACTGCACCAAATTTGTGCAAAAATGCCACAAATGCCAGATTTATGTAAAACTCCAAAAGCAACCTCCTGTTCCACTCAACCCGATCACAACTCCTTGTCCTTTTGCAACTTGGGGTATTGATGTCATTGAGAAGATAAGCCCTAAATCTTCTGCCAGACATGAATACATCATAGTCGCAATTGACTATTTCTCAAAATGGGTTAATGATGTGATGTAAAATGGTGTGGATTTAGTGATTATTTCAAGTGCATTTTAGTTGCTTTTTAGGTATATGTTTAGTATATTTTAATGCATTTTATGTATATTTCCTTAATATTTATTCTACTAACATTTTCTCAAGATTTCTCCTTAACCTGATGGTTTTGAGAGTATTTTATAAAGTTTTAATAGGTTAAGGGAAGAATTAGAGGTTCCTAGAAGAGCCAAGTAAAAAAAAAAAAGAAGAAGAAGAAAGCAAAATTTGAAAAGTACTGGTGCCGAGTTGGCACCCTTCAACTCAGTTGGTGCCGAGTCAGCACCAAGGCTTGTTGTGCCGAGTTGATAAAAGAGTGATGAGTTGGTGTCGAGTCGGCACACACCAAAAGACAAGATCCTTCACAAATAGTCTGCAATGTTTTAGTCATAACTTCCTCTACACAACTCATATTGAAACAATTTAAGAGGCTATGGAAAGCTGATAAAAAGGCCTACAACTTTCATGAAGACGTCAAAATCTAATTTTGCCATATGAATTGTCCAAAATGTCCTCAAAGTTTCTAAAATAGTTATTAGGTGACCTTTCATGAAGTATTGCACTCCTTTATGAAATGTTATGACTTTTAACTATTCAAGGTCTTTAAATAGTGCAAGTTTCTTCTATAAAAGACATCTAGAAAATCCAAAAAATCTAGAAAATCATAATACAAGTAGAGAGTATTGTATTAAGAAGAAAAAGAGAGATCTTACAAATTTTAGCACTTTCAAGTACAACACTTTGGGAAACTATTCTTGTATCAAGGCTTCTAATCTTGAGAAGGGATAGTAAAAGATTTCTATAACTTTTTCTTTACTTAATCTATTTTATTTCTTTGATGATTGAATGTTTAATCTTCTTTTTTATCTAACAATGCATCAAGGCTAAAAGTACTTGTGGTTAGAATTGCAATGCAAATTTAGTCTATGAACTTCATTTTAATATCTTGTTAATGAATGATTGATTTGGCTTCAATTAAGTTCTTAATAGTTGTTATATATGCTTGATCACCATATGTAATATGTTAGTAAAGAATTTGCAATGAGAATTGGAATTCTTAATGGAAAAGTAATTGATGTCACTTAAGTTAAAAGATTAATTAGAATCTACTTCTAAAGGGGTAAAAAGAATTAACATTGAACTTCATGGTTTTTGTCTACATTTACATTGACATAAGAGTGCATGTAAGTCTATTCAAAAATACCTTTAATTGACTTAGAGATAAGCTTTTAAAGATTTCAAGTTAATTCTCCAATCAACTCATTCATAATCTTATATACATATTAAAAGTTCATTGATTTAAATTTAATTTGTAATTCTAACCGGTTTAATAACTTTGAATTATTTAGAATTTAGAGATTTGTAGTTAAAATTAGTAGTTAATTAGTTACTCAAACTCTAATTATTCTTTGCCTATTCATCTTATTATTTGTTCGGTTAATAATAAATTCAGCATTTTTCCCAATGTTCGACCCCTTGCTCATCCTATATTTAGTCATAAGGGCTAGGGTATAATAATTTGCCCGCATCAAAAGAGTCAGGGGCAGAAGCTTGGAAGAAGGAATTTGGTTTTGAAAGAAATCAGAGCTCCTATGCATGATCCCAGGAGAAAATTTAGACCACATTGGGCTAGATCTTATATACTGAAAAAGATCCTGTCAGGTGGAGCAGCTATTCTCATGGATCTAGACGGAGTGGAGTTCGCCAATCCATGCAACTTGGATCAACTTAAATGTTATTTTATGCAAATGTCAATTTTTTGTTTTTCATGCATCATGTAATTAGAACTACGCATACTTGATTCTCTAAAATATTTGGTAATTATTCTAAATTGAAGGAGATACGTAGGCAGCCTAATGTGGGTACGGTCCAATTTTTAATAAAAATTACCATTTTGTACTTCTATCATTTGGTTCTCTGCTTGCAAAAAAAAAAAATAGAAAAATAGAAAAAGGGGATAATAAAAAGAAAAGAAAAAATGCTTGCTAAGTTGAAAACCCAAAAGGGCTGCTTAGGAAAAAGTAAGGGCAAATAAATAACATATTATTCAAATTTCATCTAAAGAATGAAATCAATGTAAACACAAGATCCAAAAATGAAAAATCTATTGTCCATTGCTATATCTAAAGCCCTAAAGTCTTAGAGTCCTAAAAGTCTAAGCCACCTTGTTCTTCCCCTTTGGATCATGGAGCAATCTCTTCTATAACCTCCTCATCCTCGATCTCATATAGTAAGGCCACCCTCCTTTTCTTCTCTATGGGCCAAAACATAGCAATCCACCATAATTATACTCTTCCAACCTATCAAATCTGTGAGATGGGAAAACATTATGAAAGCCTCTCATCTAGCCATTCCTAACAGCCTTAGCCATAGTGGGAGTAATCAAAGTAGATTGGAACAAGGCGCCGTTAAGGGGCACTCCTTGTGCATGACCTATCTGTCTCATAACCTGTGTCCCCTGATAGAAGGTCACCATATGCAATCCCAGAAGATAGACCATCTGGTAACCAAAGCTCATAATCATGAATTTCTTGATCTTGTACCAAAGGCAAAACTATAACAGCTCCTTTGAATCCAACTTAAGTAACCATGAGATCCACTCCCTCTCTGAGCTAAATTTGAGAACTATCTTTTATGACTTATACCAAGAGGTTGAGTAATCCCTTCGAGTAAGAGGAGCAACTACTTTCAAATGATCCCCGAGCCATATCTACTTTGGAATACAATTATGTGAAAAGGAGTAAAAGGAAAGAAGAGTACAGGAAGAAAAGTTTAGAAAACATACCTACAGAATAATTAGGCTCATAGACTAAGGCCCATCACTCCTATATGCTCAATCTAAACTAAGAATGGTCTCAGCCAGGACAATTGTAGCAATCGAGCATCCATCTTCCATTTGTCTCACCAACTCTATAATCCTAATATTTCGCCAATCCATAGGACCTATAAATAGAAAGCCTGAAGCCAAACAGAAAGATAGGACTTGCATATGATGATCTTGCCAAACATCATCCTTAAATCCTTTAGGGTCATAGAATTCAGCGATCACAATAATAAGATCAACCTAATCCCCTGCAACCATAGGGCTAGCAATTGCCACATCCAATCCCAAAAGCCTTTGGAAAGAGTTAAAATAACCTACCCTTTCAACTGGAGTAGCCATATTCGCCTCGGGATCGGACCCCCAGGAGTACACTAAACTCCTCAAAAGTAGGGCACATCTCCTCCATACTTGCCCCAAACCTGAACACACAAACATCAAGATCCCAAAACTTCAAACAGGCCCTTAAGAAATCCCAATCAACCCTCACACCCCTTAGGGTTGGCATGGCACTGATTTCAAACCTACCTAGATTGATTCATTCCACTTGTTCAAAGTTCTTAGCCCATAAATGCATAGAGCAGTTGAAGTAGGGCTCCATGGGGAAGAAAGAAAAAAAATAAAGAGAGAGAAGAAATAAATAAAGAAAGGAAAAAAGAGCATAAAAGAAAAAAAAGAGTGGAAAAGAAAGAAAAATTAAGAGAAAAGCTTACCAAGGATTAAAGTAAAGCTAAACTGAAGTTTTAGGCTACAAAAGGGCTATTTATAGAAGAAAATGACTAAAAGATGGAATCTCACTGTTAGAACCACAGAAGGTCTCTACGGAACCATAGATAAAGTGTGCGATGACCGCATAGGATCTTTACAAAACCGCAGAGACCATATGCAGTACCGCACAGCTCTATGTGGTTCTGCACAAGATCTTTGCGATTCCACACAGCTTCAAACTCCAACCCGAGCCTCTTTTTGGCCCCCGATGTAGTCCATCATGCAATTTTTAGTCAATAAAGAAAGAAAAATGATAGAAAAGAATAGGAAAAGGGAGGAAAACAATTGAATAGGGCCCTGTCATGCATTTTTCATCCATAAGCATACATAAATCCCAAACAAACACATATAATCTCATAGCATAATCATCTCATGTAAAAGTGAAGATATCATACATGCATCCATACATGCATACAGGACATCTGCATACATAAGTCATAAATGCATAATAGGAAAGCAGGTCTAGAAATAGGGCTAATCTCTGCTATGCCTCTGCCTACTCCTCTACAATGGAGATCTATTGTTGCCATCATATAATCCTCCAAAAGACAGGGCTGAGGATAATGCTAATCTCAACTGACCAACCATCTCATAATTATGTCGAGCCTAGTCCATCGGAACCTACAGAAAGTAAAAAGAGTCAGAAACAAAGGGATATAACTATTTAGGCAAGCAAATTCATTTACAAACCTCAACAATGTCATCAGGAAATGGTGGGTATCCTGATGTTAGAGTATCGGGAATGTCATATTTGACTATCCCACGATTTCAAGAGAAGAAGTCCAAATCCTCAGCAGCCTAGAGATACTGAGGAAAAGCTCTACTGGGACCTACACTAGTACTTAGACCAGTGCCTGTACTAGCACCCCCTCTCTCTCGCAGTGCATGAGCAAAACTAGCTACTGGTCTAGGTCGAGCAGG